>NW_010577657.1:95976-160828 GCF_000705375.1 Tinamus guttatus
ATGCAAACGCGCAAATGTGTTAGCTAAGTGCTCTCCATTTCTTAAAATCGCAGAGGTCTGTCTGTATTCATAGCAGAGCATTGCCTCTTCTGATTTCTTCATCCCACAAACCTTGTAGCACACTTAATTTAATGTTAGACTTCAATAAATATCTCTCAGCAGACTTTTTGTGTCAAATATTTGGCAATCTGTTGCTGTAAAATTCTATCAGGGAAGTTTCAGAGAGTGTGAATTAGAGCCTCTCGGGGAACTTGCCCACAATTGCTCTGTGCGTTACTCGAGAAACATCTTCAGAAAAAGCTGCGTATTCTACATGAGCGTGTGCCATTGCTTGGTTCTTCACACAGGTGAAAAGTGTAGCCCTTAATGTACTCATACGTCCTTGCTGTGTTTACTCTTTTTAAATAGAGTATTTTGTTTTTGTACGGGGAGAAAATTCTGAAAAATTTGCTAACTCCCAAGAAAGCTCCAGGACAGCTTAGTATCACAGTTTATATAAACAGTCAGAAACCCTTTCCTTTACAGTTAAGAATACAAGGAACTGATTTTTATCTCCTGCCCCACAAATTTCACTAAGTAGCAGTCTCAGACTGAAGTTGTCTTCAGTCTTAGCTCTAGAATGATGCTATGATGGCACGTAGGAATGCTTCCAACTGAGTGTTATGTTGCAGAGTAAGCAACAAATAGCTCATGAGTAGGGCCTGTTAAAAGAGGAAAGCACATAATATAAGCCTTGGCGTATAAATATGATATAACTTTTTTAATCTGTATTGTTTTTCCTAAATATATTAAAATTGAAAAATAATATCATTGGAAAAATGCAGCAGAATGATCCGTTTTCATAGTTCATTTATAGTTAATTTCCTGTACTAGTTGTACAGGGAAAATGATTTAGCAGTGAGTCTAGTGTGAATTCCTTACGAGAAACCGAAAGATAAGTAGCTTACTCCCTACTGCCTAAAGGCTTGAGAGTGTGGATGAACTGAATTAAGAAAATCTTGGGAGTCTGTGTGCGCTTCGGTATGGAAAGCACTGGCAGTATTCCTGTGCTGCGCCGCTGATTTTGTGTGTGCGTTCTCCAAGGAGGCAGATTAGAGGTAACCCAGCCCGAGGCACCTCCACCTTTGAAACTTCCATGTGGCTTTTGAGAGCACGAGCTGAAGGGACCCCCACCCGGCAAAGGTCTTTTGCAGCAAAATTGAATGTGATGAGGGCCCTTTGCTTTGCTCTTTCTCTTCCTCCAGACATAGGCAATTTAGTTCAATGTAGTACAAGCTCATCTTCCTAATTTCTACTTTGCAGGCAAAAGGATATTTATGTGGGAGCTGAATCCTGTGTGTAAGTGTTTGCCTGCACTGATGCTACACTAAGGCTCTTGCACCCTTTCTTTTGCCCATAGCTGTTGCTCAGCACTAGCAAACTGGCAATACCTACTCAGCCATGGAAGAGAAGCTGGCAGGGGAGAGAGTTTGCAGCAAAACTTGGCACCGTTTTTATTTTGATATAATTTGACCCTTGCTTAAATGAAACAGGTTAAGATATAGATAGATGTGTACATACAGCGGGTAAGAGACACAACATATCCTAGTCTTTTCTTGTTTCCTGACTAATTAGAATAGCAAGTCCTCATCAGTGGCTTGTGGTTGTTCCCCACCTTTCCTGCCATCCAGCTGTCCCATTTTGAATACCAATTTGCATTTCCTCCCAAACCTCTCCTGAGAAAAGGCCGGAACCGCACAGGTCCTGAGCAGCTCTAATAGGCAGGACCACGCTGCGCCTGCCGACCAGCTGCTCTTACAGTTCTGAAAATCAAATAAATTCATTTGCTTTCATCAGTTACATGTGAGATACAGTACAAATGGAGGGAGCGTCCGTTACGAAAACCAGTGCAGTTGCACAATTAAACCTGCTTCTCTCTTTCATTGGCTAAAAAAGCAGGAAACACACACAGTCAGATCAACCCCTGTGTTACTGTGGAGCTGAAGAGTTTAACGAGGTGTATCCAGACAGCGACGTGCAGGTACCTCCTGCTGGTCCTACTGCTCGCTTCCAAGGAGACCTAAGGACAAAACCCATAGTGCTCTGAGGGATGCTCTTGCTTTTCTTGGCATGGTGGGCAGTGACTGTTGATCTTAGCAGCATCTCTTCTGTAGCATCGCCGGGAAACCCGCGAGTGATTTGGAGGGCGCAGGATGGGCTCCCTGTTCAAGCGTTTTTCCTGTTCTTCAGAGCCAGGGGAAGAGGAGCAGGATGGAGGAACTGGCTTACCAACCTGCTTTGATGCTTTGGTGAAATGATGAATTGCAAACGTACTTTGATGAATTGATACCAGAGCGCTCAGCATTTTTCACCATATTTGTGGCTGTATTAAGATTACAAAATGAGTTAGGCTGTGCATGCGAAGAGGCTTGTACTGAATGTACAAACGAAAAACACCGCCTGCTTCCTGGTGTGGAAACAGATGGCACTAATATTTGTAAATTAATTGAAATAATATGAAGTCGCTGATGACTTAGTAGTGAAGGTCAAGGAAACTTGGAGAGGTTTGGATTTTCAGGCAGCTGGAGAAGGTTATCTTATTTGCACTGTTTCTAAACATAACTGTAAAATGACTACTGCTGAAGTCTGTAGCAGCCATATTTATTTATTTTGGAAGTGTGAAGGTGACATTTATATTATAGCAGGCAACAATAGTTTAATTCCTTTTCTGTCAGGCAGCAGTTGAAGAGCACACACAGGGGTGAGCAGTCGTGTGGACAAGCACGATCTGCCTGATTTGCTGTATGCAGATTTCCAGAAGGCCTTCATGCGATCCCTTGCATTTATCTAAATTTAATGGTCAGAATTATGTTTTTTTCTAAAACAATGTACGCTAAAGTATTTGTGCAGTGCACACATTTTCATTATTTGTTGGAGGCTGTCGGCTTCAGGGCAGCAACCCAAGCCCAGCATCGTGCTGAGCTCTACCCCTTGTCTACTGCCGGAACACCTCTCATTTGGGAGAGGATGATTCAGCTGAACAAATTTTCCCAGTAACTTGCATTTATATGGAATTACTTACCTAGCTCTTAACCAAGAGACCCTGGTGTCCTGACTTCTGTTTTCTTGCGTAACTTCATTTTGCAAACTATTCTTGCTAAAGATAACTCTGCTTTCAGTTTCTGACCTCGTTCATTTTGTTTCGAGCATCTGTTAGCCCTCTGATCACCAAAACATTAGCAGTAGATGCAATGGTCCTTGCGTGTGCCCGTGTGGGCGCACGTGTTGATATGGGGAAGGGCTGGCCCCTCCGCAGAGGCAGCGTTTGGGCACGCGCAGGGGTTTTGTTCCAGCAAGCAGGACATGATCAGGTCCATAGCTGGTAGCTACAGGAGTTTATAATATTCCTGGAGTGTTTATAGTATAGCATGGAAGGTGTTATGTAAATATCAATTGCGCTATTAGTAGCAGTAATTACTTTTTATGCTTTACACTGATTTTATGCTCTTCATAAGAAGATGCAAATTAACCTTTGAGCATCTTGACGTGATTCACTCCAAGGGTTAACTGTACTTGTAGTTTACTGTATTAGTCCCAGTTGTATTCGACATAAAAATGTTTTTATAGCACAACCAAATACCAGCATATTTGCGGTTGCAGTCAGATGTTTTTAACTATATTGGATCTAGCCCACAATGGTTTCAGAAGATATTTCCATTGTTTTAGCCAGATTTAGAGAGGCTGGATTAAGCTATGGCACACCAAGCCCAGTGGTGTTTACAGATGTCAGCATCAGTCTTAAAGGGCAAAGAATATGATGTTCCATAAACCTTTATACAGAAATAAATACCTCACAGCAAAAATGTTTTTCTAAGATCGGTTACTATTTCAACTGTAATGACCTGCTTTGAGAAGGTCAGGGGCCAAATTCTTCTCTCATTTACCCTGGCGTAAATCCATAGCAGCCTAAGTGCCGAGTGTGGGCCCGGGAGTGTCATACTCGGGAGCTAATTTTCCCCTCACCCGCAATGTTTTGGTGCAATCGGTTCTATTTGAATTATTAGTTTAGCAAACTGTTCCGTGCATAAGACAGTTTGTGACAGACTGCACGCCATGAAAAATGAATTCAAGCAGAGCTGCGAGACACAGCATTGTCCCCAGCAAAGCTCAGTTTGTCTCCTCCTAAAAAGAAAACTACTTGTCTTGAACTGCCAAAAAGGTGGGTCAGGTAGGAAATGTCAAAGTGCTTAAGCTGAATGGGTAGGTCAGTAATACACTGGTGTCCTGCTCCAGCTTCACAAGCGTCCCAGACCCCAGAAATCCTCGACTCACAACGCAAACAGCCTCCAGGCTTGGTCTGTTTTCTGAACAGCGCTGAGCAAAAGTTATGGTTTGTATATGTTCCTAATTGTTGCAATTCACTTCCAGTTTTAAATTTTACGGACTTTCCTGATGTCATCTTTAACTTTGAGTTACAATTAGTATTTCTATTCTTTGCTGTTAGGCAGGAACAGCTCTTTTAATGAAAGATGACCTATTACCAATTTAAATACCAGAAAAAGCTGTAATAGATATTACTTCAATACAAAGGCTAATTTGTGAAAATCACATACTTGAATTCCACGTGTGCAGTGCAAGCCCAGGGTCTGCGCGCCTCGGAGCGGCTCAGCTCCAGGGTGCCAGGACTGGATTTTCTGTGCTAAGGCAGCTGGTGGATCATTTGACACACAAATTCATGCTAAAGCATGATCCTTCCTAGAAGATTTTTGCTATGTTTATCTGAGTACACTGTGCCCTGGTCACTGGGAAAGGGGAGGAAGCGAGAGTTGGCAGGGCTGGTTTTGCAGCGCTGTCGCACTGAGGAGTGCAGAACTGCTTGAGTTTCCCCCTCACCCATGCAGCATGTTAGTAGATAGTTTCTATATTAAAACCTCATGAGGTTTTTTTGGATATTCAGTGGATAAGTTTCTCTCAAATAACTGTTCCTGTCTAATTTAAACATTACACAAATACAGTAACAAGTGAGAGGACTTTTATTGTAGTTTTAATTCAACACAGAGCACAATATATATAACCACTGAGAGCAGAACCACAGCTTGACGGGCTCAGATCTGGCTCTTCCCTAATCCTGTGGGCTCTCTGCAAGACTCTAATGGAAAAATACACAGGCAAGGATGGGCTGAGATGAAATCAAACTTTCTGCAGCTCTGAGGAGCACCTAACAATGCTGAAGAAGCCAAAGACTTGCAAGTCAGCATCCAAAACTCGGTGTAGAAAGCTTCCTGCTTTTCCCGGCCCACCACCCCCTGTCCTGGAAGTGGGGCTGACTTCAGAGCACCTCTGCCATTTGATGTTCCTAGGGCTGTGCAAGAGGCCAGGGACTCTTGGCGAGTTTATGGTGGCGTTTGCAGCACCAGATGGATTTCAATCCAGATGTGCTAACAGCTGCTGGGAAGGCATGCTGCACAAAATGATTGCTTCCCGGTTGCATGTAAAGCCCCTGCATGCAGAAAAGATGTGCTAAGGCACTGGCAGACCCGGGGGCAAGAGGAAGCATGTGTTTTATTTGCCTTAGTTTCTCACCTGCTATGAGAAACCTGGTGCTTTTTTTCTGGTTCTTCTTTAGGACACTGGAGGTAAAGAGCTAGAGTTCCTTGTTTGCTGCTTTCCAGTCCCATACTCTAATCCCAAGGTTTGAGCTGAGATGCGCAGGGAGGGCCGCGCGTGCGACGCTCTCCTTCAGCCAGCTCGTGTCAGCACGCTCGTTTGCAAATGTGTCAGTCACGCTCTTCTGCAAATCCTCCGGTCTCTGGGCCTTTGGTTTGTACAACACCCGTTTTGCCAGAACTGCAAAGCACAGCCGGGGAGATAACAGCTGCATAAAGCCACGGGTGAGTCAGCTGATTCAAAGACAAAATTTCTTTTACTTCCATTTGGCCAGTATTTAACCCTTGCCCTTTTTCCAGGAATAGTGATAACATGATTCTGCAAGTGTTTGTATCTACCACCAAAGCTCCGATGTTACGACGCGCTTTGCGGACACTGACAGTGTCCCAGAGAGCTGCGAGGCGTCTTCGGGTGCCCATGCAGGTGAGCCGCAGCAGAGCCCTCCCTGTAGCGCTCTGATACTGGGAAGTCCTGGCTTTTCTCCATGTGTGTCTGAGTAGAGAACCTAATGCAGTTGGAATTAGCAGTTGTACTGAAAGATTTTAAGTTACTCTGCTGCATTAGGAAAGCGATGCAGATTCAGTTTCCGAATGTCCTCAATAGTGTAAAGAAGCACAAATCTTCTGCCAAGTTCAATTAGGAGTAGCTCTGGTAGGAGTTAAGTATTCCCATGGTAAATCACCATGTCCTCACCTTCTCAAAACCTCTCCTGACCGAGTGTTTCTGAGAGGGCATCAGTCCACGTTTGGTCTTCATTCTCTCATCTGGGTAAAATAGTGTGTCCATATCTAGCGTGGTTATTCTGGGCTCAGTTTTTTATTTTCTGGTTACAGGCATTCATAGCTATCGATACTGAAAAGCAAAACAACACTGGTAGGTGAGGCGAGCCCAGCCCTGCTCTGTGCACAAGGGAGTAACCCGCAGATATCACGGGATGTCTCCTGGCTTCCTCCACAACAGCAATTACCCTATGTTGCACCGGGCACTGTGCGCTGCTCTTCTGCTGCCTCCTGCCTTCTGCTTTCCTTTTGGGAAGGGCTCTCCAAGCCCTGCGAGGACTGGGGGTTGCTGGGGCTTCCTTGGCACCTGCTCTCGAGGCTTCTGTTGGCCCCAGGCTCATGGATTTGATCCGAAGAGCCAGGATATGGAAGCAAGTGAAGCCTCTAGCAGCAAGACTTCTGTTAGAAATGTGGGGCTTTGGGGGATTTTGCCCAGAAAAGACCTATCAGTTATGTAGTGTTCTCAGATGCTAAAGAAAGAAGGGGGGAAAACAAAACAAAAAAAAAGACAAAAGCCATCTGCAAGTGCTGGCAACAGCCCAATTTACAAGAGCATTTGGCCATTTTGTCCCAGTTATGACCTCTTTGAAATCTCTGTCTAACTTCCCATTGCCTGGATTTTCTCTGAGTCCCTAGTCTCAGCTGTTGATGGAAGATATAGTAAATAATGTTGGACACTTGAAAACCTCAGATTAATTCTATGTAAACGTCATACAGGTCAAGGAAGATTGTGTTTCATGTTATTTACTGATACAGGGCAGCATTACCCAGTGGAATTTGAACATCCTATGCTCTAACATCCTGGTTCATTTGGCACTCCTTAATGGAAAATGCAGAGCAATTATATGCAGACAATGCTGTAATGGAAAATAATTGAAGACAGCCATGGTTTGGGTTTGGGGATTTTTTTTTCTTTTTCTTTCTTCTTTTTTTTTTTTTTAAACAATACATGCCAGGTCCTGCATGCAAGGATCCTTCTTTTCTTCCCCAGCATAAATGCCGCCAATGTTTGAACCACATATGAAACCACAGTTCTGGGACTCTAGCTTCACAGCCAGCTAGAAATGACCAAAACAACATCTGCTACAGCTAGACTCCAAAAGTACTTTTTCACTTTGTTGGGTTCCTTTCTCTGCTCAAATCGCCCTGAGTAGAGTTAATGTTTTGAAACTCTTTTATCCTGGTAAATGGACAACTTGATGGTTTTCTGAACTTCAGCAATGGATTTATGTGGAAATCCATCACATAAAAATGGATAAAGTCTATGTGTGCGTAAGTCTGTGTGTATATAATATCTGAAGCGTTTCTTGTTATGTCTTCCCCGGAGCTGTAACAGTTCAAGCGAGCTCCTTTTAAGTTAGTGCACGCTTGACGTTCCCTTGCTTTTTATGGTTTTAAACATCAGTGTTTACCTCTGCGTAAGTGAAGCTGTCGACACAGTGCTTCTGATATTAATGTGACATATATGCCTATTCTTGTTGCTCTTGTTATTATTAATAGTAATAATAATGCTTGACTTATGGTGGTACCTCAAGGCCCAGCCCTCATCTTGCTGGGTTTTTGCAAACACAGATGCAAAGAGAGCCCCTTCCCAGATAAGGTGCATTTGACAGGAACAGGATTGGAGCTGAGAGCCATAGCAGGGGAGTAGAAGAGCTGAACTAAGGGTGTTGATGTCCCATGCGATGTCCATGCAGAGGAGCCAGGATTAACCGAGGCTGGTAGATCAGAGAGTACAGAGAGCCTGGGAGCTATTGCAGCCTGTGTTGCAGCAATCCAGCTCAACCTTGAGGGCCTGTCTGGGTGCTCAGCACCTCCAGGGGCTTTTCAGCCACTGTCGAGGAGCAATAGTGTAGGTTGGCAGCTCTTGAGGGTCTTGCTCTTTCTCTGATGGATGAGCATGGGGTGGTTTGCATGTGCAGAAGCCCAGAAGACAGGGAACGAAGGCAGGAGGAATGAAGCCTGGAACTGAGGGAGGAGCCCTAGGCTCTTCTGTATGGGCCTACCGAGGAGCCCTGCTGATCCTCGCCAGGGCTCTGATGGCCGATTCCTTCCTGTGAGTGGGTTGAAGCCCCTCTCCCCATCTGTGCAGAGGTTCTGGCCGTGCTCAGCAACCTCCTGTGGCCCGGCTTCCCTCTGCTCCCCTTGGAAGTGCTGCCTTCCCAGGGCTCATTCAAAGAAGCCCCTGCAGGTCTGGCCCGGGTTTAGCGTCCTGAAAGCAAAAGGCCACGACTGTCCTCATGGCCTAAGCCTCAGGCTCGAGGCGTGTGGTGCAAATTCAAGTTAGATGTAACTGGGGCTATATCACAAGCAAGTCAATCCGTGCGAGAGGCTGCAGGTCAGTGTGGTTGGTGCGCCAGGCGCGCCACTGCGGGCGCTGCCCAGGCAGCTTGGTCCGTAGCAGCCCTGGAAGCCCTGGGCTGCCATCCAAAGTTAACAAAACAGGGTTTCTCGTGTTTTCCTAATCACATTAGTAGAGCATCGCTATGTGTTGGTTACAGCAGACCTGAAACTAATTCATGGCTTAGCAGTGGCATATGTTGCCTACTGATGCTCTTCAGCATCATGACAGCTAAGGTTCGAGCAGAGGAGAGATGCTCTGAATGAGGATCTTTTCCTAGGAATTGGTTCATGTGATCAAAAGGAAGTTAAGTTACAAGGACTCCATCTTCTAAAGAAATGGTGGCTATATACAAATAAATTCTTTTAAAGCAAAAACTGGGGAGGTTCTTAGAGGAATTTATTTCAAGAATGGGAAGTTTTACATAGGAGGAGGATTTTATTTTATATTGGAATTTATGGTATTTTATGTTTTATTTCTGCTTACGCAAACACTGTGACATTTTGAAAACTATGCTGACAGTGGTAGCCTTGTTCATGTACATCAGCCTCCCTTTCCACACTGAGCCATCCAGAACAGCCCTCCATCATTCAGTAGGATCCTATGTAATGAGTTTTATGCTCACATTATTGTGAGAAGTTCAAGAACTTACTCTCCTTCCAAGTGTGCCAAAAAAGGGATTTGCATCAGAACTAGGACAGTGAAAGGCCTTGCAGAAGTACCTGCTGATGTAGTTTTCACACCTCTTTCAGTAACTTAAAGCTACTCTTGGGAGTAACTTGTGTTGTAAAACATTGCATGAAGGGTAGGATCCATTAAATTACAGTTTATGGGAATGGAGTCTCATTGTTATCATTCCTTTACTTCCATTAAGGAGTATATGCATGCCCATATTTTAATTACACCTTTGTCTAACTATACTTAATTATTTGACCAACAGATAGACAAAATCTGATACAATAAAACTGTCTGCAGGTCACGAGAGCATGGGGCTTGTGAGCAAGCAGGAGTTAGGAAAAGCTGCAAGTGCTATTCTTGCAGTGCCTTGTATTGGTGGAAAAGAAGGCAGGAAATCCAGCCTCCTGCAGTGACAGATTAATAAATTACAGCGTAATTCTGAGCTGGAGAATTTATGGATTGCTTTTTCTCTTCAAAAACTGAGTTTTCACCCAATTCATGAAGGGAAAATGATGTTTTGTTGCATATGACTGACTGGCAGTGCTAACCGACGTGCTAACGATACAGTTTTAAACTTTGCGTAAGCCAAACAAGCAACGATGGGTTGTGTTGGAAGCTTTTGGAAATCATTGTTTGTGGAAAGGGATGTCAATATTTGAGCCTGCAGCTGCCTTGGGAGCGAGAAGTCCATCTGGCCTTGTAGCCGGAGTGCTAATGGAAGTGATTAGGGAATTGCCAACACGGCAAGCAACAGCCTCCCTGGTGGCACCGGCTTTGATTGATTTTATGCAGTGCTGAGAGGCTCCATGTTTCATACCCAGGCACTCCCCATTTGGGATCAGAGGTTATGGGCACGGGAGGGCAGGAGCGCTATGATGTCTTCATTACCCTATGGAAAAAAAGCCAAATGTGCTGAGCACCAGCGCTGCTGCCACAGCTGCCATTGGCATCGCTCTGGAGCCATGCGCTTGCCAAGCGTCTTGGCTGGTGATGGCTTTTCTGGCAGTTGGAACCATCAAGATGGGGAGAAAGACAAAAGGAATTGGTAGGAGGTGTGAAGTGAGCCAGGCCAGGGTCTCTGGCTAACAGCAGTGCTCTGGGAGCAGCAGTGACCTCAGCGGGGTGGTTTGTGCTCCCAGGGGTTGCACAATGGTACCCAAACAGGATGTGCTGGGCGAACGCGGGTTGCTGGGACACCCAGCACACGAGGGAGGCTGCCCGTGGCCTCGGGCGCCAGCATGCTCGCGGCAGGGGAACGTCAGCCAGCGTTTAAAACGTCGGCAGATGGACCGTGCTGTAAACATGCGAGTCAGCGGGAGGGCAGGGTCACGCGTGGAATTGGAAGCATGTGCCGCTGCGCTCCTCCGAAGGCACCGAGGTCGCGGCCCCCGCCGCTTTGGAGTCCTCGGCAGGGAAAAATATAATCGTGTCACGCAGGGGGATGCTGCGCTTATTAATTCTGTGAGGTACCTGCAATTGCTAAGAATAATGTTTTGTGCTGGGAAGGAGAGAGGCTCTTTTAAGGCCATCTGGTTTTGATCAGCGCGAGCTGCTCTTGAGGCAGGTCGCCGCGCAGTGCATGGAAATGCAGTCAGGGCTCGCAGCGAGCTGGAGCTAATCCTGCAAAGTGAAGAATCAGCACAAATCGCTGCATACGATATTCAGAGCAAACAGCGCGAGCCCTCTGATGAACCTGGGAATGGCCTCGTTGCAGCTATTTATTTCCTAGTTCAAGAGCTCTTCTCAAGCTGGGGTCTCCATTTGCTCTGCCCCACTTCTGCCCCAATATAGGGGTTAGCTGAAGGGTAGTTTTTCTTCTTTTTTTTTATTTTTTTCCCCACTGTTAGTAAATCATGAGGCGGGTTTTGTTCCATGGTCCCCATGCTTGCCCAGGTGGGAAGGGGTGCGTGGAGGAAGGCTGCGGTTGCCGTCGGACCCGCAGGAGTCCCCGCGGCTCGACAGCGCCAGCAGTGAGCACTTCCACGGAGATGGTGCCGTTCCTTAGGTGCATGGCAGCTCCACCAGCGCCTTGGTGGTGGCGGCGGGAATGAGCTCCTATCGCCTGCCCAGGCTGCTGGGAGCTCTTGTGGCTAGGAGATGCAGGCGTGTGCACTGCAGAGGTGTTAAGGAGAGACACGTTTCTGGAATATCAGAGATGTGGGGGTCTTTTCTCTCTCCTAAAGACTTTTCTTTTTCTTTTTTTCTTTTTTTTTTCTTTTTTTTTGCATTACTGTGCATCTGCTCTTATACAACAGTGTCCTCTAGAGGAACAAATACAGGACAGAGAGAAAGAGGTCCTGAGTTCTGATCTTCGCCTGGTCATTGGTTTTCCTTGCCTTGATAGGAAAACATCTCAGTTCCTTTCTCCCTAGCACTAAAATGTACCTGTTTCAAAACATAGCTATGGATATGTGTTAACTACAGCTTCCCTGCTGCCCATGTATTTTTGGTAACAGAAGGGTATTACAAAATATCAGGGTCTTACTGATCTTTCCTCAGCATGCTGTGATTCCAACCTCACTGACTTTTCTTTCTGAGCCAGGTTTCTCCTCTCTCCTTCTATTTCCTATCACCATTCATCTTGTATTTCTTGCTTACCAGAGAGCTGCTTCATCTCCCTTTCTGCATTCCAAAGCCCAGGCCCTGAAGTTGCCTGGGATGACACAGCGCTGGTAGGGCCCAAAGCGAGACAGGAACGGGGTGCGCTACTTAGTAGCTCACACGGGTCTGCACTAAACCTGCTTTTGGCTGTTTCCTCACACACAGGAATTGCTGAATGCCTCCCAAGCCAATGAGGCCGGTGTCCTGACTTTTTTTCCAGTGTTTTGTGGTTGTTCATAATTGGATTCAGGAACATAGGGTCAGAAAGAACCACCTTCTGTTTTTGAGGAAAATCTCCTGGTCGTAACATGAAAGATGCCCAATTTACAAGTGCCTTCCATCCTATAATCATAGGACTCAATATACTTTCTACCACCCTCTATAACACTCCACAGAAACATACGAGGAAAAAACAAGGTAGAAAGTGAGTAATTCTCCATGGCCACCACAAGCTATGAAAACTTGAAGCTTAAATTTAGTTCAGTAGAAATATACTACAAATAGAGCTGTATTTTCCTGTTTTCAAGAAGTTTTCTATTAAATTTAAACACTCTTTACCATAATGCCCTCAAACTCCATCTTAAAGCTCTTCAGACATCTTGTGGTCACTAGCCTAATGTGGAGGAGATTGCACAACTTTATTCTTCAGACAGCTAGAGGCCTTTATTCTAGTTTAGCTGTATTTATTTGTGACCAATTTAATACTATTTGACCTTTGTGCTCCCTAAATATATATATAAAGGGTCATCATATATCTCTTCTAAGCCTTTGCTTTGAGAGGCTGAACAAGAAAAGTTCTCCTGTTTCCTATCATAGGTTGCACACTCACTCCCTGAATCATTCCTGTCATCCTTCTTTGAAACGTTTCTTCTTCTAAAATACTGTAGTCTTGAAAACACTTGTAAAAAGGGTTGTCGAGGAAACTTGAGACTATGAATGCTAATTGTGTGCATGCATGTGTATTCAAATGTAGTGGTGGTGCGCTCACACATAAATCTCAACATGGTTTTTTAGGAGAGGAAAAAAGTGCCAGGTTTAGGTACTAGGCTCTTACCATGCACTTGGGCTGGAAGATCTCTTGGAGTCCACCTTTGCTCAGTGTGAAGAGCAAGACAGAAAATGCACCAGGAATACAGCCAAAGCAGCCTACACCTCCTCTTCTGGCCTAAGAGACATGGACCTAGCTGGATTTTTAGGATGTTGGTGTGTGCCCATGCAGGTATAGCTACCAGCAAAATAGTGTAATAGCATAAAAAAATCTTAGAATCAGGCATGTTCTTATCATGTCACTTTACTCAAGTCATCTTAAAGCATTTTATAAATCATAAGGGTCTTATTAATACTTCAAACATTTGTCAGAACTGGTAAAATCTGTGTGTGCTACCCATTCTATTTTTCATTTTGCTTTTTTAAGCCTTCTAAAAATGTGTATGGCTTAAATGCTCATATAGCTGTCAGTACTTTCCTCTGATTTCATTACCTGTGAATTCTTGATAGTAAACCGTACACTGAAACTAATACATTGTGGAAGACTTAAAATGGTATTTTGGATGACTTCTCCTGGGTCACCTTGTTAAGGCAGTCAACACTTATTAAAATATAAGTAGTATAAATACACATGACCTTATTCTGCTCTGTATATACTTAGAGGCTACCCGAGTTATGAACTTGATTCTGCAGTCACATCTGCTCTAACACAGACTTCTATATGTATATGCAGAGAGTCATTCACTCTAGCAGGACCTGTGCAACCAACAGTTCTGTAATCTTGATCAAATTCAATAGCCAAAAGAAGAGGCTACCTTTAAATCAGTGGACATGAAAAATATACCGTGCCTCCTCCCCAGAAATAAAAGGGCTCTGTGTTCCTGTACCCCACCCCAATCATTTTTAGATAGATCTGAAAGCCAAACCAAAGCCTAAATGAATACAAAACCAACTCGCAAATTGGCTGCTGGCACTTTAGATGCTTTTAAGTGCCACCCAGTTATGGAGAGTGCACAAAACCAAACTTGAATCATCAGCAGCATGTATTATCCTGCTTGTAAGGCTGATTCTACCCTAGTACCATCTAGGGTAATCTGAAGCACAATTAGCAGAGGCAAGGCAGTGAAATTCTGTTTGATTTTTTTCACTGGATACCCACGTTGCCTCATTAATTTCTCACATACGCTTTGGTGCCCCCCACGCTCATCTGGGGGGCAAGGACCTGGGAAGGAGGAAGGCGAGCTGAGCTGGTCTTGGTCTCTCCTGTGTTTCTAGTTGTTTGGGTTTGTTCAACGCTTATCTTAATTTTGTGTTTCCAGTTTTCAAGTGCTTGTATTTTAACACTGCAGCTTTCACTAAGGAGTGCCGTTCCCTCTCACAACCCAAAATGAATGAATGAGAAATATTAATAATGTGCATATAGAAGGAAGACCATTTGTAAAGTTGGACTAGAGTATCTAGTTGGACATTTCCTTTCAGCAGTTTTTAAACACTTGATTTAGGTGCCATGGTACTAGAGCGATGGGCATTCGTAAAAAGTCTCTTGACTAATGAAAATGGTGTTTTTCATGTTTCTATCCTGTTTTGCCCCACTTTTTTCAAACTTTTCTTTTCTTCTGTGTCAAATGAAGAAGCAAGGGTGGTTTTACCATCCTCAAGGCTCTGGAAGAGGTTGGGCTGTTTAGTATCGTTTCAGGGGATATTGCCGGATTCAGCAGCCTTAGCCTTAGCATCTGCTGTGCGCTGAGCATGCAGGTTTTTTTAGCAGCATATCTGCATTTTAGAAAGGAAATAAATTAACTCTAGAAAACTTCTTTTTGAAAAACTTTTGCGATGTGCCCACTAGCTGAATTCGTAAAATTTTCTCTGCATTTAGAGTGAGGAAGTCTGCAGAAGCAGGCTGACATGAGAGTTTTGCAAAGTAAATGAAAAAGTGGTTTCATTGTTATTGTGCATATGAAGGTGCAGTTTTCAACAGATTCCTTGCTGATTTTGCATGTCCTTTTGTGTTTATCTTTAAAAGCTTTTAAATTAAAGCTCAATATTTCTAGTGCCAGGCACCCAGGCTTTGTTGCTGTTAAGCACACGCACGACTTTCTGGGTTGCATTTTCAATCCATAGTGAAAATGCAAAAAGCAACAGGGCCTGCATATGAGTGAAAATTGCAAAGACCAGCAAATACACAGGGAAGTCTGTGTGACAGAGCTGAGGGTTCACGTCACTTGATAAATACTTAGTGCTAGTACTACAAAACAAACACCGGCCGAAATCAGAAGCGACGTCCGCAGGTTGGAAGCCTCCAATGAGCAACTGTAGAAGGATATTCAGGACGGCCTCAGCCTGTTGATGTATCTCACCATAAAATCTTTCCGTATTCATATTTGTTTTTTGGCTGCAGAAGTTAAACAGTGGTCTGGCTGCTAGTACAAAGTGTTCTGTCTCCGTTCCCCTCCTGACTTCCTGCATTTCCATGGCTCCAAAGCGAGGGAGGAGTTCGGAGACGGAGCAGAATCAAATGCAGGTGGGGATTATGTGCTCAGCAGCCAAGACAAACAGCGCTCGCTCTGTCTTCTGCCTTTCCCCCCCCGCCGAACTGTCCTACATTTGAAGCTATCGGTCTGTGTTTGCCACTGCTGGTGCATGGCAGAGGTACCGACCGCTGCGGTTCTGCATCCCTCTCTGCCAGAGGGAAGCAGGCCTTGTTGCTTCCTTTACATTCTCCCCCTGCAAAGACCTTTTTATTCCTCCTAAAAGTTCAGTTTTAAAAGTAAAAAAAAATAAAGAAGAAAAGAAAAATTAATGCAGTGAATAATAGATCTGTGCTAAACCCTGGTAACAAAGCCAGGAGAAACTTGGCTGGCTTTCAGCTTTGTTACAAACCCCAGGCCCAGTCCAGGTGTGTGGAAAATTTTGTGACTGCTCTGCAGACTGCTCAGCAAAACGGGGTCCTCTCGCACTTGGGACAGAGGTGATCGCTGGGTTGGGATGGCAGCGCAGTGGCAATCGAAGTCCTTTGGGATTTATGGATGAAAACCTCCAATTCAAACTGAAGAGCACCTGGCCTTCAGCACCACAAACCCACCAAAGCAAAAGGATAACCCAAAGAATTGTTTATCATAAGAATCCACTGATCCATTTTTTTCTCAGAAAAAAAGAAATTTTGTGGCTGAGCTTGTTAGTACTACTGTGGTGAAAAAAGTCACGCTGTAATGGAGGAGGACAGAGCAAATCTCATCTTCTTACTGTGGGCTAACATGGCTGTTCTTCTGTGCAGTGTTTTTCCACCTGATCTTGCCTCAGGGTCCAGCTCTGCCCTGCCAGGGTCTGTCCTTCCAGTAACTGAGTATCACAAAATGTGGGCATGTAACAAATACACCAATGCAGATATGTTTTATCTTTAACAATAAGCGAGGCCCCAGATGTTCTCTGTGTTAGCTCAGCGTGACTGCTAGTGGAGAGATTGACCCTGCTTTATCATGAAGGGTGCTGGTTCCTTGGGTCTTTGGTGTGTCCTTAAATCTAAAATACGAGTCATCAGTTCAGAAAGCACAAAACTTGCAATGGCAGCTCTCGAGTTTCAGTGAGGAATCAGGGAGCAGGACCTCCCAGTAACATCCCACCACCACCACTCCTGGCCAGGTTGTCCTACCCGCTGCCTAGGGCATCCCCCATGGGAATGGGAAGCTTGCATGGAGCTGAGGATCACCTTGCAGGAAACAAAAGCCTTCATCAGGTGGTATTTCTCCTCTGATCTTAGATATCAGGGCCTTATACAGCAAAATGAGAAGTCTCATAGGGTTTTTCAGCTAGAGAAGAAAAAAGCCTTCTGCTGCTGTTCTGCACTTGCTGTGAGGTGACAGCGAATTTTACTTCTGCGGGCGCGGGGAAGGGGTTTTGCTGGCAGAGAAACAGCCCCCGCTCCCCTGCCAGCCACGAGCCGCTCCTGGTCGCCAGCACCCACAGGCTGCTGGCGTTTCTTGCTGGGACACGGATCTCAGCTGCCCTGAGGCAACCACGGGACGCGAGAGATGCTCCCCTCCTCCTCCTAGTTGTGTAGAGCTTCATAGATGAAAGCTGCATCTGTAACATTTCCGTACATGAAATACCCTTCAGTGCACATCCAGGCATTTTCTGCTGCTAAAGGGATCTTAAAGTGTTTTAAAAGGACATCCCAAATGGAGCGCTGAGCACATGAAAGGGCTGCAGCTATACTTTTTGTGGTGGTATCCTCACACAAACAGAAATATCTCAGTGCTTTCTAGATAAGTGCCAAAAAAGAGGGAGGTCCTCTTGACTCTTCTGCTTTAATAGTACCTAATGAGAACTTAACATGCTGCAGGGGAGCAGCCCTAAGTAGCAAGGGCTAGAAGAAAAAATAGTGTCTACTGAGAGAGTCTGAGCCGAAGATTCTTGTGTAAACTCTGCCGTTCTGTTGCTTTCCCTGTGCTCAGCAGGGCACTAGGAAAGGCAATCAGTATCTGATGAAACGGAGACAAAAATTCCCCAATATTAGCAGAGAGTGATGCTTCCAGTATCCATAACTGCGTCTTTTTTTGAAAGCTTTTGCCAATAATTTTAAAGGTTGGTTATTGGGACTCTTTTTAAATGCTTTCTTTTCTTTTGCTTATGATATCCTAGCTTAACAGAGTTGTTTTTAAGTCTTGTTTAACTTTGTTCTATGTACTCAATTTGGAAGAATTTAACTTGTCAGATTTTATTACAGTGAAGGTCCTCTTTCCTGCTTCCCAAATTAGTGCACTAGAATTGCAAAAGCTGTAGGGGAAGAGACAAAATGCTGTTAAGTAAGTGATGAAATTGCTCCTAGGGACATTGAAAATTTGGATTTTGTTTGCCTGTTGTTAACAAATTGTAATGCCAATTTGATACTGTTTGGTTTTAAAAACTCAGCAGTAGTACTGCACAGCATGTGTCTGACTGGTTGCATTAATAGGTTTGCTCCGTGCAGTTTTGACAGACCCCATTTATGAAGCTTGTGCTTTGCTGGCAGAGCAGCCTCAGAATGTGGGAGACTTTTGAATGAAACCAAGCCATGAATTCGCTCCAAGAGTAAAGTTTTGTGTGACCCCTGTAACGAGCACGTCCTCCCTGGGGCCAGTCGAGAGCTTGCTGAGGTGTCCAGGCTAAACGTGGACAGTGGTGGTGCCAGGTCTGTCCCAGCAGCAGCCTTGCTCCGCAGATCCACCTGCCCTGGGTTACTTGCTAATGAAGGGAAAACCACGTTTTCCCCAAATTAACCTCAAGAACTGTCTCCACTTAGTAATACAGTCACGGAACATGGACTCATTCCATGCGAGTTTACGCATCACCTAAAGCTCCCCTGGAACTAGGGACCTCTGAAGATTGCCCCACTGGTGACACGGGGAATCCAGAACAATTCTGCTTCTGGCATAAAGCATTTTCAGGAGGATGAGTCCAGGCCTTAGTCTCATCATGCTTCAGCTCCCCATTCATCATGAGAATGGATGTATGGATCAGATAAAGGTCCACTAGCCAACAGAGCAAGCCTGTGATGAAACCTTCTCCTATGTAAACCTTCTCCCTTATGTAAACTGTGGGTGAACGGTAGAGCTTCGCGGTGTCCCCCTGCACAGTATGTTCAACTCGGTTTTAAGAGTTCAGGGAACCTAAACAAGGTGGTAATAGCAATCCTGTATGTTTCTGTGAGAGACTGAAGATTACAGTTTGAGTCCAAAGAAGCTCTGTGATTTAAACTTGCATTTGGACTTCTTAGAATGTCTGTGATTTTTCTGAACAAGCAGTCTTTACTTGGCCTCTATAAAAGCCTTATGAAAACTTGTGATTTTTGTCAGTTTTGATAGAATAAGTGTGTTGTGGGATATAATGGACATCCTTACAGTAAAGTAGTTGTGACCTCCTCACAGGTTACATTTCAACTGGTCATGCCTGTTTGACCTGGAAAATAATGCCTTCATTTTAAGACAGGTCTTTTAACTTTGAAAAGACCGGAGCATTACACACATGCATCTGCTGAGTATTTTTATGAAAGCGTGATGTGGATGGTGCCAGCCGAAAGGAGGAGAAGAACACGCAGACCAAATGCTCGTATTCATTCAGAGCAGCTCACTGTACAGGATGGACAATATCAAGATGAGGGCAGTGGGCCAAGGGTGTCTTGGGGCTTTGCCAGCTGAGTTGCCAGTTGAGTTGCCAGTTGAGTTGCCGGGTGTTTGAGGTGCCTGGTGTCTACAGGCAGAAGACAGGCCCTGCCGGTGGGCACCACCCGCCCCGTGTTCCCAGCTCCTGCGCGTCTCCCTGGGCATTGCAGCAGCCATGGCTCCCATCTTCCTGGTGCTGGGGAACTTCTCCTGGTATCCCTGTGGGAAGAAGCACACGGGAGGGTCAGAGCGGTGAGTTGCGGTGAAAGCTCTTGGAGGCTGGAGCGAGTGAGTTAATGGTCCCAGCTCTTAGTTTGCCCGGGGCAAGCAGACAAGTCGTGACCCGGGGTCTGAGGCCTACTCCTAGCACTGCAGGCTCTTCCTATGCAACTGTGGACAAAACACTCCTCTGCTTTTCCTCCCTTCTTTATCTCTCTTGTCTATTTAGTCTCTCAGGAAGCTTTTAAAAGCAGAGACTGTATCTTGCTCTGTGTTTGTACAGGGCTCCAGGCTTCCTGAAGTCCCAAAGATGCTGTTGTAGCACCAGTAATCAATGTTAAAGAGGTGTAAGGATCTGGCCCAGTTCATCGCTGTCACCATCTGTTTTTATGTGACAAATTAGTAGTATGAAGGAAGGCAGCTGAGTGATTAGAGCTGTGACTATTTGCTAAACTCCCGAGCTCCTGCTCCTGCCTTTGGCACCACCAGGCTTTGTAATAAGAGCTGCTTAAGAATTTTCCAGCAACGTGCTCTCGGTCTTTTTCCCTTAGAGAGTGTCAAATTAGTAAAAAACAAAACGAAAAAGAAAAAAAAAAACACCCAAGCATGTGCCAGTTTCAACACAGCTTTAATGGGAAGATGATTCTCAGGCACAGGTTGGAATTCCTGGAAAACCAGGGCCTCCCCCTCCTCCTAGCTTGCTTAGAGGAGCCGGTGGCGTCCGGGTGCGTCCGAGGGCAGGCTCTGTGCTCAGACCTGCGCTCCTGCTGCTGCACGCTGCGTGAAGAAGAGTGTCTGGGGCTGGTAGTATCATGGGGAAACTGAAACCGATAGGTTATGGAGAGTCGAAATTTAGCCATAAAACTAACATATTTCTGAGTACTTCTCCCTGCATTACTAAGAGGATGACTGGTGATTATACTTGTTGTATTAATCAGCCCACAGAATTACTAAATGATTTCTGTTTTCTTTATTCTACTTTCCTTAGAAAAGGCTCTCTTGACAGCCAAGTGTTTCTTTCTAAGGCCATAATCAGAGCAGAAGTCTGCAATAGATTGGAACGGTCACATTTCCACCAAAAGTATTTCATTACCATGATGTTTGTAACTATGTTCAGTTAATGAAACTTCTAGAGATCTTATGTATACTGTGTATACTATGTAGTCTGTCTTTTCTTCAGAAGCAGAAGGGAGAGGATTTTCCCTCTGTTCCTTCTTGCTTGAGGATCAACAATTTAACAAAAGACTTAGAAACTTTGAGCTGTAATGACGCTCAAGCCACTGTAGCCACTTACCATCATAATTATGTATGATGCAGTTTAATAAATCCAGACACATACAAAAGTGTATTTCTTCATGCTTTTCAGTTCAGTGAACATTTTTTTGGTCCTTTGTCCTCTCCACAACCTGCAGTCTCCCTCGCAGTTTAACTTTCAAGGTATTCACAGTATCAGAAATAAGCATATTGTTGGTTTGTGCATGGCAGTTTTGAACTCAGCAAGTTTCCCTTTTCTAACATAAAGGATGGAAAAGGTGAGAACTTGTATCCTTTCTGCTGTGAGCTGTGAAACTGTTCCTGTCTTCTGCTGAGCAGGGATTTGTGCACTGCAAAAATGTGTTCCTGCAACTAATCCTGTGATCAGGAGGAAGACCAAAGATTGATAGATTATGGGTTCCACTCAAAATCTGTTAAATAAACGGAAGATCTTTCCTGATTTTCATAAATGCTTTTTTAAGAGAATAAATATTTGGTAAACCAATCCTCTGAACTCTCCCAGAATTTGGGAAATATAATGTAGGTAAGAACCACGAGTCGAGTTTGATTCTGAAGACTTACTTTCGTGAAATTTCTGTGTTCCCCAGCTCCAGAGTTTGCTTTAGAGCCAATCTCCCTGTAAAAGAATGTGAGACTTTACAGTGCTACATCATAATTTTACAGTAAGAATTTGCGGGATGTATCACAACGAATTTTCTTCAGATGTAAAGTGGATTGAAGCACGACCATTCCGTAGGTTGTATTTCTCAGTTAACATGGTGTGTAATTACATAAATTTTCATATAAATTGCCAGCTCTTGTTACATAAAACACACAGAATTAATACAGCCTTGCGGTATCCAGACTACAGTGTTCCCCCACTGCTACTCTAACCATTTAACTACTCAAGTAGTGTTTTAAAGTCCTGTACTTTTCTAGTGCTCATTTTCTATGTGAGCAATAGTATCTGCCATGGCTGGAAATGTGATCTGGTAAGAGGAGCAGATGTTCTTCCAGGTAATCTCCATTTTAAAACCACTTCCACCCACAAAAAAAGTTCCATAGTTCTTAGTGTAAGTGAAAGAAACTATAACGAAGGATTATCTTTTTTAGTTTAATTTGATTTACTGATGGCACAGCTTTATGTTCTTGGAAGTTCTTAAGTTGATGAAAACAAGGTTATTCTCCAGTGTGTGCCACATGCTCTGGGTGTCCCTGCTGGAGCAGGGGGTTGGACTAGATGATCTCTAGAGGTCCCTTCCAACCTTAACCATTCTGTGATTCTGTGTGTTTCTTGGCAACTGAGCCCCTCGCCTTTGCACACATTTGCCAGTAATCTAGAGCAGTCCTCCCATGCGCCTCCAGAAGTGATGAACTGGGTTATATCCGGAACAAATTAGCACTGTACCAGGTTGAAGCCACCACACGTTTTGTTTTGATGGGTGAATCTTGCAGAGTCCTCAGCAGTGTAAAGACAAAATCATTTTCTAAAAGCATGGTGTGTGCAAGTCTTGGAAGTGCAATTTATTAATGTGTGTAGCATATGTAATGCTTGTTAATATATGAAATATGAAGGTACGTGAGAACCGTGTTCAAGTTTTTGTGTTCAGATTTTGAGTATTCCGAGTGATAGAACTTACCTGGGAGTGAAAAGGGAAGCTTTATGGGATGTAGGAGCCTTTCTTATTGCCTAGCTTGTGAAGTTTGAACGGATGGAGTTTATTCTACATTTTAAAAGTATCATTTTTACTTTTCTAATAGGTATTTCATCTGTGCATCTCTTATCAAATTTCTTTAGATTATTGGAATTTTCTAATTACGGAATTATATAGTTTAGTCTTTTTATTTTTGCATTTAAGACAGATATTTCTTAGTGTATTTATCTGTAGACTGACACAAGTGTGTGTTAAAACATGCCTTTAAAACCTAATGCTAACTCACTGTCACACATTTCTTATGGAATATGCTGCACTGAGAGACACATACGGTTTATTCTAAAATCTGATAATTACTGTAATTACCTGACACAAAGCAAAAAGCTTTAAGAAGCTGGTGAAATCAGCAACTGAGCTTCCAAGTTGCCAAGTTTTCCCTAATAAAATCCAATTCGCTAAGAACACTGTGGTATACAAAATCTCTTGATTCCTTCATGCTTTTATATGCTAAAGATGATGAAAATTTTATATCCTTTCCTACTTTTTGTTGTCACTGTAAGCATAAATCAGTCTCCTTGTAAGGAGGAAAAAAAAGAAAAGGAAAGTAAATACAGCAGTAATTGTAAACATTTGTAGCACGAGTTATGGACATGGGATGCCAGAATTTGTAAGTGGTGTATCTGCATCTTTAAAAGGCATGTTTTTGCAGCACAGAATTTAATGCAGCAAAACTCAGGGGCAGCCTAGAAACTCCTGCGACTTTTCTTGAATGACATTTAAAGCTTCAGTAAGTATATCCCTTTCTAAGCAAGGCAGAATGACTTCTGCAAAAGGTTCTTCATTAATTGTTGCGTCTTTGACCTTAGCAGAAGCAACTTTTCCCTGTATGTTTTTATCAAATGCCTATGGCTGAGGTTTCCAAGTCTGCTGCTTGGATATATCACTTAGATGTTATATTTTAAGGCAGGATTTGAGATGAAAAATTCGTGTCACTGAAAGGTTCTTACAATTATTCACAATTGAGAAAGGATTTTCTCCTGTGTCTTTTAACTAAGATGAAAGTCAATCTACCTTTGGTCTGAGCTGTCATGTAGATTTGGAATGATTTTTGACCTTCAGTCTGCATATACTGATGTATATGCCTGCTACATTGCTTAAAATATGCACTCAGTGAAACGTTTTCTGCATACCTAGTAGTTTCAGATGATTTTCATTTTCTTCTGCAAGTATTTTAAGGACACGATTCAACTGTCAACTTCATTGACTTCACTGGAAGCTGGATTGGGCTCTAGAATGGTCGGTTAAGAGTTCTGATAAAAGGAAAAATAAATTTACTGTCAGGCAAACTGAGGTTGTAAGTAGAAGGGACAGCTGGCTCAGGCTTTTCATAGGTTATTGCATTCTGTATGGTTTCAGGAAAAGATTAGCTAGAAGCTGTTACTTATCTGAATAAGTCCCTTGATAAAGTCTAGCTTTTAACTATTTGAGAAGGGAACTTCCAATGTTATTTCCCAGCACTTGTATTATGTTAATGCAAAAGTTTACACTCTGCAAGCACTGCTTTATCAAGTGGCTTATTCATGACACCTAAGTATGTAGTCTTTGTTATGAAATACATGAGCATTGCTTAGAGTAGTATACGCTGTATAAGGCTCAGCACTCTATCACCATGTCAGTCACTTCGCTTAGCCTATGCTCCATGTTTTGAATAACAGCAAATTTTGATTCTTTTGTCCTATGCTATGATTATATAAGAATGCGTTTACTGAAGAATTTCTACAGCTGTAAAATTAAGCAGAGCACATGTCCAGAGAACTGAACGTCACATCATAAATAAAGAACAGTTTATTCAAAATCTCTCCAGCAGCTGATGAACCTGTCAGGCAGAGGCAAGCTCCAGAACAGGAAATTTTTGTGAAGGACAGAAGGTAGTTTGGGATCAGTGATTTATCACTGCATGTTCTGTAAAAACAGCAGCGTGCTGGTAAGTCTGTAGAGTTTGATATATGAATAAGTTTGCCCAGAAAACTTCCAAAACAAAACTCCCTATCTAAATATTGTTGGCCCTTGAATTGCGTCTAGGTAACAGAGATGTGTCTGATCCAAGCGATATCGCAGAAGGGAGGTCTGGTCTGAAGTACCCAGTGGCACTTTCATCTGTGTGAGTCTCTATCTCAGCCTGCCTGTTTTTCCTTATGTTATTAACTATCTGATTAATTATGTTAGAACTACCTGATTAATTTAGCTATGATTAGTGAAAGAAGCATTCTCAAGGCAGATGCCCCTATGCAAATGCTTCCCACAGTAGGAGAGAAGTTGAAGACGACCCCATAGGGATGCCTGTCTCATTCAAGAAGATGCCCCTTCCCCAAGCTGACTGTGGTACTCGTTCTGATGGCTTCTTATTCCAGTCCATTTCCGTTGTTATATCCTTAGGGATAAAAGAAATATTGTTCTGATAATTAAAATAACATAGCAGGATGCAAACTAGTTTAATTGTGGAGATGAGGGCCATGGGCACTTGAACACTTGGTATTTTCTTGAGTATTTTGAGCACTTGAGTACTTTTCTCTGACAGATGGCTGAAGTAGCATGTGTAGAGATTCAGCGCTATGGAAGGGCTAGTTGCCTGATCTTTTATAGAGCAAACACTGCTCTGTTTTGTTCATTTCTTATAAAAAGATTAAGCAGACTGATTTATTATGTATTACAGTAGTCACACACTAGAAAATTCTTTCCAAAGTAAAGCCCTTTTTTTTTAATTAAAAAAAAAATCTGTAAGAAGGAATGGGCAAGAACTGCAATTTTCCTAGGCTGATCCAGTGTGAACACGTTACTCTTCAGTTTAAAGGTGGTTGGCAAGCATTTGGCAGGAATATTATTTATATAATCTTTGTGAAAAAAACAATTTGGCTTGTTTTCCCTCCTTCCTTACGATAAGGAGTTTTTGCCTGTCGGATGCTTCCTTGCTTCGCCTGTGTGTTCGCATACACTTCTGCAATTCCCCTTTCTCTTCAGCGCCCACTTTTCCTTCAATCCTGAGGTCCAAATTAAATTAGCAACAAGGTAACTGTGTCCGTCTGTCTGGGTGTCTCTCTCTTTCTCTCTAAGATTTTCCTGCGGATCCCGTAGCTTTACTGCTAGCCCATTAAGGGATTTATTTTCGATTAAACCTCTCTGCACTGGTTTCTGGCTAGCAGCAATTTTCCCAGCTCCTGAGGCAGCCTCTGGATGGAGGAGAGGCCTCGGGGCAGCCTCGGGCCTACCCTTGGGCCTACCCTTGGCAAGTCCCTGAGTCAGCAAAGGCTGTCAGATATGGTGAGACACCCTGTCCATTTGATGTGGAGACAGAAACCCAAAGATTTTGTCAAATGCTATCAAGCCAAGGAAAACCCGTGTATCGAGTGTATTAGTGTAGCCTGAGGTGTGGGCAGTTCTTTCCTCAGGAGTTATCTCGTGCCTTGTGGCCTCCAGGAGCGGAAGGCAGCGCTCAGAGACTCAGCACAGTGAGCAGAAGGAAATCATTACTTTTTTTTTCTTATCAGCTCTGGAACTTAAAACTACCCTGAAGAGGCATGTTTGGACAGAGCTCTTCACACTTTCAAACAAAAGAGCTTTTCTCTCTCCCTTTCCTTCCCTCCACCCTCCCCCCCAGTTCAGTGTATGGCTGGGGAAAAATGATTGCAGTTGTTTGGCAGCAAGGAGCGAGCCCAGATTCTGCTCTGGAAACAAGCTGGGTCAGGTTCCTGCGTGTGCACAGAAAGAAAGAAAGGAAGGAAGGAAGAAAGAAAGAGAGAAAGAAAGGAGGAGGGAGAGCAAAAAATAAAAAACAAAAATAAAACAAAAATAAAAAGCAAGCTCCCTGGCCAGATAAATAACTCACTCTCTCACTTTTGGAAGATGCTCACCAGTGTTCCTGTTGTTCTATAACAGCCAAAGCCAAGCTCCAACTATTTCATATTTGTTTAAGCAGCGGAGTCGTACAGCGAAAATACCGCAGTGCTCTTAGCTGTTTGGGCATTGGTGCTTGGAGAGGTGATACACTAGCAGAAGCATGCCGTTCTGCGCATTTAAAATGTGATGTTTTAGTGGATTTGCAGCAAAGAAAGAGCAGGTGCTAAAAACTGCCTTCTGCACTTAATTTAATTCATGTTGTGTACATAAGGGCAGGATGAATTTATCAGTGTCTTGCTGCCCCTGTGTGATACTTGGGTTTAGAGAAAAGAAACTAAATTTCAGCCCATGCACTGGTAGAGAAAAATACATCTAGAGTCTTCGTGTCATGATAAAGGGGCTTAATATCACTTAAAGAAGGACTACTTGGTGGTGATTAGAGCAATAAAAGAACCAGTTGTTAAAAGGAGCAAATGCAGGTGGCAGTTAGAACCCAGGCTCTGCCTCCATCCCGCGTGCCGCGCAGCTCAGAGGAAGCGAGAGACCTTGCAGCGCTGCACCTCGACCTGCTGCAGCATGGGAGTGATAAAAATATTACTCCCCATCTCCCCAATGGTGGTGAGCACTGAGATGAGTGTTGAGCCCGCGTGCTGAGATCTGAAGAAAGACAGATTTAAACTTTGACGAGGTTCAGAAGTTTGATTCCAGGTCGTTTCTATTTGGGAGGCTTAATTCCATGCGGGCAATTGCAGATCTCTCTGTCTCCCACTGGTACAACCAGCAGGTCTTATTGATCACAAAATGCATTTATGTCCCTGAGGGTGTCATTATGAGGCAGTGTAGCACTCTACAGTTTGGAAACTGTAGCAATGGGGAGAGATTTTCAAAAGCACTCGTGTGATTTCTAATTTTTCTTTAGAAGTTAGAGCACGGCACTGGTAGTTAAATTCTTTACATATTTCAGAGACTTCTCTCTAAAACAATTCACTCAAGATCACGCTAACTGAAACATGGGAAACACTATCCACCCCTTTGCTGAATTATCTTTGTGTTATTTTTAAGCGTAAATTGGTTTTCCCTTTAACTTACCTCTTAGATGCTAGGTTGTTAGTTAGAAAGAGAAGTGCTGAACTGCAAGTCCAGGCATCCTGGCGTGTTGAGCTCAACCTTGGAGTCTCCAGAGATGCAGATCAGTTGCAGCAGTGGTTCCAGCTGTTTGCTCGCTTACTGAAAGCCATTGCCACGGCTCTTGAGTAGTTCACGAGGTGAGAATATCCATTAACGTGTTCATGTGCACGCAGAGGACCCAGGCTATATCCCCAAGGTGGCCAAGAAGGCGAAATATCTAAAGGGCAACAAGACCCTGTTCAGTAAAGCTGCAAAGAACAACCGTTTTGACATCCGGACTCTTCATGTGCTAAAATTCAAATTTCTCACATATTTTATATATTTTATAAAAGCCATAAAGCCAGTACAAAACAGTAGCAAGATTCCTTTGTCAGAGTAGAGGATGCATGTTTCAGAATATAAATTCTTGCATTATACACTGGAAAATAATTGCGAAGAGAAAGATACAACTGTAAAATGTTTCACTTTTCCTGCTTTTGGCCAGCAGTGAGAATTTTTTCTCACAGTCTATGGGAAGAGCTTACAGCGCGTGGTAAACAGCAGGTTCAAATCAAGGCTGAACCAATCCCCTCCATCCAGCCAAAGCCACAGGGTGCTAGGAACTCCGATCCATTGCAATATTGGAAACAAACTACCATGCAGTAAATTAGGAGTTTTCTTTTTTTCTTCTTTTTTTTTCTTTTTTTTTTCTTTTTTTTTTTTTTTGTGGGGAGGGGGGAATTGCTCCTCTATATGAATTAATTTTCATTCAGCTAGACGGTAGGAGGAAAAAGGGGTGGGGGGGAAGGAAAAAAATATTTTCAATCAGTTAAGGACCTTTTTCATGGTCTTAAAATCATAGTGGTACAACATTGTGAATATAACATTTAAAACAATTTAGGAATTTGAGAAGACAGTGTCTCTATAGGCCTTAAAATTCTTCACTTCCTAAAAAGGCTTTAAAATTTGACATTTTTTTCATTTATTAAGATATAAACAATTGTAATGTTTCAATTTCTGAAGTGACTTAAAAAACTGGTCTTTTCTGATCTATTAGTAAGAGGTGTAATCCCACAGTCTCTGCATGCCTATTCCCAGTTAAATCCTCGGGAATTCTCCCTGTAGGAAGTTTCCCATGAAATTCTGAAGGCAGTCTTTTGCCTCCCTTGTTGTCCATTAAATATAAGTTTTTCCTTCTTGAAAGCAACAGCAGGAGTTTAGCACTCGGCCATCTGTGCCCACCAAAGTCAGGCAATAGTAAGAAAGGCTCCCAGAAAGGCAGGGTCCTTTCTGCTGCAGAAATGACATGACTTAAGTCTCATCCCATTGACTGGGTGATTTTCAGTATATGCCTGGGTCACTGGGAGAGCTCCGTGTGTCCCATGTGCAGCAGTGGCAGGGCTCCAAGGCTGTATTTGGCTATCAGTTTTTTCACTGAATTTTTCATTCAAAATCCCACTCAAGCTTTTCAGTATGGCCCAAATAAATTATTAGTTGGCTTCGTGCACTGGCTGTAAATGTTTGGGCCTTTATTTTAGCATACAAAAGGCCTGGGAACTACTTCAGGGAGAGTTATTAACAAATTCTGCGTGATAAACTTTTACTGTTTGTTTTGGTTTTCCACCAGGGTGTGTTATTTTGGGGGAACGGCCGGGAGGAGGGGTGGCAATGCGAGCCATTCATAGCAGAAACAGTGTCATAACTGCCCAGAGCAAAACACTTGTCAAGAAAACAGGACTGAAAAAATGAGACCTCCAGAGCCAAGGAGGGAGATTCCAGGGCATGGTGGAGGAGAGCTCTCCGGCAGCCAAGCAGGATGCTGGGAAGAGCTCCCTGGAAGAGGGAGAGGCTGAAGTCTCTCCAGGAGAGCACTGTAAGCAGGCCACAGTCATACCCTCATTTCCACAAATCACTGCTGTCCATATTAACTCCCTAAATGCAGATCAACTCAGGAGCGCACCTCGGAAGCGGCAGAACATTCTGGTGACCATGAGGAGGGTTCCTTCAAAAGGCAGAGCCCACAGTGTGCTCGCAGAATTGCCCTGCAGCAATTGTCAAAACCTTTGTTTTCTCCATTAAAGTCCCCTTTGAGTGACGTTTCTGGCAATATGTTGGTGTGGGCAGGTGTGACTGCAAGTCTGTGCTGATAATACCACTTGTGCAGCAAAGCTCATTCACAGCAGTATTCCTGAGATAAGATGTTCTCCTGCTCAATGGCACCCTGCATAAACCAGAGGTTGATACGTTCCCCAAGAGACGACCAGAACTACAATTTTAGATCTGCATCTCATAAAACCACAGGACCAGCTTTTACTGTTTTCGTTCCCTCTGTGTTTTTGCTGCTAATCAAACCAGTCTGTACATGACTGGGTTAACAAATTAGGCTATAGGATCAAGATAGTTTCTTATATGACCAAAACCGAACAACACAAGAGTTTAGTGGAAAATTTTTACTTCTAATAATTGAATGAATTTATTTTTTTCCACTCCTTTTCAAGCCTTTCCAGAAAGCTTGGAGAAGCCTTTTTTTTTTAAGAAAACTTGAAATAGTGGGCGAGCAGTGACACTGAGTGCTGAGACTGAAGTGTCTCTAGGGCCAGCCCTGACCTAAGTGCTCTCATGGCTGTTCCTAAAGTAAATATATGGTTGATAAATTCTAAACTGTGCTCTGGCTCCTTAACAAGTCTATGGCAAAGGTCCCACCAGCTTTAGACAATATCCATCCTATCATATTCTCACACAGCGACCCTAAAATTCAGACTGCTTTGGAAATTTCACAAGCAGGTCATGCTATCTGCTCACCTCAGGCAATGGTGAAGTGAGAAAACACACTTAAAATGCCCAAGGATCTCAGCGAGGTTCTTGGCAGCCCCACTGCTTTGCAGAGCTAGTCACAGCTTTGCGCGGAGAAAAACAGTTTGCCTCTCCAGGGCTTCCTGCTGGAAAGAGCTGGTTAGAGCCACTTACAGAAACAGGAAATTCTTCAGTTTTGTAAATGATTTTAAAGCCGATAGCCCTAATGACAGGCATTTCTGCTGAAGCCTGCGCCACGGTGCTTCCCGAAGGAGCCCATGGCACCATGGCCCGCACGGCGGCCTGCAGTGCCCGTTTGGGTCCTGGTGGCGCAGATTTTATCCCAAAAGTCAGAAGTGCTTAAGCGCCTCATCTCGTATTTTAGATAGGGTTGGCAAAAATAGCATTTTGGAAAAAAAAAAGTAAAAGTCCCACTAGAATTCCCTTTTTTGCCACATGTGAGTGAGACTGCTTGGCTAACGGTTTCACTAAAAGGTTTCTGGAGTGATTGAGTAAGACTTTTTCATTGCGTTACGCATTTTAATGCGAGGACGTTGGAATGCTGCGTTCAGACCACTTGGTTTTCTTTTTATTCCTTTTGGTTTTTTTAGGATAGCACTCTGGTTTTTAAAACTCTTTTAATGAATTGTCTCGATGATGATGATGAGAATGTTGATCCGAACTTGAAAACTTCAGCTGCGCTCCTAGCTTTCGCTCCAGGATTCTTTGTGTGTCAGCGCAGGCAAGACATCTAATTTAATCCCTTTGTATCTCAGGTCCATGTGTATAAAACAGGAATGAAAAGCCCGTCTTGGTCCCGCCCCGGTTTTATCTGCTCCCTTAGGCGTTGTGTTTGCCAGGCGAGGACTCTGTGCGTTATGTGCGCACGGCGCTCGGCTCCTCGCAGCTCTGACCCCAGGCGAGGCTCCCAAGTGCTCTTGGGCTGTAGTAATAACAATAACAGAGCGAGGTAAAATGTGGAGAGACAGTGCTGAGCTAGCACAGATTCTCCGGGATCAAATGGAGCTGAACCCAAGGCAGCTATTTTCATTAGAGACAAAGCACTTGGACAGCAAAACGGCGTTTGCTGTTACGTAAGCTGACTTTACAACTTAGAACTATGTTTTTATTTATGTCTCTTTTGCCTCCATCTTCATGCAGTCCCGTCTGTGACTGGCACTGTTTTAGGGCCAGTTCACTGTGGCATCTACCCTGCTGCAAGCAAAGGTTGGAAATCTCCAAAGAAGGTTCCTTTAATTAACTGAAAGCCAGAGCCCAAAGTCTCCTCGATATGAAAAATAGAGCAAATTATAGTGGTATTCATAGCGTGCTGGAACGGTCGGTTGTTTTGGAAAAAAAAAGTGTTTTGAAAGGAGCATTGCCAAGAAGCTGTTCTCTCAGGAAATGATAAATGGCAGTTTTGAGACTTAAGTGGCCTGTGCTCAGTGTATGTGTCTTAGTCGCTGCTGACTCGACGCTGTGCGCTCCCGATGGCTCCCACGTTCGGCACCTCAGGGCTGCGCAGCCCCAGGGCACAAACTCCCTTTAATTGAAAACAATGTGAGCAGATTTTTAAACTGCACTTGGGATAACCTGGTGGTTATTATTAATTTTACAGTGGAGACTGAAAACCTTGCAGTTTCTTTTCCAAAATACTATTTTTTTCAGAATATATTCAGGCAGGTTTAGTGCTTTTCTTTTGCTGTGTGCTTTTCATGCAAGTAGTGTGGTTTTAGGAAGTTTAACATTACAACTAATTTAAAAAACAGAGTGTAAAATAGCCAAAGTCTCTATTGCAGGGCTGTTTTTTTAATAGAGTTAAATAAAGTGCCATGTCCAATTGTGCTCTGAGGAAAGATTTGCTTTTAAAAACTGCACCATTTGTCACATTGTACATTACATCTTCCCAAGGACATGTGCAGTTTTCATTACTGCAGCGGGGCCGGTGTGCACAGATGGATAAGCCTTTGGAGTGTTCTCTTCTATGTGCTAAAGTGATCCTCATTTTCAGGCCATTTCTATTACCTTAATCCCATTGACATCAATAAATTTACTCCTCATTTACTCTGGGGTGAAAGAGAAGCAAATTGGGACTATTGTATATTTAGGAGACATTGTTGCAAAACATGTCTGGTTCCTTCGCCACAATGGAGGCAAAGAGAGGTTCAGAACATACGCCGAGCTAAAGGGCTGGGGTTTGTTTTGTTTTGGATTTTTTTTTCTTTCTTTCTTTTTTTTTTTCCTTTTTTTTTTTTTTTTTTGCTAATGTCGCCTAATGAATCTGCCTGAAAAGGGTCATGCAAATGGTAGGAAAAGTTTGCATATACATTTCCATGGAAATTTATGCTGCGTGCTTGCAAATGACCTGACAGAGCACAGATGAAAGAGGCTGCAGATAATTTGATATAAAATGAACCAGCGCGCTACCGCTAGCCTCAACGTCCTCGTTAGCGTCCCTAGGCACGTTGGAAGGAGTTTGTGTTTTTGGTCATTTGCATCCTTGAAAACCTGCTTAGCATTCGCACGGGAGGCAGTTGCGAAAGCGCCGGGTGCTTCAAAGCCGCCTTCGCTGCCCTCGCTCGCTTGTTTTGCTGCCCGGGCTGCCGCGCTTTGCAGGGCTGGGACCAGCAGCACTTTCCACATGTCACAGAATCCCAGAATGGTTGAGGTTGGAAGGGACCTCTAGAGATCATCTAGTCCAACCCCCCTGCTCCAGCAGGGACACCTAGAGCACGTGGCACAGGGTGGCATCCAGGTGGGTTTTGAAGATCTCCAGAGAAGGAGACTCCACAACCTCTCTGGGCAGCCTGTTCCAGTGCTCTGTCACCCTCACAGTGAAGAAGTTCTTCCTCATATGGAGGTGGAACGTCCTGTGGTTCCGTTTCTGCTTCTGTCACTGGCTACCCACCGAGAAGAGTTTGGCCCCTTCCTCCCTACATTCAACCCTCAGGTACTTGAACATGTTGGTCAAATATCTCGGTCTTAGCTTCTCTAAACTAAACAGGTCCAGCTCACTTAGTCTTTCCTCATAAGACAGATGCTCCAGTCCCTTAAACATCTTCGTGTCTCTACGCGGGACCCTCTCTAGAAGCTTCACGTCCATCTTGTCCTGGGGAGCCCACAATTGCACACAGTACTCCAGGTGCCGCCCCATCAGAGCTGAGGAGAGGGGCGGGATCCCCTCTCAACCTGCTGGAGGTGACTGCTGTGTCTGAGGCAGAGTGGAAGAAGTGCAGCCAGCCTTTCCCTGCCAGCCATGCCAAGCAGCTCTTGAAGGGACCCTGGTGCCATCATGGCAGCACCTGTCCCAACCATCGTTTTCTGCAGGGCTTTGGGCAGCTCCCTTCAGCTTGCAGGGTCTCCATTTCCTCAGCCCTTGCGTGTCGGGGCTGGAGGTCAAAACTGGAAATGTAGGCCCTTAGTATCGTTACTGTTGTTATTACTCCTGTTGCTCAGCAGCTGGCTTGAAACTTGGGTATAATTTGAGAAGGTTGTTGCTTGATTTGAAAGGATTATTTTGTGATTTTATAAATCCATACTGACAGATACTATAAAGTAAAAAGGAGCACATTTTACCTGAAAAGATCTGTGGTGCTCAAGGCTGACTGTTAGCAGTGTAATCTGGAAAGCATCTCGTAGGTGCTTGCTGATAACCCTTTTCCACAGGTTGCAATGGTTAAGGATGAATGAAATTCTGCAGTACCCAACCGATCGCTCTGTCTGTTGGACTGGAAAAAGAAAGTCGTAATACTTAGTGAAGTGATAGCAGAAGAAATAAAATGATTAGCTCTGTAATAACTGCCTTCACTCTTTCAAGGCAAATATGCAAAGGGAAAGTAAGAAATGCTGGCAGATACGTGGGTTTGTGCCGTGGCACTCAGGTCTTCCCAGATCTTTGGTGAAGGTGGCTTGGCTGCTGAGGACACCTCGGAGCAGCTCCCAAGAGGAGGTGACACTGGAGAGCAGGGTGCCTGCGCGAGCGCTGCCGCCTCGCGTGCCGCTCGCAATGGAGCTGTTCCTCGCCATCAAGCAGATGCCCCCTTCCACGCTTCATTACTGATGGACCAGGATTTAATGCAGCCCTTCCTGGCCGGGGCTCGAGGGGAGAATCCTGTTACAGATCCCCGTTGTGATGGGCTGGGAGCTGAGGGCAGAGCCATCACCCAGCTCTGTGCGCGCCACTGTCACCCCCTCTGCCCAAGGGATTCCCAGCGTTTTGTCATGTCTGGACTGTGATGTGTGCTGTGTTAACTTCTGTGCAAGTCTCCTCTATCGCAGGATAAAATTACAAAGGCCTACTCCTTTTTTGTTGTTGTTTTGAGCAGTAATGATCATCATTATCTTAAGAATCCAGGCTACTGCCTAGGAAGTGGCAGAACTGCAAGAGGTGGAAGCACATCTAACATCTGGAGCTGGGTAGACAGTTAATCTGCGAGCCTGTCACGATGATTAATCAGCTAGGAAAGGCTGTGAGCTTTTTGCTGCCATCACTGAGCGGTGGCTCACGCTGCCGATCGATCCACTTCTCTGAGTCATGGTTTACCCGTCCAAATAAATACCCCGTCTGACCATCTTCCTTGAAGAAGCTATTGACAGAGAAAAACACTGAGGGTTTTTTTGTTATCCTTGTCATCCACTAAATTTTTCAAGCATGTTATTTTACCAGAAATATTTATTTACTTTCAGAGAGGAGAGAGGAGCTTTGGTATTTAACTGACTCAGGACCCAGGGAATCCTGCAATGGAACCAGTTTGGAAAGTTAACCCCTGCAGGGCTTGTGACCGGGGGCAGCCAAATCACCTCTCCCTGGGTTTTCAAACTGCATCAGGTCCCAGAAGGTGCAAGGAGATGGCTTAAAGCCATGAGTTTGTGCGGAAGCAAAAAAAGAAACAAACATCAGAGTCCTTAAAATCTGGTTTCGGAGATGGTAGTGTTCCCCGCCATATTTTCATGCTTTTCTCTGCAGCGTAGTTGATTAGAAGCTAAGTCTGAATATTGCAGCTGAAATTCTCATAGCTGGCTGGCTTCACGAGTTGGGATTAAAAAAAAATGTCTAAACCTACAACTTTTATAGCAAAGCAATCGCTTAGTTTTCCCCAAATTCAATTAGCAGAGCAGGGGAACTCCTGCAGACTTAGGTGATGTAGGTAATGAGTTTTTTGACTGAAAACCCTTCTTCATTAGCGGTTGATTGTCTGTTGTAGTTTTGCTGCCGATATCCATAAGATCTCCTAATTCTACATTATGAATAATGCCATGGTAGCCAAGGGGCAGTATCTCTTCCTTTTAAACATGGTTTCCAAAACTAAATATATAAGGTTCGCACTCACCGCTTGCTTATTTGCTGGCTTGTGATTGATTGTATCTCCTCCAGCTTTTGGAAGTGTTCAATGCAGATGGATGCTTTGAGGCATCCATCCCATTGGGCTTCGAAGGATGCAGAGCATCTGCCTCTCCTCCGGGCTGCAGTGGTTTTGCTGGGTGCTTTGAATTGCGACAAGGTGAAAGCTGCTCAATTTGCAGAGCGTGGCAGAGGAGGCGATTCCAAGAGCATCACCTCCATGGAGGTGCTTTGCAGTTACCAAGGCTGCAGGAATAGAGGGAACTAGGAGATGTTTTATCACAGATAGATTTCACCTCTGATCTGTGTGCAGCCCCCGGAGGGGAAGCAGAGGCCTGTGGAATTCACTGTGGTTTTCTTTCGTTACACTGAGTTTTCCCACTGAAATATCCTGTCTTGAATCTGCGTGTTCGTAAAGCTTAAACCAACGGCAAAAGCAAGAGGTGGCCGGTCTCGGTTCTGAGGAACTAACTTGAGCGTGCAGGACCTGGACCCGGGCTTGCGTGCCCAAAAATGGGCACAAACTTGTCACCTTATTTATCATGAGGATTTCTAGCCTTCGAATGCCATGGCCCATAAATGACTTCTCCGTAACAATATTTATCAAAGTATTTCTGGTCTAATTATTCATGCTGAGCTTGTTCTCTAAAAATTTCTCTTGAAAGAATCTTTTCAAAGATATTTTTTTCTTTTGAAAACAAACTCATGACCACATCAAACAGAGATTCATGTTGCCGTTGGTTTAATTACCAGCAGCCCTCGGGGAATCTGAAATCTCCCTGTTATTCTAATTGCTTCTCTCTTGCTCTCTCCCCCCTCACTTTGCCCCTACCATTTCTGATTGCTGCATAAGTCATTGTATGGTTGTTAATTTGGTAAGTTTACTTTAGCTCTAAAGGAGCTTATGTCGTTTTTTGCCCACATGATAGCTATCAGATTGTAACTAATGAGTAGATTACAGATACTAAAAAAAACGAACTGGCCAAAAGTTTTTTTTAAAAAATAAAACATTGAAGTCATCTTGTCGTTTAAGCTTTCAAGAAAAAAAAATAGTTGTGCCCCTGTGTCCTTTGCTTTCTCATTCATGCCAAGCCATCCCATCCCATTATATCCCTGCTGATGTTTTGCTGTTCGTCATCATCTTCCACGCAGGAAGCTGAAGGCACAGTGTAAATTTTAAAGCTGTTTCGTTTCGCGCAAGGCCACCTCACCCCGTGCACCCGAAGGGATGCCCTACGCAGGACCCTTCATCTTCTCGTCCCGTGCCTGCGACACCTGTAACCTTTTCCTCCCTTTCTGCACCGTGTAAGACACATTCTCTGCTCTCCCCTTGCCTTGCCCTGCTCCATGTACCTGCCCTACCTTCATGGTGGGCATCAGATCAGAGAAACCCTACGAGCCCCTCTGTGAATGCAAGTGCTGTGAAGTCCTTGAGCTTGTGTTCAGCTCTGCTTTGTGTGGGGAAGCAGAGTCGTTACTGAGGCCAGCAAATAGTTTCTGCTCTACAGACAGAATTGGGGCTGCTGTGATATCCATAAGCTGTTGTGTGTCTCTCTGCTCCAGCTAGGAAACCCAGTGCACCAAGTCTGGCTTTCTTCCCTTTGAAAGAAAATACAGATGCCCCATTTGGGTGAAGTGTGAAACATAATATAAGCAGTGCTGACCTAACTCAATGTGATACATGGCGTATTTGCTTTAAAAAATAGCAGCAGTCTCAAATCTGGTTTGTATTAGGAAAAGTGTTTGAGAGAAAGAAAGGAAAGAGGGAACCATTTCTTAGCAAGCATCTGAAAAATAGCAGTTTGGAGGAAGGAAGAAAAATTGCTGTGCAAAACTGAGCAGTTAGAACTGAAAAATCTATTTCTAACACAGGGGATTATGAATGTATATCTTAGCCTTTGTTTTTGAAAAATAAAATCTTGGCAGCTTCAGTGCATGCGATCATGATCCAGAACTGGAAGAGCTACTCAGTGGTGAAATTATCAGCAGTCCTCTGGCAAGGGCTGCTTAGTCACAGGAATCCTCCAGGATCCTACAGGGACACGGGCCAAGGAGTCAAGAAGCAAAGCAGTGCACTTTGGAGAGAGGTCAAGGATTAGTCAGGTTTTGTTCTGTGTAGTGGGTGGTGGTGGCTGAGAAAGTTGGAAGTTGAAAAGCCCTTTCAGATCATGATGCTTGATGAGCGTCTGTTCATTTTTGTTGGTGCACGAACTTCTCATACTTCTGCTATCGTTAATTCACTTGTACAGAAACACTCTGATTCTTCTGGCCAAGGCTATGTCTTACTTTTAAATGGAAATGGAAGACTGTTGTGACTGGTCAAGGAGATACTGTTTCCTGAAGGTGGGGCTATAATAAATAAAGATAAGTAAATTCTTGAAAAAATCCAGAATATTTAGTTAATAGGATAGGGAATTTTATCTTCTTTAATAGCTTCTGATAAAAGTTATATTTAGAGCCCCTAAGTTTCACTTTACTGGCTTCAGACAAGGAGAGAAAAAGATTTCAAACTCCCTTATTCATCTACAGCTCCTATCGTGATACTCAGAGAATTTAGAGGAAAGGGTTAAAAAGTAATCTCTGACCTCCGTAATATTTTAGTTAAAAAATGCTGTATCCTGAGGCTATGCTGGGCCAAAGACTGTAGATTTTGGACACTGTCCTAACTTGCGAATTTCCATGTGTTTTAAGCCTTGTCTCGTTTATCTACAGGAGTCAACCGCAGATTGTGATTGCTTGGCCATGGCCCTCCGGATGCCCGCGAGGTCTGTGAGCGCTGCCCACATCTGGGCACGTGTTCAGGGCTGCGAGGCCAGCAGGGCAGGCTTAGCAATCAGAGATGTTTTACAATAGCTTGTAAATAACCACTGCCCCCAAATCTTCCTGCCTTTTGAGATCTTGTTCCCTGTAACAGTCCATGGCTCTTCCTTTCCTAACCCTTCCTTTGGCAGTGTCCTGTTGACCACATCATTAGTATTTATTCATTTTACCTTGCTTCCTTGAGTCAAGGTAATTTTAGGAAGGGGACAGGTAAAAACAAAGCAGTTTATATATTTGTAGTTTTTTACTTGTCTTTCATATTTTAAAGTTCTTAGAGTAATTGCTCTCTCTATCTTACCAAAGCACAGCATTATTTCTTTGTAGGTCTTCAATAATTTTCGATTCTGAAGGTTTGCCTGCTGCAAATCAGAAGCATTTATTGGTGTAAATGTGTGTATCTTAGATTTGTATGAGCGGCTGGAAATAGTTGAAGATATCTGTGAAAGATTCTGAGTTGTTGCGTTGCATCTTCTTCAATTACTGCTGTTACTGAAAGCTCTAGCTTAACTTTTATGTTGGGAAAAAGGCATAAAAGAGGCAGTTACAAAAACATACTGCCCATATTCTATGTTAGGTAATGTATAATCCGTATTTTATACAAAGCACATATGCCTGTTGCACAATACCTACATGGCTTTTTCGTGTCCCTTTTTTGAGTTTTTGACCCACCAGAGCAAGTCTTCTATTATTGTCACTTTTTAATATAATTCAAAGGAGACTCCTAATCTGAAAAATGATTGAACAATGATAATTGTTCTAAAAATCAAGAAGAAAAAAATCCACGTGGAGGAAACTGGGCTGGCAGAATAGTTAACCTTAGCTGTACCTCTCTTTCCGAAGGTGCTTTGCTCTCAAGGGTAGCAGTTTTACTTCTCAGTTAATCCCGCGGTTCTCAGTGTTTTCGTTGACTAGAAAGAGACTCGTTGCATCCAACCCACAAAACCCATTGATTTGTTCCTCAAAAGCTCAACCTTCTCTTTTTCTAGCAATAAGCAATGTTACATTGAAGTGAGTGTTTCCTCGCTGGCTCCACTTCCCCTGTCCTGCCCCACAACACGGCACCCACGTTCCCTTCCTTGGACACCTCTCAAGAGAAGGTGGCGACGGTCCCAGGCACAAACCTTCCTCCGTGCAGATTGCTTGCTTCTAGAAACCCCTCGGCGCCTGGTGTGTAACCTCCAGCAAGAATTCTGCCTCCTCTCTGGCACCAAGCAAACACAGGGAGGCCAGGAGCTCTGATAAGAGGATGCTCAAGAACCTGGGCTCTTGGGTACTGCAAATGGAAGACAGACGGTTCCCAGTATTTTGGGGAGGTCATGTACCTGAGCAGAAAAGTGTTATTTTCTAACATACTGATTGATACAGATACATTTTTTTCTTATCGCTGCTATTGACAGGATATTTTTTGCATCTTCTCTTTGACTTAGGCCATTAGCATGCCCAACGATGTTTCTGTTGGCCAAACAACGTATGTGTTTGGTTTTCTAAAACGGCAGCTAGCTCATTTCAGAGTGTAATAGTGAACAGGGAGCAGGGAAGGATTCTTCTTAGTACGTCTGAAGAGTATGCACGGAGTGCAAAAGAGTAATATTCTTTCCACAGAACCGTGACCCGCTAACACTCAGCACGGTCTTCTGTGGTAAGCGGCCATCAGCAATGACAAATACGTGAAGATCTCCCCAAATATCTTCAATTATCTCGAGAAGTGCCCTAAAGAGATGATTTTCTTTAAGCTAAAAGGCTGCAGGGGAAATGAATGCTACTCAGGGTTGCAGAACTGGGAGTCTAATCTCTGCAAGCTCTCTGAATTTTTTTATCACATTTTCTTTCAGCCGAGTGTAGCTTGTGTTCTTTTATCCCTCTTGTCTTTTAGCAGCTTTACCCTCCTCTTTCTGTATTAAGGCCAAACACAGTCCACCTGAATCCACTAAGTGAGCACTATGCGTAAACTGTGCTGCTAAAAAAGCCCTTGAGTAAGCACAAGTTGTTTGCTTAATCAGTCAACTGTGCTAAGAATATAGGTAGTTATCAACCACCATTCTGTCCGAAAGGACAGTGATTTTTGCACTTAACCATTTTTAAAAATAATTAAGTTTTGATTTGAAATCTCTGAGTCAGGGAACTAGAAATGCAGAGGGACGGGTAGAGAAGACAGCTTGGATCACCCTCGTCCCTCCAGATCATACAGCAGCGCTCGGCATAAGTTCTTGGTAATTTGTAGTTGACTGTGGTCTCTGTGGCCTAAATTATTCCAGTCATCAAGTTTTATCCTTGGGTTTCCCCATTGTCTTGAATATCCTTATAGTGTAAAAATCTGTGGAATTTTAAAAGATAAATTACTCTCTATTTTGTTTTTCTTTCTTGTCACAAGCGCAGTCTCTGTCGCGCTCGCCAACACCTCCTGGAATGCTTTCCATACCTTCATAAAAGCTGGCATGTTATTTTTTGTCTCTCTGTAGAGAACTGTTTTTCCTGCAAACATGCTGTGAGAGGACCCTGTGGTTCACAGGAGCCTGTCCCTGTCCTAGCGAGCAGTTTGGGACAGCAGCGCAACCGTGTGTCCCTGTAGGCACAACCAAAAGCTCTTCCCTAAGGTGGGAAGAGCTTTGCACTTGGACTGCTGCAGTTACTTTGTGACATTTGTGCCTTGCTTTTTCAGCCTGTGTGCAAAATTATTTTGCTTGTTTTTTTTTTCTTCAGCGTGCTGTATCGGTGTGAGAGTTTTTTTAATTCATTCCTAAGAGCTAGATTCAAAACTTACTTCTCTCCATCTGTGCTCAGTCTAGGACTTTATTGGATTCTTTAAAAAGACCCTTGTTTTGAAGGACGTAAAAATGTTGTTTGCATGCAGCATTCGAGTAAGACTTTGTAACAACCATGGAGTGTCATTTCTGAAGAGTTGCAAACGTTGCTTCCTTCGCCAAACAACTGCAAAATGCGCAACTGCGAAGGAAACGCTTTGCATATCAAGAATTTGATCAAATATCCTAATTATAATGAAGCATAAAGCACCTCAAAAGAGCTTGTTTTCTCTTAAAGGAAACAAAATCAGCCTGAGTTATTTTTATACATAATTAACACTGTTTGCTGTTTTAAGTACCAGGATCAGAGTTGTCCAAAGAAGTTAAGATTGTAGCAACATCAGCACTTTTCCCGTTTGCTTTGCTTTTATTACATTCTGGCATCACAGCTAATTTCTAATCAAGTAAATGTGTTTGGAAGCATGATTCAGGGGAGACGATACACTTCTACACGCAAGATGTAAAATGCATGAATCCAGTTTAATAAAAAAGATATTGCACACTGTGACATGGATGCAATTATCTCTGTAGCAAACAAATGAGCAGTATTTTTCAGGGTGCATGGTGCTATTAGGAGGCCAAAGGAGGACAGGGATTGCTGACATGCAAGGCTCTACACCAGCAAGCCACTTATTCTTGTACATCAGAGACCTGTGGTGACAGTAGGAGTTGCCTTCTGGTGGTTTTTCCTTCTCTCTTTAAAACATGCTGGTCTCGTGCTTTTAACAGAAGACACCCCTTTGGCAGGATCAAGCATGGGGGCCCCTCATCCCATCGCTGTCTCATTTGCAGATGTCATCTTTTCTGATCCAGCCCTAAGAAGCATGAGCAGAGCAACGTACGGAAATTTAAGCTTCTCTTTCCTTGTAATATCTAAAGAATGTGTTACTACTCGGGATTGTCAGCTCGGGCCAAGGCTGAGCCAGAGCCTGCTGAAGTCACTGCAAGGTTGTGATTGCCAAAAACTACCACTGACTTCAGCGGGTCTTGGAGCAAGCCTTTAATGGGCACAGAATTCCCTGGGAAAAGGGGTTTCTTTACAGAAAACCCTTCTATAACCAGTCTGTATCAGTTAAACAGCTCTCAGTACCTCCCCGCACAACCGCCGCTCCGGAGGCAGGCACAGATAAGCAGGAGCGTGGAAGAAGGGCTTCACTTTTTATCTCATATGGCTCAGCTCAGCAGTAATTAGCTTCTGCCTCTGCTTCTGTGGGCCTCCTGCACTCCCCAGCTGCAGCAGCCAAACCTTGCTCCAGAGGAGAACTTAGACAATTATCTCGGGGAATTTATTTCCCAGCAAGAATACTCACATCTCACTTACTCGCCAGTACTTCATCACCAAGATGCACAGCTGTTGAAGGGCTAGCCAGATCTTGGTCCAGTCGACTGTCACGTTCAATAGCCCGTCACCGCAAGCGTTTCATAAACGCACATTTCCCAGATCTAGCTGCACTCTGCCCTTCCTCTGCTGATCGCTGTCTGGGATCACAAACTAAAAAAAATAGAAATCCCCTAGTTACTTCAGAATAATTAGCACAAAACCCCTCATTTTCAGCGGAAAAGTTGTCCTTCAGCCTCTGAAGGCAGCTCGTGGTGGGCACTCCTCCGTGTGATGCCTCCCGGTACTGCCTGGGCAGCAGGGGACGGAGGAAGGAGGTGTTTTTGCTTCGCCAGCAGCAGTTTGTACTGTCGTGCTTGGAGCATTGGAGCATTGTGCATTTGCCATCTCCGAAGGGCACCGTTAGCAAGAAGCGTGCCTTTTTTTAAAGGAATGAACAAATAGGGATGAAATCAAAACCTGCTGCTCTGCTCCACTTTCCATCTGTATTTCCTTCTAGAAATCTTGAACTTATGTGTTCTCGAACTTCCTCATTTTACGAATCTCGTCTTTCAACAGCCATTTCCATCCAGAATTACTAGTGTTTCATGTACCATCTAGGGTGCTTTGCCTAATGTTTTCAAAACCAGCTGCAAAGTATAAATCTCTGGCACCTCATATTTTTAAATTACTGTATCTGCTTCCCTACCAGTTGTACAAAGTGTTTGAAAAAAACAGCATTTTCTCTGCAGTGGAAAAACATTTTAGTCTCTGCTGAAATCCTCCAGGTTTGTTGATGTTCTGCTTAGCCTTAGTGTCTTTTACTATCCTGTGTGATACTTGGATGCTGGCCAAGCACATATAAATTGCTCCCACTCATGCTCTTTCGAGCCTTTTTATGTGCCTTTCACTGCTTTTGAGTAGATATTTTAGGCAGCAGTTTAGTGCTATCCCAATTTTTTAGCTGGCTTGCTTTCCTCTTTGTGAAACCCATGGCATCTCTTTGCGGCTAAGTTTACTTTGGGTTTGAGGATCCGTGTGGATCCCTGGATGTGGGACCGCCGTGGGGATGTGCTGGGTTTCTCCTGATGCTGGCAGAAGGGTGTAGAGGGCATGAGACATGGTCTCCTTGCCCCCTTTCAGAGCCACTTGCCTCCCGTCCGGGCAGGCGAGCATCTAGCACATTGGCAGGGTGAGGGAATACACATGTAATATGATGTTTGAGAAAGGTGAGCGCAGCATAACAACAAAAACCCGACAGAAACTCAAGTGAGGCACTAAGCTCTCTGTCCAAACACAGGCTTGCTAGGAGGGCCTTTCACTTTAACCCCCACCTTGGCCTGCATTTACCGAGATATGAAGTGACTGTCGAAGCACAGACCCGAGCTGAGTGTGAACAGGCCTCTCCTCATGCAGCCGATCTTCTGCGCCCCATCTATTGCAATAATTTTCTAGTGCTCTGTTTGATGGATGCTGAACGCATGGTGGTTTTGTAGACATTGTAATGATGCTGTTTTCCCGTCTCATTCCATGGTTTGTTGCTGTTTTCTTGAATGCTGATGCTGAGCAAAATTTCCCTTGGCAGGTTACCCAGATGGACCAGAAACTGAACCTCATTACAGATCTGCTGCATCATCTGGTTTCCAGTCAGCAGGGTGGTCACGGCAGCATCAGAGCGTCTCAGAGGGGCAACACTGTTAACTCGGATCTTTTCCTCCCTAATAACACTCTGCCAACCTATGAGCAGCTGACAGTGCCAAGAAGAAACCAAGACGATATCTCCTGATGTGGTCGGCATCTGGGCTGGGTTCTTCCCACCTTTCTCTTGTAAATGAGACTGAATCTGGAAGGAATTGAGTTCATCAGCCATCCAAGAAAACACAAGACTGTTGTATCTATATTACTACTCTCAAAAACCTTCTTCTAAAAGTTGCTCATAATAGACTAAGGATTGCCAAGCTGTTTCCTACCAAACTTACTGAGGTTTCAGGTTGATTTTGTTCAAGAACAAATGATCACAACTCCTTATTTCTCGGAAAGACCAAGACAATGTAAAGACAGGAAAAATTGCAAGGATTTAGAGCTCCTTTAATAATAATAATAGCAATAATAATATTCTAATAATACTTGAACTTAGATGGAAAATGTGCATTCTGTTTATGGATCTGCAGATAGCAATATATTTCTACTACTAAGTTTTTTAAAACAAAATAAAATAACTTATGTTGGTTTTATTGTATAAACATACCACTAACATTCTAGAGAATGACAAACCACATACTGAATGATTTTACTTTTTCTGTTTTATTTTAAGGTTGCTACATAAACAGTTATCAGATAATGGCCAGATTTTTTAAATCTGTTTTTCTTCAGGGAGGAACTAATCCTTAATTTGGAACAATACTATTTATAGTGGAAAGCGCTATAGATTTTTTAAGATATCAGTTTTTCGGGGAGACAATAAAGTATTGCATAGAAGAAATGATTCTACTTTCTCGAAAGTTGCTGCCAAAGAATTTATATATAAATAGAAAAACACAGTGGTCTGAGTGTGCTTGTCCTGAAATAGCTTTTAAAAAGAAGACTTCCTACTACTTGGCTCTTTTTTTTTTTTTTTAAGCTTACCCTCTCCAAAAATAGTACAGCAGCACACATGCAAAAGGCAGAAGTGCCTGGGCTTGCCGGTCAAGTGCTTGAGCTAGCCGCTTAGTCTGCGCATCCTTCATTCCTGCAGGAACTGAGGCCCCCGTTCAGGAAAGCCTCTCTCATCCAGGCAGCGTAGAGGGTGTTTTGAATAATTTCCTGAAAAACAGCTCTAGAAGTTCAGCTCCTTACAAGAGTTATTAGATACGCAAAAGTACCAGGCCAAATTGAGAGGACCTGCAATCTACAGAGTTAAACCACGTTTCGCCACATTGCAGCTGCATTAAAAACAGCAGTGCTTGGCTTCGTGTGATTTTGCACATGCACAAAGTGAGCAGGATTTGGGCTTTGATTACCAAGGCTGAAGTTCAGGCCATGCAAAAAGTCAGCACCTGTAGCACGTAAGCCCTGAAGGAGGAAGGTCTCCACAGCCAGCAGTGACAGGAAGCTGGAGGATTACAGCTTTTTAGCTCTGTAGCAGCGGGAACACATATTGCTGCAAAAGGAGAGGGATTTCTTGTGCTCCGCGCATCGTGCGTCCTGCCCCCCTCGTCCCCTCGCTGTGTGACGGTGGCCTGAGGTGCGGGCAGCCCCGGCCTGGGCGCTGGCAAAGCCGTGACCAACCTGTCCCCTGCCTAGTGGTGTACCAAAATGCAAGGTTTAAATGCTTGTTTGAAGGAGAGCAGACTTAAACAGAACAAAACAAGGCTGTTGGAAAAACTAATGCCCTAAAGCCTCATAATTTTGCAGAGCGGTTAATATCACCAATCTTTCATATATAGGAGCAGTCTGAAGTACAGACGTGTAACAAACTGAGGTCACAGGCACCTTTTCATAATGCTGCTCATATTCCAGGACTGCTTTGTTCTAAACATTTCATCTATGCCACTTGGACTGCCGAGAACTGTATGCTGTATTTAATGTTACAGATTATGTTAAAATTATTCAGTCTTGCTACTGTACAGTAGATAAATGTTAAGGGTGTGGAAATTTGCAGACATAAGCAGGGATTATACCTGGGCATTATGTTTTATAGAAATCAAAATTGTGATGATTTTGAACATTTTTTAAAATGAGCTTTGCTATGTAATTTCAGGTTGTCAGTCAGCCTGTTAATTTCCTAATAAAATTCAGGACAAGAGTGCAATGTCTTTTGTTCTTTCTAAAATCCAGAAATTCAATACACACAGAGAAGTTGTTGGCTTTGCTTTTCTTTTTCCCTCTGAGCTCACCATACACGGTTTAGATGCCTTATTTGCAACACCAGGCTGGACAAGCATCCTCAACCCTTTTCCTGACTGCTAGAGAAATAAGAAAATGGGACTTAATTAGCTGAGGTGGCCCTAGAGAAAAAGATGCATATTTCAGTTCATGATAAAAGCAGACAGATCCATGTGATTTTTAGAGGCATTAGGTTGATCAGAGAATGCATCCATTCCTACCTCTTTCTTCCCACAGTCACCTCTACATTTTCTTTTTGACAACTAGGTTCTTTGTTAGCAATATGGCGTAATAAGAACCTTTTGCGGAAGATAATTTCACATTAATGTTGATGTGTTAGTTTGTCTACAGGTTTTCCGAAATCACAGTCACCGGAACCCTCCAAATAATCACCGCTCAAAGACCTAGTGACAGGTTGTGTCGAGCTCTGTGATTCCAGGCTGGATCCAGCTGGCCCCTGCAGAAGCCACCACACCAGCTCTGAAACCTGCTGCTTCGTACCCGCTAATCCACCTTGCCCAGAGATCAAGAAGATCCACCCTCCAGGCCAAAGACTTCACCCTGCAGTAAGTACCTTCAAATTTCCCTCTCATCAGCGTGTGGTAGGAGAGCAGCACAGGGAGATGAGCATTTTCTCAGGGCCTTCGCAGAGCTCAGGTAACTGCTGAAGCAAAAGGCCTTCCCAAGGCCTGCTCCGTGCGCGGCCGTCGCCGCAGCGTGTTCCCCGCGCTGTCGGCAGCGCAAGGGCTCGGAGCCCGGAGTGCCTGCTGCCAGGCTGACAACTATAGGATGTTGGTTTTTAGCTTCCCTCTGACACAGGCCCTTACAAAAGAAGAACAAAAGTCCAGACATCACTCATTTTCCCCCTTGTGTTTTGAAGTAGCCTTGCTTCGGATAATGTAATGGGCCAGCGCCGTGCTCAAATACTAGCTGAGGCAGAAATAATGTGATGTATTAGTCAGCAGATTAAATAGCCATTTTAGTGCAGCAAGTTGGCGGCTATTGTTGCTAGCAGACACCTCCGTGCTGATTTATCATCAGTTCCGAGGAAGGTGGAAACGTTTCTTGGCTCCCCCACACCCACTGAGCTGGAAGGGTTTGGGCAAGAAACAAATTGCTTCTTGCAGTGTGAAAAAGTAAAATACAGGGAGATTTCTTTTTTTTTTTTTCTTGGAGGCTTGAAGGAGAAAAGCTAAAACCAGTTTTGAGCTAATCCTGGTGTCCTCTGCGGAGCGGAGAAGGGTTGTTCTTGTGTGTCTGATGAGGTGGTGGTTGGGGAAGAGGAGAGGCTGGGGGAAAAAAGTGATTAAGCGTCTGATGTAACTCCCACTTGTGTCCTGCTCCTGCACAAATGTCTTTGTGAGCTTCGTTTCTGCACGGGAGTTGTGCTGTTGCCTTCAGCGCTAGGTGCTACTGAGTCCGTGCAGGTCAACGTAACTCTTTGCGAGTTGAAAATCAATGTTGAAGAAGGCTTCCCTTGGGTTTAATGGAAGCTGGAGTGAGTCATGTGTGCAACATTGCTTTCCTCTTGGTGAGAAGGACATTTGAATTCACACATCTCTGTTTCCCTTTTCTATTTGCAAGCCATTGGCTTATCCTGCTTTCACCTGCCACTCACGTTTTCAGGCTCTGACACTGAGAAGTATTTCTTTGTACTCTAGTTACGGTACAGGATACCTCACCTACTACACTTGAACATACACAGGGATATGTTTCTGGACAAAAACAAATACTTTTTATAGGACCTAAAATTTCATTTAAATGAGCTTATAAAAGGTCTTGTATCTCGGGCCGTACAATCTGTGGCAGCCCTGATAAGGATACGCAAAAGGAAGCAAAGTCAGAAAGAAGGAAATACTTTTGATACAAGTGCAATGTGAAGCCCCTTGCTACAGGATTGCACTGTTGTTCACGGATATTTAAGTGAGTCCCAAGAAGAATTAGGTCCCAAGCAGTAACAAAAAGCTCCTAAGCTCAGACAGTAAATAACAACAAGCAGTTCAGTGAGCTCTGCCTTTTCTGTGCCTTGCCAACGCGCTGACATTGATGCCTTAGAAGTGCGGATTTCAGCTGGGACGTTGTCATTGCTGCAGCGTTTAGCTGGTTGCTTCCAGTGTTGCTCCCCTGGTGCCTAAGGAGATGGGAGCTTGTGCCCAGCCTTTCCACGGTGAGGACACGTCTCTGGGGCACTGATAGGACCTCTCTCTTCTACCTCAAAGCCTATTTTTGTAAAATATATAAGAACTTAATTATTTTGTAGGCGTTGACCCTCCTGTCAAGTTTAGTTGAACGAGGCTGACGAGTTCCAAAGTTATGAGGGAGAGCAAAACAAATGCAATGTGAGTGTCTCGACCTTGTGTCTGTGGGAACCAGGCTAAAAATACCCCCAAAACTCAGCAATTTGGGGTGGAGAGAAACCTTCACAAGCTGAACAGGTCTCAGCTCCTGGGATCAGGAAGAAGCTTCCATTTGCCAAAGACTAAGACTCCTCCTGAAGTGTTGCTAGCGGAGGGTTTCCTTGCCCTTAGACCAGCTAGTGAAAATCGCTGGAAAACGGAATCCATTTCTGCGCGCGCTTCGGCACCTCTCGCATCGCTGCGTGCGACAGCGACTTCAAAGCCCGCATGACAAAATGGTTGGCGTCGCCACAAAGAAAACGCAGGTGCCGAACGGGCGCATTATGGGGCACGTCCTTGCGCATTGTTTCGCTGCGGCCCCTTGTCCGGTGAAAAGATGCCTGCGTCGCTGGCACGGGAGCAGTGCCAGGGGAGGCCCGGAGCAGCAACGTCGTCCAAGGCAGGCAGAGAGTTCACGTCACTCCCACATGGGCTGGTGACCGCTGCCTACGGGGAAAAGCCTCCCGGCCTGACATGAGCCATTATGCTCCCTGCCTGTGGATTTGCACGTTAGAGGGAGCGGGTGGATAAAGCCGGTCTTGAAATCATCTCGGAGCTCCATTTTCTTCAGAACTAGCCTTGCGCTGGCGAGCTGCCCAGGGATTTAGACTCGGCTAATCCAGGCTTGGCTCTCCGTGGCAGACACCCATGGAACAAAGAGAATAAAGCTTCCACGACCCTGTCAAGTCCATGCTAAATCACCCGGCCAGGTGCAGAAAGTGGGATACGCAGTCCTCAGCGGGCAAGCCCGCGGCCCGGAGAGGCGAGTCTCCAAAGGGGCTGATTTAGAGAGCCGCTTGCCATAATTCACCACATGCACAAATGTCGGGATCCGAGCGTGGAGTCCCGAACATTTCGTACATCCTTTAGAGCCAGCTGTACTGAAACGTGTTGCTGCCCTTTTCTGTTCCTGTTAGTTCGCTGCGCCGCTGTTTGCCCCCCACACTCAACAAGGGGCTCTGTTGTATGCTGGTTTTTTTGGTTTGTCCTCTGGAAATGTGCATAGCCATCTCTGGGATTTTCTCCCAGATTAATATCACTGGTCATTTTTGTTAACTGCAATTAAGCCATTTTTAATGTATTATTACTGTTTTTAATAACTATTATTATTCTCATGTATATAAGGAGGAATTTACTTGGAAACCCATTGGCTCTATTTTTTTTCTTATGTGAAATGTGAATTTGGGAGGAGGAGCAAATATTAGCAATCTTGTTTAAAATAGAGAAATAAAAAAAGCCAAAGGGAAAAATAAATGTAATTTTTAGTCCTGCTACATGTTATACCTCTAGGAATATATTGAGCAGGAATTCATAAAGGTTAATACGTTAGATGCACTTGGTACAAGCACTGCCAAAGCAATAATGACTGGAAGCGGACATGAACTGTTTGGGTTACAAGCAGCTTGTTGAGATGGTGAGAGCGTAACTGTTCTTAACCATCACTTAAGAATAGCTAGTCTTAATGGTCACCTGCTCAAGTTATTGAGCTCCCGGTAGGGAAAACCTACATTTAAAATGTGACTCAGATTTTACTCCATTTGCATTTTTGGCTCCAATTCTGCAAATTTGTTTTCTGCTTTGATTCCATCCCTTTTACTTGATCTCCCTGAGGATTTTCCTTTCAGTGTTCATTCAAACATGTGTTCTCCTTCAGGTTCAGGTGAATCTGGCCTTGAGTGTGCCCTTCAGATCGCTTAGAGCCAGCCTCAGGCAACAGTTGCTGAAACAGAGACCAACCTTACTGTTTGCTGGCGGTTTTTGCAAGTCATAACCTCTTTTAGTCATACCGTGTCTTTCCAAACCGTAATGTGAGAACATGAGCTTACTCTGACCGGAGCCTTCTCTGCACGTGCTGCAAGAGCTGCACACCCACAGCCAGAGTGACGTGTGTCCACCTGCAGCCCGTATACAACTGATTTTAATTGCACATTTACTTAAATGGTTTCAAGTGTTCCCTGACATTTCAGTGGGCAATCAGGCCTTTTCTTTGCTATTTCCCCTATGGTTGGGGCGAGGAAGTGCTGGCTGGGGGGAATGGGAAGCACTGAGTGTGGTGCTGTGAGACTAAGGAGCAGGGAGCAGACGTCTGAGCCCGCTCTGCGGGAGCGGGCAACCGACCAGGTCATGCAGGCAATCTTCAGGCACCGTGCCGCAGCGCGAGAGCCAGGAGCAGAGGAAAAGAAAGGACACATTGAGTGCTGCTCCTCACCCTTTCTGGCCTCCAGCTCCAGGTGCCCCAGAAGCCTTGCTGCACCTTGCAAGGACTCCTACGTGTCCTGGGTCTTAATTTTCTTCATGTTCTCTCACTCTTGCAGGTTCACGCAGGGCTCAAGGCCAATGGGGCTGCCTTCCTATTGTCTTTGGTGGGACTTGGTTGTCTTCTGCCCACACCTCTTCGAGCTGCGCTTGGCCACCCCAGGCCCTGCTCCTCCGCACCGACTCCTATTTCCCTGCTAGGTCAGACATCCAGCAAGGGATTTGGAGCTGGAATTTTTGTTTCCTGACTGCCCTCCTCCTGCTCCTCCTGGAAAGGACGGAGCCTTTCCCGCACCGGGAAGAGGCACCAGCCCATGGCATGAGCAAGGTGAGGAGCACCGTGTGAGAACATGCACTCCACAGAGTTCAGGGACTTTTGGATGGCGAGTAATCCATAAGTCCTGCAGCGGGGTTGTGTATAAGCGATAGAGTCCTGAGCAGGAAAGCACTGCTGCTCCTCAAGGAGCGCACGTGCGAGCGAGTCACCTGGCGCAAAACCCAGGACAAAGCAATAGATACGGCGACTGCACTAAGGGTTTTCTTCTTCCCCGAGCAGGGAATCGCCTCAATTTTGTTTTCCCCCTCCTTTCTTGGAAGAAGAAAGGGGAGGGATAAGAAGAAAAGGGCGCGGGAGGCGTGCAGCGGGCCGGGGGAACAGATGGTGCCCCGCGCGGCCTCCCGACGGCAGCGGCGGCGCGCATTCCTTCACTCTGTCCGCTCGGATAACTGAGTCGTACAGCACACGACCATCTGGTGTATGACACGTCTTGTGTCCCCCACACAAAGCCCCCGCAAACCTCTTCAGGGGAGAGGTTAGTTTCTAGGGAAACAGCGGCATGTGCAGCCCTGGCCCTGATTGAGATTCAGGCCTCCTCGCTTGTCCCCATTCTTCTCCCGCCTATTGTTGTCACTTGAGCTTTTGCTGCTTGGTTACTCCGAGACTGACAATATCCATGAGTATTTTGTCCCCCCGGCCCAGGAGCTATTGTCCCCAAATTTTGTTTCATTATTTATGTTTTCAATCGCCCCGTGGTTGACTGCAGCATCTGCTGTAGAGCACTAGGGCGAGTGCCTGTTCGGAGCCGCGCTCCTGCCTGAGACGCGGCTCTGCCCTAGCTGGGTCGTGGCTGGACAAGCCTTTGCCAAAGCCAGGGCGTCCGCCGAACACCGAGGTGGCTTTGCCTGCTTCCTTGCTTCACTTCTCCCAAGTTGCTCGTGTCTTTTCTCCTGCACCAAAAGCTCAAAATGCCCGTAGATAAGTAATTTCTAGGAGAAGAAGGTCTGCGCTTGCACAGTAAGTCTCTGGATTTTCCCTCATGGGACTGTTTCAGAAAAAAAAAAAAGTTTCCACTTTCTTTTTGGATTTCTAAAGGGTCTCTTGCAAAGAAACACTATTCTGTGCTTAGTAAAATAAGCAAGCTCTGGCCTAGAATTGTGGTCAAGCACGGGCGTTAGCCATGTGCTGTGAAATTCATTTTTAGCAACCTAATTTGAAGACTTCCCGAGGACAGTTTTGGTGCTTTGCTGCGTGTTCACCCGCATGTCATCGTTGGCTGCAAGGTGGAACACAAGTGCACGGCAAAGGGAGAGAGGCAGATCATTTCCCCTACCAGCACTGTGTCATCTCAGAGCCAGGAAGACTTCTCTTTCTGGGATGTGTGGGGCCTTTCCCAGAGCACCCTTAGTTCTTCTTGTGGAAAACTAACAACTACTGCCTCTTATCTCCATTCAAAGGAAGCTGTTAGCGGATGCTGCCAGATCCATTTCCCAAAGATTGACTCCTCCAGCCCTGAGGAACAAGGATCTGACCTTGCTGGCTGCAAATCTGAGCTCCCTCAGCATCTCCAGAGCTTCCACTTTCACTTCATGAAAACAACAGGCAGTGAACAGGAGCAGCCAGTCCGCTCCTCAGAAAGGTACTTGTGGCCTGAGATTATTATCAAGTGATATATTTCTTTAGAAAGTGTGGAAGCCTCTGTGAGAAAACCAAGGCAAATTCACTGGCTCATCCTGGGAAAAAAAAAAAGGAAGATTTTAGTTATTCCTTCTAACTGATGTTCTACCATAGTATTTTAGAAGTTTGTCTGAAGGTGATAAAGTTACCTGAGTGCCATGTTGTACAGAATCGCACATATTTTCATTGGTGACCTTACTGGCAAGGCATTGTGATCCCTAAGCATCCTTCATGTGCATTGTGGGGTCAGGACATAAGAGGAGATAGAGCCGTATCCCTGGACATGCCAGCTGTCTACTGTACATGCAGGCAACAAACAAAGGACCTTGGCTACCATGGCTGTCAGTATTGCATGGCTGCAATAGCACTAACTGTATTCCAAATTATTTTTAAAACCTTTAGGACAGGCAAATAGAGGAAATGCAGAACAATTAGACACAACTGGACTGCAGAACCAGAATGAGCCTCTCCACAGCTGTTTGAAGAGAAGTGCAATTGGACCTGTGCTTTCCTTCTTCTCCATGACCAGAGGTAGTACTCATGAGTGGGCAAGATCCAACTTGCTTTTCTTTCCTGGATGATATTAGGAAGAGTTCCTTCTCCAGGGTTGATCCAAGTTGTTTTAATAGCTGTCAAGCAGGTTGGCACAAGCTTTATCATCTGAGAGAAAGAGGAGAGTGTGTGTGCATACGTACGTGTGTGGCCATGCAGCCTCTGTTACCAGGGAAGGGCATTTATCAATATATGCAGAATTTTGCTGATGCACAGTGAGAGGAATATGACCAGACAGGCAGAAGCATAAGTGATTAACACAGTACAGGAAGGAATTGCAGACCTGGCTGCTTCCTAGAGGAAGCTCTCACCTACAGACTCAGCCTAGAAAAACTTGCCCAAAGGAGACGTTCTTAGTTCTCTTGTGAAGGAGATCAGATGTTTTCCTGAGTCTGACAAATCCAGAATGAGGAAGGTAAACTGGGCAGGTGGTGTGTCTAGCATTAGAAATCTAACTGAAGGCAGGCAGCCAGCAGTTTACCAGTAGTGCACAGCGAGGCATGCGACTTGCAGAGTGTTTCTGAGTGACTCATCTTCACGAGGGACAGTTCTGACTGCAAGAGCAGGTTACCAGAAGCTTAAGCCAGAGTACGTTGTGTCCTGGATGCCTGATGTGGTGGACACCCAAGCATAGCTATTCCTGCTTTAAGTGTGAAGGACAGGTCAATGCTCTCTTGGGCAATACTGGAAGAGACTAATAATTTGCTTGTGAAGAAAGTTCAGTCCTTCACCTTGTCTGGCATCAGAGCGCTGCCCAGGCATTAACTCACAGCATCCCTGTGAATGAGGAGGGAACAACCATCCTCCCCATTTTAAAGAAAGGAAGGATAAGCCACGGCAGATATGATGACCGCCTGTACTAAGACACTTTCATCCTCTGTATGAGGGCTACACTTGGGCATACTGGATAATGGATGATTATCCATTCATCCAAACTGCTGGGACTCAGATGAAGGCAACCAGTTGTTCATAACACCTGCTTCTATTGCAAGCACAGCAAGTAGCTGCTCAGTAAGGAGATTTCTCTTTGGAAAGGATCACTGGGCAGTCAGAAAGGCAAATTAAATTAGGGAGTATAAAGCAGAAGGCCCTGAGCAGAAGGCAAAGGAATATAATGACGTTCGTATGTGAATCAGATCACTAGCTAAAAAGTCATATATAGTGTTTTTTTTAGGAATGCTCAAGTAATTTTTATACTGAAAATGATGGTGGCACAATGTGTTTAAAGGCAAAGGAAAAGAAGACAAACAGAAGAAAACAAGCAGGGCCATGAGACAATGCAATTTGCATCTAAATTCACTTTAGAGATAAGAACGGGTTGAGAGAAAAACAAGAGTATTGCCCGTTCACGAGACTTACTTTTTGATATCATTGTGGGAACCAAATGAATTGCAAAACATCTGCAAGGTCCGAGGTGTCAATTATGCCTTTATGTACGTGGAGGAAATGTCACATGATTGAGGCAGTCATTGGACATGGTCAATTGTACGTTTTTATCCACTGCCTGGCCTTAAAGCCTCGCTCAACAGTCACTTCAGACAAAGGGACTGTCAGGGAGAGAGATGGATCAGTTTGGCCACTCACAGAAGGGGCTGCGAACCATCGTCCCCGGCCTCGGGCAGCGTCACCGTTTTGTTTGTGCCTGTCCCGGGTGACCGGCGCTTCTGGAAGTCTGTTTGGAGGCTTGTGCATCTGTGAGGAGCCACACGGGAGAGCACGGGTGCACAAAGCGCCCATATCAGCTGGGATTTTAAAGTGTGCTCGTGTAATGAGGTAGCTTTCAGAAGTTGTTTTTTTAACCAGATCTTTGTCTCTTAATTGGACTTCTGCTCCGTCTTGATAGCAGAGCCTTTTAAAAATGCCATCTTTGCAGAATCATCTTATGAAATTCAAGTTGTGCATCATTCAGGGCTCATAGGAGCTGCCAAACCAAAGGAATGGTTTTGAAAGGCCCATATGTCTAACTGCATATGCCAAATATCTTTATTTTAATGGCTTGCGTGTTACAGTTTATATTAAGCACTTCAGCAAGTCCCAGCAATATCCTTTCCGGATTTGCAAACTCACATTACCTCTCAAGGAAACGTTTAAACGCAGCAGCATTTGCAATATCTAATTTGCGTGCATTTTATTGCAGTCAACATCTGCAGCCAAACAAGCTCGGCAGTCCATAGCACTGCACTGGCACCGTTTCCAGCTGCATTCTGGGCTGGAGCCGGCTCTCCGGAGTTCCCACTTGTTTTCATTGCCCTCTTGCTGATACTAGCCCTGCTCCAGGCTGCACGTTTGGGTGCTTCGGAGCCCATATAGCCACTATCAGAACCTGCGTGCAATGCTGTTTGGCAGCAGGGTGATTATGAGTGAAATGTTTGTGGCAGTTAATTAAGGATGTTTCTACAGAGCCATCAGAGAATGTTCCAAAATTTGATAATTTCTCTGTAGCCCTGTTTCTAGTTGTGTGGAAAGAAACTCCAGCAGGCTGAATTACATAAGCCTTGTCACCTCCACAGCTGCAACCTACAGCCTCTTGCTCTGCGAATACATATAGTCTCATGCAGGCTATTGGCATGGGCAAGTGCTCTTGGAGTTGGTTCAGCTCCCCACACATCAAGGGAGGCTTGGATTGGGGTTGCAGTCATTATTATATTTAATTATTATATTATTGCATCACTGTGGATGATCTTGTAAAGTCTGACATCTGCTCAGTGCCGGGTGGATGTGTCTGGATTCACTCAGCACCAGCGTCCCACCAAACCAGATCCCGTACAGAAGATGCAGGCTGGGCCGAATATGAAAGCAAACTGAAAATAGGCAAAAACGTGAGATAGGGGGAGGAAAGTCTTTGATAAATGGCAACTCGCTTTAATCTGTCGTTGGGGTATAGTATTGCTGCTGGGGTTGTTGATTTTCAAAGAGCCTGGTGCATCCCTCAGGTTTCCTTTTCCTTACTAGATGTTGAGAGATGTCCACCATTGACGGATGCGCCTGTCCTACTGCTCGGACTGACCGCTGGCACTTCTCAGCAGTGCCAGGAATGCATTATAGTACCAACACTACCTGTTTTGAGGCTAACCAAAATCCTGGATTAGCCAGATACTCTTTGGGTTTGTTTTGGTCTTTAATTTCCAGCTCTAATTCACTAAAATCCTGTTGCAAAATGTTGTTTCTGCCAAAGGAAAAAAAAATCCAGGAAGCCTGTCAAGGAGTTCAAGACAAATTTGTCGTAGAATAAATGGAGCCTTGATTACAATGCGTCTGGTGTGGAAAAAGAGCCAAGCCAGGACATTCAGTTAAAAATAACCCTTCAAACGTTGAAATAGAAATATGGGGCACAGTGTTCTAGGTATAGGATGCAAGCAAAGAGCCAGCAAATGAGCAGTGAGTGAGACATGCAGAACAAGTGTCTTCAATTCTGTCAGAAAGTGTGCAGCCAAAACTGTAAATTCTATCATACATAAAAGATAAAACCAATTCTGGATTGTGGAAGCCTTCATATTGAGTTAGCGGAGATTTTTTCTATTTAATGTAGCTACGTTTACTAATGAAGTTTGGGATACATTTTGCAACAGATTTTATCTGCGGAAGTTAATGATGTCCTTGATGAAATGGCTACAGTCCTCCTCCTCCAGCCACCCACTTTGTGTCTTCTCCACTATTTGCTTGCAAAACTTTTCCTGCCTTGTGAACCAAAGGTCTATGAATGAAATGTATGCCAGCACATACACACATGGAGAGGCAATTCTGCAGCTTCTGTCTAAAATACCAGTCAAGAGCCTGACTTAAATGAATATAGCAAAAATGTAGCATAGGTATTAAGTTTTTGCTTTTATATCTGTGCTTGTGGCTAGTTAGCATAAGCAACAAGTTATATAAAGGTCACCCATAAAACTGAAGAAGAAAGGAGGCTGAAAAGGAGATGGAACTTACTCTGTTGTAGAGCAAAACTTAGTCTATTAACCAAAATGAGGGATTTTTTAAAGTTGTTGGATAAGCCTACAAAACAAGCAAGGGGAGGCCCATGCTGAGCACTGAATACAGGTATTCCAGAAAGGATGAAGTGTGTTTCATTAGCCCAAGAGGAATGGAAAGGAGCTTTATGAAGTGAACATAAGTACGCAAATGCAATAGAGATGGAATAAGCCGTTTTTCATCCAAATTTTAGGGCAGCAATTTCCACATGGCTAGTGAAGCTTGTGCAAGTAGGACTTCTGCAAAAGATAACATAAAGTTCAATACAGTATAAAATCCAGCAGCCCATGAGGGGCTGGGGAAATCACTAGTTACGGTGAATGAATCAGGTTCTAGCCTGTAAAAATCTCTCTGTAGAAAAAGAACAATTTCCAGGAGCGGTCAGATTTGTTGTCCATCACCTCCTCTCTTGAAAATAGGCAGTGACACATGCTTAGGAAAAGTCATTAAAAAAAAATGTGGTCTGTAGTTACAGAATAAGCTACCTGTAAGAATTGCTCAGTTCTGTGATGGCTTATTTACTTTTACACATTTATGGGAAACTTTTGTCTATTAAACTATGACTTGAAATAAAAATGTGCAGTCCCTCAGGAAAAGAAAAAGCACAAGAATGTGGTGGATAGACCAACACTATTTTGGGTGGATGGCTCTTTAGCAGAAGTTGCTGAGTAACCAAATGAAAGGAATAGGATTGATTCAAAACCAATTGCAATTGGGAAGATTCAGGTTTATCAGGACACTTTGTACTTCTTTAAAGCGCAAGGATGTACATTTGGTTAGAGCACTGATTCTCTTTGTCCTCTGCACAGGATGATACAGCTGGAGTGATGTTCCTTTCAACAGCCTTACAGTTATTTTTCTCCATGAAAAGTCTTTGCTTACCTTATTTTGTAAAAGTACACATAAAATAATCTTTTTGTAACATGCTTTAGACTGTTTTACCCCCAGTATAGTAAAACTTGCTGTCTCCTAACAGGCATACTGAGAAAAGGCCAGATACTTGACTACGTAGTCATCATATGTGACTATATGATCATCACCTCTTCCTCTGGACTTACTCAGGGAGTTCTGGTGCTCCTCTCACCTTTATCCTGTGCTGAAGGATATGACAGAAAGCAACTGGGCACTTCAGTGTTGGTAGGATAATGCACTGTCAGCAGTTTTGTTACCTCTTTCTATTTTTCTTTTTTTTAAAATAATGTGTTTGACATTATTTAGTAGTAGATTTTGCTCCTGGAACAACTCTGCCACCTTTCTTTAGCCAAACTACATGTACACCAGCTCTTATTAATGAAACATTGCCTAACAGGACACTTGCTGTATCCAAAAATCTGAATTTAAATGCTTTAATTTTTATCACTTCCTGTCTTTTGTGAATAAGTCATAAATTCATTTTAAAGTCACTTCAGATGTTCTCTTTATGTAAGCAAAAAGAAAACAGTGTAAACTGGTATTACGAAAATCATCAGCGTTGTTCATGATGTTCCCTTTCTAATCACTGTGGATTTAAAGTAAGCTGGGACAAATTCAAATACTCCGCTGGTCTGTGATTTTTATTCTAATTGCAGCAGCCAAATTGGAGGTTCGGGGAGGTTTTGGATGGGTGGAACGGGTGCGAATGGGGATGACAGCAGGGAAACCCCCCTCGGCCTTACCCGCGTGGGGAGGTGAGGTGCAGCGTGAGCTATCGTGCGTTTTCTTACTGTGCTCCCGTTTTCCAGGTGGGCACTCTTCATTCCCACAGAGAACCTCTTTGTACACGTGAGCATATTTATTTGCACCAGGATTTTAGAAAATGGCTTGAGCTGCTTTTCACCTCAAGCCCGCCAGGGCCGTTGCCCGGGGGATCTTCCACGGCGAGCAGCGTCCTGCAAAGGCGCCAGGAAGCCTTCGGCGTCGCGGATGGGTCCCCTTGCATCCGACCGTGCTGCAGGCACACGGAGCGCTGCTCGGCCCTTTCGAAGGGTAGTTTTTATTATTATCGTTATTATTTTTAGGCCGCTGGCTCCTTGCCAGGGCCCGGGGGCCGGCGGGCCAGCCGCTGCCACCACGAGGCCGGCAGAGGGAGCGCACGCGACGGCCCGGGGAGCGCCAGGCCGCCCCGGCGCCCCGGGCCTGCTCGCTCCTCCGGAGCGGACCCTGCGGCCGCCGTGTTTGAGGGACCACGGGTGTAGCCTGGGATTGCTTCCCTAGCTGCCACACTCTTGCTGCATCCTGCGGAGTCCGTTGGCTTAAATCACGCTAGAAGAATCTGTGGAGAGGCACTTTCCTTGAGGCACTTTCCTTGGGTGGATTCTGTTTCTGAGGTCACTGTCACCTGTAGGACCTGTAGGTCATTGACTCTTGAAAACTGACAATCACCACCTGCACCACTGCTATAACCATCATCTCCATCATCATCACAACCATCACTTCTGCTGTCGCCAGTAGCATCTCTGATCTCAGGGGCTGGAGCTATCACACTCCTGTAGGGGACAGGACCCAGAGTGCCCGTATGTGTCCTCAGTCCCAAATTCTGATGCTTCTAGAGGCAAGACTGGTTTGATCAAAAAAATAATGATCTGCTTGTTTGCTGTGTGTCATTATATCCTTTGCCCATCCTTGTGTTTTATCTAATTGTCATTCTTTATTTGAAGGAAAATGTCTAGTCCAGATGTCTCCAAGCTCCTCCGATCAAGCTGCACATGTGCGAATCTTCATTCTCAGTCCTTCTGTCGCTGTCTTCTTCCTTAATTCAGAGGGTGAGAACATAAAGCAATGGCAAGAAGGTAAGAAAAGCAGTATCCAAACCACTATTTTGTGAGGTGGAAATAGCTTCAGGTGGGATCCGGCCTTGGAGCTACAAAACTCAGATTGGCCTGTGCCACCCTTGGAGCTGGCTCTGCTCGTAAGCTGCCGTTTAACCCAGATAAAACAATGAACCACACAAAACCAGATAAAGAAGTACAGACATATACATGTTGTATATATATCAGTGTGTGTGCATGTATATGTATACATACCATATGTATACACACAGAGATATATAATCTAATGACAAAACATAATCTAATTATATCCCTCCTGAACATGCCTGAACACTTCTGCTCTTTTTTCCATCCAATCAAATCAAATATCTTTGTTGAAAAACATTCAGGTTTTATTTCCTTTAAGTGCAGAAGACACAGATGTAACATTTCCAGCCAGCTCCTCTAATTTATCTTCCAAAGATCCCACTATTTAATCGGATGGAGGAATCCATCCTTCTATTTGCAGTCTTTTGAAGGCACCCAACTTACCGTAGGCCATAGCACAAACTGGCACCTTACCTAAGAGATAAGTTTAAAACAGCTCAGACAGCCTTTTTTTTTCCTTTCACTTTTTTGAAGTCCAGGGGCCTGTGGCCTTGTTCAATAATCCTTCACAATCTCTTTTCCAATCACTATGTGTTTTACCCACCCGCTGTGCCTTCACAGCACTTTCATGCCCCAAAATCATAATTTTCAGGCACCCTCTGTTGCATCCCCTGCCTGTTGCCTGTTTCACATACGTATATCCGTATGCAGAGCGCTCCGATCCCACAGAGAGCAGCATCGGCTTCGTGTGAAACACACACCCCACGGGTGCAAACCGGCCCGTGTGGGGTTTGCAGCACAGAGCAAGTCACGGCTGCCGCGCACAGGAACAGCCGCTGCGCGGGGCCTCAAACGCAGCACGGAAAAGTGCTGGGAAAGGGAGCGGGGGGAAGAAGGGAAGAGGAAAGCAGGCGCGAGCTTATGCCGGGGCGTCTCGGGCCATCTGCCGCCGCCCCGGCACAATGCGGGCGTCGCGAAACGCAGTGGCACCTCTCAAAGGAGACACGTTTTAATGAAGTGCGCACAAAGCCGCGCGCTGCAAATAAACTCAAAACAGAAGCGAGGTTCAAGGAGCTGCTTGTGGCGCCGGCGCCGCAGCCCGCTCCTCGCGCCACGCACGGCAGCTTTGCCTGTCCCCTCCGCGGGGATCGATGGCCGAGGTTGGAATAGGCGCTCTCCATTTTTGGGACACATTGTTGCGATTTTCGCCCCTGCGCAATTGGTGGCAGCGAGCAGGGCGCTGCCTCCCGGGCCCACGGCGTCCAGGCCCTTCTCCCCCTTGCCGAGCGCAGCCGAGCCACGAGTCTGCTGTCACTCAGCCTTCTGCCCGGCTGCTCCCGGTGAAAAGAGCCGCCCCGGGGACAGCAACACATGAACACCAACCAAACCAGCTGGGCCCAACTCTTTGCTTTTCCTTCAAAACCTGCAGGTTTTTTTCAGCTTAAAGGCTGAAGGATGAGGGAAAGGGTCCGGGACAGGCCGGTGCCTCCCCACATCTAGAGGCTGATGCAGCACCAGGTGCTTGTTGTTTTTCCTCTTTTCCGATGTTTTGTGGCACGGGTCTGGGCCTTTATGGACTCGGTATTCACGCAGGTATCTCTCGCCCTCGCTGGCGCGGACAGGGCCAGCTCGGGGCAGCGGGGCTGGCGCTCGCCGCTATTAAGCGCCTATTACGGAGGGCCGGGGGGAGGAGGGGGCACGTTGGAGCGGCAGCGGGGTCCGGCCGCCCCCCCGCTCCGCGGCAGACAATTTTGATGAGTGGGTTTTTGTCCGGATGGTTTGTAACGGTGCCTGTTTTGGGGTGTCCCGGGGGGTCCGGGAAGCTTTAATTCGCTCACAAAGACTCATTTGCAGGTCAATGCCATGGCACACTCGCCTCTCCCCTTTGCCTAAATCTCCTTTTGTTCCCCATCGCCTGCTCCTCATGCCAGATGGCCGCGGAAAATGCTAATTTTCTCTCTCGCGCGCTCTCGCTCGCTCTCCTGCCTTTTTTTTTTTTTTTTTTTTTTTTCCTTTAATTTCCCACCTTTGCAGTTGGGGGTGTCTTCAAGCGAGGTTTGCCTTTGGCTTGCCGGGCACGTTTCTCAAAGTCCGATGCGAGTCAGGCAGGGATTAGGCTGACAGGGAAGTGATCAGATTAAACCCCGCGCGCTCCCAGCCCCGCAAGGCTCCCCGAGGGAGGCCGGGGGGCAAAGCGAAGCCGTTGGGCGCTGCAGGCCGGCCCTGGGGGTGCTCGCCGGTCCGAACGCGCTGGGCTTGCCCGCACCGTTGGCTTTGCCGAGCAAGGGGCTGCCGACGTCCCCCTCTTCGGAGCAAATTAGCTGACTGCTTTGCCTCGGTCACCCGAGTTATCGGGCTTCATTAAGGGCAGCCTGGAAGCAGCCACCCTGCAGCAATGTGGGCTGCGAAGCAGCTAGTAGCGATGCTTATATGGATGCTTATGGTTCGTTTTTGAAAGTGAACCGTTGCGTGTGCTGAGTGTTTGTTTGTGCGTGCCAGATTTGGGAACTTGGTCTAGCGTGGAAACGGGCGATCCCTTTGGCATAGCTAACAAAAATTAAGGCAGGTTTATGGTAGATTCAACCCTGCTATGACTTAAACCTCCAGGGATTTTTTTTTCTTTTTTCTTTTGAAAATTCAGCTTTTTTGTTGTTGTTTGGTTTGGTTTAAGTCGGATTTGTTTCTCTAGGGCTGCGAGAGCGCGTGTTTGCCTAAAGGCTCGCCGGTGAAAAGGCGCCGGGTCTAATCCCCCTTCTGCTCCCCCAAGAGGACTTGGGCAACAGGCAACCCTTTGCCCGTTGACTTCTCCACGTGGAAAGCGATCTGCCCAAAGCGAAAGGAAAGCAGGACGTTGAGGAGGGCGGCGGCGGGGGAAAACCCTCTCTGTAATGCGTGTTTTGAAGAAGTCACCGTCCTTGGCCTGTGTGGCAGCAGCAGAGGCAAAGGGGTTTTGATCCTCAGATTTGTAAACTTGTAGACATAATAACGCCGTTTCTCTAGTGTTAGCAGGTGTCCTGTCTGAGAGCTGCCGCCTCAGCCTCCAGCAGAGCCGTGAATTAGAAAATTGTCTGTCTTTCCTGAACCGTGAAGTGCTGCTCTTAAATAAAGGCCAGGTCAGATGTTAAAGGGACATTCTTGTCTTGTGGAGCCGAAATAATCCGCGGGCACACGGAGGAGCGCGGGCATCCTCCTCCCCACGGGGGCAACCCCGCGGGCTTGCCCGGCTCCGGCTGCAGCCCGGGCAGTGCCAGGAACACCGGGAAAGGCCGGACACGGCGCACCGGGGCCTTGGCTCTGCCCCCTTGTGTCCATGCGCCACCATGGATAAAACCTTCTCCCTACACCATGCTGAGCGCTGGCTTCTCCCTAGCATGAGCTTAGTTTGCGTGTATATATATGTACCCATCTGTATGCATCTGTATTTTATACACACATATGTGTGTGCACCGTTTCTCTGTACATCTGTGTCTCTGCTCAGAAGCAAAGGACTGGGTTTCCCCTCCCCGCTTGGGTCCTTTGCTCGGCTCGTGGCAAGGGCCACGTCCCACCGAGCAACCCTGTCCCATTCAAGGGGAATTGGGAATTTAGTTGCAAGCTCACATATTGGAAAACGTTCTTCAAACAGTGATCTTGTTTTCTGCAAACAGCAGAGAGCATCTTTACGGTTATTTTCAGGGATGCTAGAGCAAGGTTTGGGCTGGAAGGAGCACCCGGGCTGGTGAGGGGAGTGATTCCCAGAGCCAACCATACGCTGCGTTCACCTCGCCAAGGCAGCCTCGTGCCCGGTAGGTGTTGTTGTGCTCGTGAGGACAGTGTTCCCTCCGCACCCGGCTCGATGCCAACGGCCGCGTTCCCTGCTCCACACACCTCTCCCCGGCAGTGCCATATCCACGTGGATGCACCGTGGGATTCGTGGTAGAAGATGCTATTATGATGCAGTCTCCAGAGCAACATTAGCTCTTGCATCTAATAGACGGCTTCGTTCTAGGGTCGATACAGCCTAGGGTGAGCTGAATTCTTGCAGCTACCGTGAGTGGCAAGCCTGGTACTTTGGGATGCCAGATATTTCTGAATCCTTTCCAAAACTTATTCTCATCATCGAATGCAAGGTGGGATTTGGGCTTTCCCTGCAGGTGGGTTGGCATTAGCGGTGCGAAGCCTCCCTTCGGTCCTGCCTGCCTGTGTCCAGGAGAGCTTTAAACCCCCCTGACAATGACCAAGCCCTAGTTAAATATTTCAGGAACTTCTTTCCGTGGTTCCCCCGATGCGTGCGCTGCCGAGACATCTGTCTTCCCCGCTAATAAAGTAGCCGAGATTTAAAATGAACTTCATTGCATTGCTTTGAAACTATAGGCACATATGGTTCATAATTAGCTGGATATCTCTTATAGTGAAATGATTTTTTTTTCCTGCCCCCCTCGCTCCCTGTCGCCCATTCGCATCAATAATAGAAGCAAACAAAGTTCCAATTGTTCCCTGTTGCGGGACATTATGTGCCTGAATAAATGGATGTTGGCTGTGTCTACATGGATTTGCCATATGGCTACAAAGGCCCGAAGAATAGGGGCAGTGTGCTTTGTGCTGGGGCGCCAGGGGCTGCCCGGCCCGGACGCCGGGGCCCCGCTCACCTTCCCGCGCCGGCGGGGCCGGGCTCCG
>NW_010577657.1:165717-185542 GCF_000705375.1 Tinamus guttatus
CTTGGGGGTTGTAGAGGGTCTGGGCTGCCAGAGGCCCGCAGGTGATGTCTCACATGCGTGGGGCAAGAGTGCCCTCTAATGTTGGCCGTGGCTGCGGGCCGGGCAGCCTGAGAACGGGAGATTTGCAATAAAATTTGCTGAATGGAAAGTGTATTTTGCTGAATGGTGAGGGTTCCAGCACGCATTCCTGAAGCTCGTGTCCGTCTGCGGGTGGCGGATCTTCTCGCGTCTCGGGGGCCCAGGGCCGTGGCAGCATTGGGATACAACTCCCATGGATGTCTGCATGCCGCCCGGAGATGTTTTGCACTCTTAGATGCAGCGCGGGAGGTGCGTTGCTTTATTCCCTCAGAATTAGGGTCCAAGAGCAGCTTTGCAGCAGCAGAGCCTGGTCCCATCTTTCTGCCTGCTCCCGAGGCTGCTCCCCTCCACAGGGGCAGGAAGCAGAGCAGGACCACGCTGTGGGATCCGGCTCCTCCTTCCCTCCTTCTCCAAGTTGGAAAACCCTGGGGCTTGCCCCCCGCTGCCCTGGGTTGCCGCAATGGGCTGCGGAGATACACAGTGACGCAGCCAGGTGAGATAATTCCTGCTCCCTCCCCACCTCCTGGCCTCTTGTTTCTGCTCTTTAATTAATTTATATTCTTGCCCGCAGCTTCAAGTTGGCTTTCAGCATGGTGGATTTCTGAAGGCGTTTCACTAAAATTGTATCTGCTCTTAATCTTGGAAAGCGATCGTTTTGTAATCTCCTGGCTAGAGCCACAGCATTAATTTTACTGCAAGTGCCATATGAGGACCCAACGTGACATGGTCCAAGGAGCTCCCTCGGGGGACCCCGATGCTAAGGGACAAGCCATGCTAAGGGAGTTGGATTAAACAATTCAAGTTTAAATACTACAGCAAAATTCCCAGTGCGATGGGAGTAGGATTTTCATCTGAGAGCCAAATAATCCAGATTTAGCAGCCCTTCTCAAAGTACCAATGAATCAGGTGGGTGCAGGTGTTTGCATGTTCAAATATAAAACAGGTGAAATCATTTTAGCTAGTGGTGTCCAGGTGTTAGTCTGTTGTAATCTGGAAGTGATTCAGTTGGGAAAGTATATCTGGAGGTGCTACGTTTATGGGGTTTGACTGGTTTCTAGATCGAATGTGCTTGCCTTTTCTAGGGGGAGAGCGTGGTTCCCTTAGCTGCCAGCATTCAATTTTGATCTAGGCTTTTCTTCTATGTGCAATGTTGCTGCTAAACAAGGTTTTTCTCTTTGCTGTTGTTGGAGGCCAGACCTGGAGAGCAGAAGTGAATGATGCCGCAGAGACCCTGGTCAGCAAGGTTGGAGAGGTGTGTGAAGTGGGGCTTCCTCAGGAAATATTTCAGGTAATGGACTATGCTGGTAGGTGGCTTCTGAACTTTTCCACTTCTTATCTTAGAGCCCTTCTGTATTATAGAAGAAAATGTCTGCTTAACTTAGCTAAAATGTCATGAAAAATAAGGTAAATTGTGACAGCTGCTCGAAGGTAGAAATACTGGCCTAGGCTGTGCTGGATCTTTACTGAGTTTACATTAAAAAGTGTCTCAACCCCCTGGGAAGTTTCTGCTACTTCCCTGGACAGTCTGCAGTGGGTTCCACGCTGCAGTCTTGCTCCTGAAGCACCCCGGAGTAGCTCTAGCCCTGGCAAAATAAGTTTAATTGCATTTTTTGTCTCATATAGCTACAGCCTGCGTTGCTGATGATGTAAGTCCGGTTGGCAGAGCAAATATGCCTAAGGTCTGGTCTGAGGAGCTTTAAAAGCTTCTCTGACAGCACTGCCAACTCGAATATTTGCTCCGACTGTATACTGATCCCCTGCAAGACTTCAGCTGAAATAAAGTGGTATTTGCATAGAGAGAGAAAAATACAGATGTCGGACAGGGCTTTGTAAGGTGCTCGAATCCCAAATATGCCTAAAGATGTCCAGCTTTCCCCAGCTGCTTCCCAACCTGCCAGGAACCTGCCCTGTGTAAAAATAATAGTAATAACAATGTTATAAATGTACTTTGTACAGCCCAGATTGCTCACAATTCTCATATAAATTATAGTGGCTTCAGCGCTATTTAAATGATAAACAGCTTTTGCATTCCAGGCGTTGCTGCGATTCCAGGAGGTGGCTGTGTCGCACCACTCGAATGAAATATTGCACGCTGGAGGATAGCACGAGGCTGTATTTGTGTGTGTGCGCATCAGTTTCTGTCACATCCAGCGTATTCTGGGGCTTGTGAACCTCAGGTTTTTGGTGCTCTGGGTGTGCCCTGGAGCAGGGCTTCCTCCCTGGCCTGACAACAAACCTCTGCAGCTTGGGCATCACAGCTCTGCCCAGTGCCTCTACTGGAAGAGATTTCCAAATCCCTTTCCAAAGTGGTTTTCCTCACAGAGATTTGTGAGGCTGTAGCCTGCATGTGGATGTCCGGTTGAGGCATCCTCGAATGTGCCAGCGCAGCCGTTGTGCTGAAGCTCATCCCTCTCAACCCTTCCCAAGGTTTTCCTTCTTGCAGGAGAGCAATTCCTGTGGCCGGACTGAAGTGAAGCCCTGGGAAGGCACAACAGTGTGTGCCCCAGGGAGGTCATGCTGAAGCCAGGGAGACTGGGTAGGAAGAAATGAGCTATTTCATGTTATTCTTGGTGCAACTCTACTGAATTCAGGCCATGGTATTTTTCCCAAACCCACAGTCTCTACCCTGTTTTGCATATTTTGATGTCAAGTTCTAGCATTCAGAAATGTTCTCTTCTGGTTTAATTTATCCCAAATATTAGAAAGGAGAAACTGTCCTGTGGTTAAGCAGCTGCACTGGAGTCCATTAGATGACCCAGGCTGATGCCAGGCTCTTCCTCTGGCTTCCTCCCTGATTTGAGGCAAGTCATCAAGTCCTGCCTGTTTGTATCCTTCTTAAAAAATGAGGAGGATCTGCTTCATTTCCCTTGTCTGAATATCCAGCTTTTATTGTGTTTGTGGGGCACCAAATGGGGCCTCAATATTAGATGGAGATCTTGAGCTTTACCATTAAAAAGTTAATAACAACCAGCCATTTTTCAGATAAAATGTGATTTGCAGTTTAATATGCTAAGTAACAAAAAAAAAATTACCAAAAGAATGAACAATAGTCTTTCCATTTCACAAAATAATTTGCCAAGCAGAATGAGCATACCGGCATTTTTATAAAAACAAATTATAAATAATTGCTTTTTGCAATTTAATACGCACATAGAAAGAGCCAAAAGAGTTCTGCAGCCACTGGGAATCTGATTTCATTGCCGATTTGGAGTGTCTCTGTAGTTTTTATGAAAATCCCTGAAGACTATGTTATTTTGTAAACTCAACATGCCTCTCTCTTCTTTTTCAGGCCATGTGGATTCTTTTTCCATTCATTAGCAAGCAGCCTTTTTTTTTTCTCTCTAAACACAATTAGACAAAAGAATAAATCAGTCAACAAACATGGGACATAATTTTGGCAATAGCAGCCTGTATATGCTCTTATTTGCTTAACCATATAAATCTTTCACCAGACTACAAATGAGGCCATTTCACTGGATGTTGGGACAGGGGGAGGGGAGGGAGTTTGCTTTAAGTGTTGAGTAAGGAGAGCCTAGTAAGTCTTTACACTTTTTAATATTCTCAGGTTTCCCACTCTGTTTTTTTCCAGAAATCACCAGATAAGCAGACCTTAGTAAATATATACCAGGGAAGGCAACTGTAAATACTCCCAAAATGTTCAGAGTAAGTGTCAGGACTTAATGTGTAAGCTAATTGTCTGATAGGCAGTTTAATTGCGGGACATTTATCTCCTCACTTGCTTTTGCCATGGTCCTCTAGATTATCAGTCTTTTAAAACTTATTTATCCTACTCAAGAGAATGCATTTCCTGTGTGCCATGACTGATTGATTCCTCCCATTTTTTACATTAACTTTTTAAAGTATGGCTCATCAGTGACTGAGTGCTACCAGGGATGTATTTTTAATTGATGAGGAAGGTGCCTTTAGGTAAAATGCAAAGCAAGCCCATGCTGACCATCACTATGATACATTTCACTCCACAGCTCCAGGTCAAGTGGGATCTAGCTGGATGTGTCATTGGCCACAACAGTGGTGTGCAGTAGCCTTTTCCTGGTGGTTTGTGTCCCTACCACAATGCAGCTGGCTTTGGCACCAGTTTTAGGCCTCCACTTCTCAGTATTTTATCTTTGCCCTAAAAAACCTGGAAATTAGAACTATCATTTTATTCCAAGTCCTCTGCCAATGCCAATAAAAAGGAGGTGAGCCTTGCTGGAAGCACAGGAAAGGATTGCTGTAGACAGTTCTGTCATTAACTTTACCTTTGTTTGATGTTAATGATTTGTACACAGTGCAAACTGAGAAGTTTTTGTGGAGAATTGCAGAAAATCCAAAATGCAAAAAAATTAATAAGATTAATTGTTCTACACTTAGGTGATCTACATGGTGAGCACTGACCCTTTGTTAAACCAGGATATTCTCAAGGCACCTTCCTCGAGTAACCTCTAAGCTGTGGTGAGTGAGATCAGTAGCTGGCTGTAGTGCAAGTCATTTGCTTCGTAAAGTTCCTTTTAGCTACTCATGCTCTTAATAAGTTCATGAAAGATTGCAGCTACTAGTGATATGATACCAACACCTGGTGAAAGGGTGAACCTTCAACCTTCTCCTCACTTGCTGGGAGGCAGAGCCTGATAGGCCTCGTCGAATCAGGAGGCTCTGCAGTAATGGGTGTTGCACACATGCCATAAAACGATGCTCCTTACCCCAGAGATCTCATAGCAACCCTCCCTGTGTTTGATTAAAACTTGGGTGATAAGGCAAACTGTGTACTGGGCCACTTGAGGAGGAGCGTGGCCAGCTGGTCCTGGGAAGTTCTTCTCCTCTGCTTCAGTGCTGGTGATGCTGCCTCAGTGTTGGGCCCCCCAGCTCAAGAGGGCTATGGACAAACCTGGGGGGACCCTGTGTAGGGCAGTGAAGATGGTCAAGAGCACACGTACATGAGGGAAGCAGAGGTTCTTCTTGGCGATAGCCCATATCACAAGAGACTTCATGCCCAGGTACTTAGCTGGCCAGTCTCCTTCCTGGGAGATGTTCAGAGCTTGTCTAGAAAAAATATCATTGCCAAGCTGATGTGTTGCTGATAATCTTGCTCAAGAAGGAGGTTGCCTGAGATATCTCCAGAGGTCCCTCCCCACCAGCAGTCCTGTGGACCTGTGAAGTCTGTGAGCTGAAATCTGGTTTTGTTTCCTCTTTTAAAAAAAAAAAAAAAAAAAAAAAAAAAAGCTCAACCAAATGTCCAGACTTCAACAAGTAAACAAACAGAGCCCCAAGCAAACAAAACCCAAGAAAACAAATGAGTTTTGTTTGTTTTAGTTCCCCAGTTTGTATCCAGCCTAGTTTGTGAGATTGTACCAGTGTTTTGGCTTTGGCTAGCAGTCTGTGATCTGAGTGGAGACACATGTAAGCATTTGCTAGCTTAGGCTCTCTATAAATTTGCAGCATCTGGCAAGGAGTGGGTGGGGAAGGATCAACTAAAGATCCTGGCTAGAGTACATGTAACTGCATCTAAGGCCTAGGGTTGGTTTAGTATGTGCATAAATCTATTACAGGTAGTGTGAGGACTTGGAGACAGTTAAGTCTTATTTCACACCTTCAAAACTAAAAGTGCTTTTCGTGAAGAATCAGAATATTTGTCTCCTGTGAGCCACCAGTAACAAAGAAGTGAAGGAGTTAAGGAGCTGTGTTCACGTGATCTTGCTTGGAGCAAAGTTCAATGTCGGCCCTACGGGGATCCTCAGGCTGGTCTTTACTGCGATGGTCGTTGGAGCTAGCAGCTCGCCTGGGACAAGGCTGAGGAACCAGGTCCCTGGTTCAGTGCGCGGTCGCCTGTGATCCTGTCTGACAAGTAATCAAGGGGGAAAGAAACAATAATCCCTGGCATGCTGACTCAGCACGTTTTCCACTGCTAAGCTTTGAACAGTAAACACCGCTCGGCACTTCCCCGGCGCGAGGCGTTGCCGGCCCCGCTACAGACCCACACGGTCTCCTGGCCTGGGTGGCCGGTGGCGAGCCGCACCATGAGCACTGCGGGAGAGCCCGCCAGCCCGGGGGCTCAGCAGGGAGCAGCGTGGGCCAAGAGCGAGAATGAGGAGCGGCTGGAGGAGGGCGCCAAGCGGCGAGTGATCCTTGTCACCTACGTCGTTGCAACGCTAGACCTCATCTTCTTGTTCATGCAGTTTGGAGTCATGCCGGTGAGTATGGTTTGCCTGGCTTTGCTACAGCTGTGGTGTTTCCTGAGTGACTCTCTTCAGAGCAAGTGTGTGCAAGCAGTAAAAAAAAATGGGTTATCACTGGCGTTGCAGGTGTACCTAGAGTCCTTTTGGGGCTGCAGGCCCCTGGGAGGCTCTGCATGGGTGTAGTTTGTGCCTCTCTGCTCCCCTGACTAATGGGAAGCTCTGGTAGGTGAGCTCTGCAGACGTCATGCAGGAGCCTGCAGCTGAACCCGAGGCGAGGTGTGAGTGCACCTTGAGCACCTGGGAGGTGCTCGATGTGGCAGGGCTGAGCAGAGAGCAAGGTGGAGGATGGGCAGCCAAAGCAAAGCATCAATATCTTTTGCATCTTCCTCCCTACCAAAGCCAATGGTCCAAACGCAGGTTGTTGGGAGGCAGTAGCAGCAAATGCAGATATGGAGGCTACCTCTGTAGGTGCCCCGTATTTTGTGCATTTCCCCTTTTTTTCCCCTTACACAAGCACCCAAAGCAAGCAGTAGGTGAGACCACCCAGAGCAGACTTACTCTTGGCATTGTCCAAGGGCCAGTCATAGGCTGCTTAAATTGAGTAATCGAAGCTAAGGGAGGCAAGTGGCTTTGGAAAGCGCATCTTTGTCTACTGGATTCCTGCACTTTGCCCAGCAGGACCGAGCAGAGCTGGGAAAGCTTCTGGACATGGGTGCAGGGCACCCATCAGGAAGGCAGGCTGGTTTGGGGACACCTCTGTGTCAGTTTAAACTGTGTGCTGTGAGTCGAAGGAAGCGAGTGATTAGACTGTAGTCCTCTGTGCAAACATTAAGCTCTTTATTCAGAAATATAACATATTTCATTTCCCAGTCCTAACTTTTTTTTTTTGTTTTCTTTCCTTTGTTTTTAGTACTTGGCAAAGAGCCTAGGTTTGGACTCGGTTGGGTTTGGCTACCTCCAGACAACCTTCGGTGTCCTTCAGCTCGTGGGAGGTCCCATTTTTGGAAGGTGAGTGAGAACGATTCTCATGATCCTTTTCATTGCTGAAAAAAGCCAGGCATTCTTATATTTTAATAAAAATGCTTTATTTGTCATTCATGCTCCTGATGAAATGTTTGAAGATTTCACAAATGGACAAGGGAAAAATAAATACTGTAATTACAGATACTGCAGCATAGAAGCAGCCTTTATGTTAGCTTAGCTACACTTTAGTGACAAATATTTAAGTGTAACAATATACTCAGGTCCTTAGAGCTTGAGTTCTGATGGTTTAATCTCGCAGACACTTTATAGCTGTGTGTAAGCTTAGAAATGTTATGTGACTGTGAGACCTTTACGAAAGAGAGCATTTATTAACATTAAGTAGAGCTATTGGTAAAAAGAATGAGGATCATGATATTTCTACAGCTGAACCTTGCCTCATCAAGGTCCATGTGGTTAAACACAAAGCTAGAATTTCTTCAGGTTTTGTATGAATATTAGGGAGTGCTGTATCTACAAGCTCATCTCCAGAAATGTAGATTTAGACTGTAGGCTCCAGGGGATCCTCTGGCATGCAGAGCATAGCACTTTGGGGACCTGATCTCCCAAAGCCTTTAGGTGATACCAAAGAACACGTTTTTTAATTGATAACTGTAACTATAAAAATTTCTTCAGAATATCTTGGAATAAAATTTATTCCTAATTTCAATAATTTAGATGGTGTAGGTCACCCACTTTGATTTTTCTGTCATACAGAATTGTAGAGTAGTATTTCCATTCTGGGCCCAATTTCAGTACTATCTGAAATCCTGTTTTTTATTCCATGAATGTTATTCCCTAATGCCCTTAAGCGATACTAGATGAGAATGGAGAAATGATGTACAGAAATCCACTTAGGACTGAAGTTATGTATTGCCATATAGATACCAACCGTTGCAATGTAGAGATGAAAAGGCTTTTCCTAGATTTGCAAACGTTTTGTTCTCTGCACGGATTTGAAAGAAAGCAATAAGCAATGGAAATCTGGAAGTAACTTACGTCAGTTTTTCTTATTCATCTCCACTGACGTTACTTAACAGCCATGAGAAGATGACGCACTGAAATTACTCTTTAGAACAAAATTAAAAGAGCCCCAAGCTATCTAGTGAATCAAGGTCCTTAGGTTACGAACAGCCAACATAAACTTCCATGGCTCTGATGTAAACAGCAAAGCTTTGACCCGTTTCTCTTCCTCAACACAAACCCCTTGCGTTACTTGTGCTTGAATTTGTTTGTAGACTTGTCATCTATGCAAGGTACCATTTATCTGCTAACTGCAATATAAAATGTTAATAAAATGAAGAAAGGAGGAATTGGAGTGAAAAGCTTTTCTAGGGTCTATCTTATGGTAATCTTAGGCCCAGCTGCTAAGGCAGTTTCTGTGGTGCTCTTGGATTTTGTCCAAATTAGCATTTTAAAATTTCCTGTAAAGCCGATGCATTTAAACCAGGGAGTTGAACAAAACCCGAATCAAAAACAAAGCCTGATTTGGCTGTTTCTTTTTTCCTGCATCAAAGGGAAGCAAATTTGAACCACTATTGCAAAGTCTGTGTTGACCCTAAACATAAAACTTTCTCTTTATTTTCTTTAATTGAAACCAAGAGCAGTTATTCTGAACGTGCTCTGGAAAGGAATTGGAATAATTTCCATCACCATTGGACCTGAGCAGAAACATTAGCTAGCTTGATTCCTTAGTCTGAACCAATGCTAAGTAAAATTTGAGGGCAATAGGCTCAGTGAAGTTGTAATATTTAATGAGTTTCTTGCACTTCAACTGCTCTACCTGCCTCAGATAAAACACATCTATTTGTTCAAAGATCAGCAGAAGCAATTCAAGCAAGAACAGTGAAGTGCTCGTGCTAACGAGTGGTTTGGACGTCAGCTGCGCAGTGATAGCTGCTGTGATAAATCTGTGTGGCTCAGGTAGTTGTGCATTGGACTTAAAATACCCTATGTAGTCTCACTGCTGAAAAACCTTGCTCACTTTCTATACCAGATTTGCTGACCAGTTTGGTGCCCGAGCTGCCTTGATACTCTCCTGTGCGTCCGCAAGTGCCTTCTTCCTGCTGGCATCCATCACCACCAGCATCCCTCTCCTCTACCTCTCCCGGCTGCCCATGGTGTTCATGCATGTGATGCCAGGTAAGGTTGGTGAGCCTGAGGGGCTTCCAAAATTGCCGTTATTGCCCAACTCAGCTCTTCTTGCTCACCTTGCTCAGAAGCAACAGCCCCAGCAGCAAGAAGTAAGAGGAACATGTTGGTGGCTACCAAGGTTTGAGCAGTGAGAGCATTAGACAGCACGTATTTTGGCTAGAGAAAGAAACACTTGTCATAATTCCCATCACCTAAAAACACAGAATCATAGAATCATTATGGTTGCAAAGACCTTGAAGATCATCAAGCCCAACCGCAAACCCACTTAACACTCCTTGGCTTCTGTGGTGCGTGTTTTCACTGTATGTTTTACCTTGCAGGTGCTCAGAAGGTTATTACAGATCTGACTACTCCTTCTGAACGTGCCGGTGCATTGGGGAAGTTGGGCCTTTGCTTCGGAATAGGAATTATCCTCGGTTCTGCACTGGGAGGCATCCTCTCCACCAAATTCGGGTGCGTGATTGAGTTGTCTGGTGTTGGCCTCATTGCAACCACTGAGGGAAGTGTTTCAGAGTAGAGTGTTTTGTTTTGTTTTCCCCTGCTTTTGATGATACCTTATACTTCGAATGAAGTCTTAAACTGAGAGCTGTATCCTTGTGCTGAAGTGGGACCTGGTAAAATATAGAGTGTCCAAATGATTTCTCTAGCTTCCGCTAGGAGATTTATGGTGTTTTTAGCAGAAGGAGTCAACAGGGCAAAGAACATTCCCAAAATGGCTCCTTACACCTCCTTACAATGGCTATTACTGCAGCCAACCTGATGTTCTGATGTGCCAGAAGGAGAGGAAGAGTTGGTAACATTATAACAGTGTTGGACTTGTTTATAGACTCTTTTTTGCTCTGTTGGTGAAGGATCATACTAGAATTTAGTATTTTTTCATAATGCTAAAAAGAACTACTTGCGTTGTTATTAAGGAAAACGAGTGCACACTTCTGCCCAAGTTCCCTACCACATATCTGCTGTTTAGAAATGGTCTTGCATGGCTGAGAATTGGGAATCTCAGGCAATGCAAAGCCCGTGCAAAAATCGGAGTGCTTGGAGTAATGCTCAGTACAGCTCAAGAGCTGAGAAGAGAGGAAAGCAAGCTTGGGACCATGGGGGCAGAAATGAGGGGGTTGAGCTCTGCCAAAGCAAGGGCTGGGGACTGCGGCACGCGTCTGTGAGCAGTGCCTTTACCACCTGCAGCATGTCGCAGTGGGCTGCTCTCACTTCCAATGTGCTACAGAGGAAAAGAAATTCACAATTTGAAGCGTTTATTTTGCTCGGCTTTTCTTTTCTTTCTTTTTAAATGGACTTTGCTCCTGCAAATTGAGGTTAGCATAGAAATTGCATCTCTTCCAACACTGGTGAGCATTACAGTGTTTCTGTAGGGCAGACTAGAGGCTAAAGATAATGAGGGGAATCTCTGGATTTCTGGAGTTTCGCTCCTCCCAGAGGAAATTGGTGTCCCGGCTCCGTTTTTGTGCCCACTAGATGTCCCCATAGGTCTGCCTGAAGCGCCCAGCGCGGTGTCCTGGCTCGCCTGGTGAGCTCGGGTTATGCCTTGTTTACCCGCTTTCAGCAACTTCAGGAAGCTTGACGAAATATCCCTGGTTCCAGCAGCTTCACCTGACTTCGGATTATGATCCTTTTCCTTTTTCACGTGTGCAATTAAAATTGGGGTTGTAAATAGTATCAATTTGGAAGCTTTTATGGATGCTGCTGCTCCGGTGTCTCTGGGCGGCTGTTACTTTTCATCTCCTACGATAGCTGCTTCCCTTAAGCACACGGCAACTGGCTGAAGGTCAGGATTACCCTTGGCTTAATCCTTGGTTATGTGCCTGTTTTTAGACAACTGCATTGCCATTTTGCCAAAGGATGAGGTGTTTGCTTTCTGGCTTGCTGCGGGTAGGATGATGGCCAGGCAGGCTTGCACCCACTGAAGACCAAGCACAAGCCACTTAACACAATCTATAGGGGGGATTTGGGGAGGGAGTTTTGTTATCAATCAATTGGATTATACCGAAGGTCCCTGCTCCCTGTATAACTTCCTGGAAAAACATTGGAAAAATGCTGGGAGGAGGATTTAGTGTTTGGTTGTAGACTCTTGTGTCGATGCTGTGGGATAAGGGTGAAAGCTTAAGGCTGGGATCCTTTCTTAAAAGTGGAAAGGCAAGCATGGGTAACCAAACTACAAAGGCTTCCTCCTTTCTTCTGGGGCCCTGATTAATTGCACTTGGCTGCTTTCCCCTTCTTTCTTTCTCCCTTTCCACCCGGGACACGCAGGCGCTTTTGCTGCGTGACCCAAGGTCTGTTTGCTTTCTACGCACGGGGAGAGGTTGCTTCATTTTAGTGACTCAGCTGTAGGCTTCAATCTCTTGGAGCAATTATTCGTTTGAACTTGGGGTTTTCCTGGCCAACCCCCTTTGGTCTTTTATGTAACATTATTACAGCAGGGTTTGGGGATGGTTTTTTCTTTCTTTTTCTTTTGGCTGTGCTATTATCCCCCTTCCTCAAGGGGAGAAGAAAGAGTTTGTTTGCCTGAAGTAGGGAATTACACTTTTTATTTATTTTTTTTTTTTCGCCCCCTTCAATAAACCATTTGAGCAATGTCCTCTGGCAGGGAATTTCTCAGGCAGCGGAATGGGAAGACTGTGGGCGTTCGGAGGGCTGGGCTGGAGCAGAGCGCGGGGCGAAGGGTAGCGTTCCCTTTCCGCACAAAGCCAGGCATTCTGTGTCCGGGAAGCGCTGCTGCCCCCTTCCAGCTCCGTCCCCGCGTTCCTCGGCCGGGAATGGCATCGATGAGCCAAGCGGCGGGCTCGGTGACGCCAGCACAGGCCTCCCTTTGTCCTCCCATCCGGCAGCCTCGCAGGGCAACGTGGTGTCCGTCTGTCCGGGAGCTGCTGCGGGGGTGGCCGTGTCCATCACGTGCTCCACGATGGCGTTGGTGGGGAGGGGAGGACACGCTGTTTGTCATGAAGCCATCGGATTAGGGAAGGGGAGCAGGAGCGCCAGGAGCCAAATCAGCTCTTTTTTCTGTGGCACTTGGTTGTGGCCTGAAAAAATAACGGGGTGAAGGAGATGGAAGCTATTTCTTTTTTCTTTCTTTCTTTTCTTTTTTTTTCTTTAAGCCATGGTCCCCATGATTATGTCTGCAGGTCTGTGTGGTGTCCCCCATCCCTGCACAGCTTGTTGCAGCAAACCTTGGGTCTGTGCCAGTCTGTTTCTCTCCTCCATCCCCAAGCTCTGAGCTTTTCAGCTCTGCTGACTTGTGTAACCTAGTCTTGAACCCCAGGAGTGCCTTGGCAGGTGTTGGGTGGAGTTCATCCTCATCTCGGGCATCTGCTCCATAGACAACAGCGCCTAGCTGTGCTGTTCAGGCTGTGCATGGTTAATGCAGAGGTAGGGGCTCCTCTGCAGCATGATGCATCTCCTGAAACGTATCTAATATAGCTTTTGGGGGCTATCTGCTTCTTCAAGTTCATTTATCTCTCTGACTGCAGAGGACCTCAGCTAAGAGTGGTCAGGGCACTGGTCACTGCTTCCCTGGGGTTCCTCTGGGGTTCAGTGTAAAAAATTTCACTCTTTACACCCCCATGTGAGAGGCCTTTGCTACTTAAGTTCTGCTGGAAGCCTGAGCCCTGGCAGTCCAGGGCGCTGATCCCATGTTCTCAGCTGAACTCCTGGCATGTGTTGCGCCATGAAAGTGCATGATGTCATCAGGACTCAAGTGCTGAGCCAGAGTTTATCCGAAGCATGTGGCCATCATGGGGCAGGCAGGTCCACAGCAGGCTCCTCGGCTCCCCCTTCCTGCCTAGGACCTCTGGCTGGGAAAAAGACCTGAGCTCCCACCTCTTCTAGGTCACCAATTCTAGAGTTGGGTCCACCGGCTCCCTCTTGTTGACCCACTTCAAGACCACACTGTGTGTGTGAAGGTGGCCTCAGTCAGTCTTTGTAGACCAAAATTAGGCGTTTTCTCCCCTCCTCTCCCAAAGCACTCTCCAAATGCTCCTCTCTGGTCGATTGCCCATAGGTGGGGCCCTTTCCCAAGAGAGACAGAGCTGCAGGTCCCTGCTGCAGCTCAAGCCTCAGGGCAGCTAGAGGCACCTGCTCAGTGGCTTCCCCCCATGCCACTGCAGGCCCGGGGGGACCCATCACAGAGCTATGGGGGCTGCTCTGGGGCTTCTTCCCTCACAGGTGCTGCTCCTCGGCCTTCTGGTTCTCCAGTGATTTCTGTCGGAGAAGGAATGCTAGGAAATAACCGGGAGGGTGGAAATTATTTGGGGAGTCAGACTAGATCTCTAGAGGTCCCCTCCAACCTCAACCATTCTGCATGTGATTATGAAAGGGGTAAAGAGCCAACGAGCTCCCTGAGCTTTGCCCACTTTCCATCTGGGCCCTCGGCGAGGTGAGCGGTGGTGGGCGAGCGTGTGTCTGCCCATGAGCAAAGCCAGTGCTTTGAAAGCTACTTCTGCTACGAAGTACTAAGTTCAAAAACAAACCAAGGAAAAAAACCAAAATTTTATGGAAAGGCCCAGAGCTCTTTGGTCTGGTCTTCCTGGCAGAAGCAGCACGGGGGAGCCATCCTTGGCCCGCACGGTGCAGGTTGCACAATAATCCAGTGTCTGCGCATGACTCACTAGCGCTTCATCTGCTCTTCCCACTCCGGGAATATTTTGTGACCGGACAGCAACTCCAGCTATGTCCCTGGGGACCAAAACCAGGGGAAATACTGTTTTCTTTGTTAATACAGAATAGAAAGCACAGAATCGTCTGTGGTTAAGCGCGTGAGCTGGGATTTGGGACTTGGCCGTGGTTTTCCCGTGATCCAAGTCGTCTCATCCCCCTGCACTTTTGTTCCTTGTGCATGGGAAGGGCTAGTGAGGCATTTTTCCCATCCATCCCTCCTCCCATCTGTCCATGCTATCACTGTCCCAAGTACACCAGCTTTGGGATGCAGCCTGTCACAAGGTGTGTGCATGCAAATGCCCATTGCCTCAGGGCAACATATCCAGTTTTTCCTGGACTTACCCTCTTTTTCTGCCTCTGGCATCCTGAGCAGATAGAAGGCTTGTGAGCACAGCTTGTGCCCATTTGTCAAGGTGGGGGGGAGTGGTTCTGATTTTTTTTAATTTTATTTTTTATCAGAAGCAGATGTTCACATTTTGCTGTTTCAGAACAGCAGCAGGGAGGAGCAAGGTGAGGCAGCCATGCGGGTCAGTGGGGCTGGGGGCAGCTGCCCAAAGAAGGGGGCTGAGCTGCAGAGAGCTTTGCCTTGCAGGAGGTGCCGGTGGCAGCGTGGGTGCAGGAGCGTTACCCTTGGTCATGCAAGCACATGACCAGGTGCTCTCTCCTGTAGATTAAACGGGTCATGCTTGCATTTAATTTTGATCTGCTCCTGCATAAGCCCAGCCTTGTGGTGGGAGTTTGGTGAGCTCGGGGCAGGAAGGATGTGGTTCTTGCGTGGGAAGGAATATCAGACGAGGTAGAGAGGAAGGACTGGGATGAATGGGAATGTGCAGCTTTGTGGGCATGTGGAAAGTGGATTGGGAAGGAGAAGGACTTCGGGGAAGTGGCCTCTGGCTAGAGGATCTGGGTTTAGCGCTTTTAGATTTACTGGAGCCTCTGGAGCAACAAAATCGGTGCGTCAAGGTGGCTGGCTGGAAGGAAATAGGGCAGAATTTCCAAAAGGGGTGCAGTAGGGATCACAGCAGTTGCCCAGGCCATCAGTGTGCCTGCTGGATGAGAGCAGCTTCTTGCTGCAGGTCACCTGGCATCTCATGGACATTGTAAAAAGCCCTATGGGCCCTCATGCCATTTTGGGTATAGCTGAATGCACAGACATGCATGGACACAAAATGGGGCAGCTGGCAGGATTGAAGGGAGCAGTGGGATCATGATGGCACCTTGAGGCCACCTGCTTTCATGCAGCTCCCACGGCATGGCCCATCTCCCTGAAACCTTTATCCATCAGCTTGGAAGGAGCACAGTGGCATGCCTCGTCGTTGGTGGCTCTGACTGACTCTCGCTTTGGAGGCGTTTTGGGCATCCTGAGAGGGAAACGGGTGCTACATGTTCACTGCATGAATTTGTCTTGCTTTATCAGCTCGCAAGGTGCTCTGCTCTCCAACTGTCCCCTGAAAGAGGGGAGCAGTGATTGGGCTCTTCGGAAACAGCTGTGGTCTTTTTAGGCTGCCCTTTGAGGATGGCTGACATGGTTTTTCAATGATAGGAATTCAGTACTTTGGGAAATCAGGCTTGTTTAAGGTAGTTTGAGTTCAAGGTCTAGTATCTCTGAATACTTTTGAGTATCTGAGGCAGCATCTGTTTTTGTTTGTTTGTTATTGCAGTTAGTATTGCTTCAGTTTTAATTTATTTTCCTTGGTGGAGAGGAGATGATATATCTAATCATTTGTGGGCTGCATGCAATATTAACTTTCTCAGTCTCGCTCAATATTCCTTTATTCCATGGTTACCCTAGGCTGAAACTTTTGGACTAATTACTCTTTGACAAAACTTCACTCCAAGTCCTTTTGAAATCTGCACCATCTCTACTTGCGTAAGATTTGATTCACTCCTGTTCTTACCCTAGGGTGTGTGATCTAAGACTTATTCGAGTCATTGGAAGTGTTTCCTTTGAATTTTGCTTTACATCAGGCTCTGGGTAAAGAAAATTGTAGAGGAAGGATGAAACATCCATAAATCTGGAAGAATATTCTGGGTGTTTTTTAAAGAACAAACAGAAATCCCCTTAGACCTACCACCTGGGAGACATTTGAAAAACACTTACAGGAGACCTGGGTCTTTAATATAGTGGTTGGCCTTTAAAAGGTGGCATTAAAAACACTTAATGGTTATTAAAGCTGAGAAAAGTAAAAGCCTCATGTTTCAGATTTTGCAGCCCACTTCCTACAGAAACTTGGAAAAGCTCTTTCCCAATACTGAACTGTATAACAGACTGTCTATATTCTAAATAGTTCACATTTCTCCTCAGTAAGAAATCTTTTTGGCTGTGTAGGCCCAGTGGATGTTAGACAGAGGATGGATCCATTTTGCTAGCCAGTATTTTCCAGTGTCATTCTGGATGTGTCCCAGTCTTCCAGGAATTACTTTTTCTGATAGAAAGAGACCCGATTTTAGATGGACCTGTTGAAGGTTAGAAAAGAAATTTTGAAATCCTTATTGAAGAACTCTTTTAAGGTAATTGAAGGAGTCTGCAAGAACATGTAATCTATTTACACAGCGGTGGTTAGTGACACCAGCCTCATGCCTCACACACCCACGTGCGTTTTCATTGCGTGCGATTACATGGTCGCGGGTAGCTAACTGCTTAGCTGTCAGCTGTCCACCCTTCCAAAAGTTGCATCAGTTTGGTTTCACCTTGGTGCAGTGTGGCAAGGGCATTTTTCAGAGGGAGTCTCCTGGCTCAGGAGGGACTCTCGGAGCTTTTCCCATGTTTGTGTAAAGGGTAATTTATTTTGCCGTATTTTTTTTACCTTTTTTTTTTTAACTGTTGCACTATTCACTGCAAGCAAATCCCCATTTGACCTTGCCCAGCTGCACAAGTTCAAGGTACATGGTGCTCGTGAGAAGCCAGATGCCCGAGCACATGCAATGGCAAAGGGAAGGCAATAAGGAACCACAGTAACTAACAGCCAAGCTCAGGTGGTATAAAAATGCCTGCTAAATGACTAGCAAGAGTTGCCCAGCTTGGAGGTAGCACCTGGCGTATCTGCCCTGAGAGGGATGCGAGAGCAGCCGTGGCGCCAGGCGGAGGCGGCAGGGCAGGTATGCAGACGACGTGCCATAAAGCAGCAGTGAAGCGATTTGATGGCAAACCTGGGCTCTTCTTACTGTGGGCCGTGGGATATTTTTGGACTTTGGAAGTGAGCCATCCGAAAGTAAATATTTAGTCGGCTCTGCAAGCTGTCTGAAATGCGTGACATGCCCGTGGCAGGGGTAGCTGCTCGGTAACGAGGCTGACTTTCATTTGCCAAATGTGACTGCTACTAATAAAATGTAAGATCAGAAGAGGCATAAAGATGTGGGTGAACTTAGCAGTCAATCATGTCCTATCTCCATCCTGGACATTTGAATTGCCGGTGGGAGGAGAGCTGCCTGCTGCTTCCGTGAAGGGTTTCTGCAGGGCGCAGGGAGTCCTTCCTCGACGTTTCTGGCCCTGGAGGGTTGAGGCTTTCTGAGCAGATCTTGCTGCTGGGAATGTGGCTCGCAGCCGAGCATCCTTTGGCTATTCAGTCTGTGGACCTGAGTGTGGATGTTTGACCTTTGGTTAGGAGTAGGTGGTACTTATGATGGCAGATGCAATGCCAGGTGATGGGCATGACCTGTATAGAAGGACAAACACTGAACAGGCATCTGCATCTAATGCTTTGAGTTCACATGAAGCAAATGCTTGGGAAAGCAAGCAACCTGTTTTGTAGCCAAGGCTTAATTATGTTGATCCAGCAGGCTCTGCTGCGACAGAAGGGGCTATTGCAGGAGCAGCACGTGGTGCTGAGCAGAGGGACAGAAGGCGGCAGCAGCAGAGAGCTCCGGCTTGGGCAAAACGTGGCTGAAGGCAGAAAGCCACGTCTCAAAGCCCAGCTGTGCACAACCTGCAAGCCAGACTGCATGCTGCTTGAATCCAGGACCTGGGTTTCAGTTCAGCCAGCTGCAAAATGTGGATCTGGGTTCAGGTTTCAATTCTGCTCCCCAAGGCTATTCCAGGTGTTCAAATACAAGCATTAGGCCCAGGCCCATCTGTAATTATTCTTTAAAAGTATTTTCCTTCCTCAGCTCCTGTGCTTTTGGCTTGTCTCCACTAGCCCTCTGCGCTGTGCTAGAGCAGAGTTTTCTGGGTATATTAATTGGGCTGTTTACACACCTGGCTTCCTGCAAGAATAGACACCTAGCTCCTTCTTTTGAAAAGTCTAGCCCAGAGGCTGTAAACAGGAATTGTGCTATGTCTGGAAAAGCTGCGCTGCTGCTTATCTGCGCTCCCTCGGGCTGTGGGAGCAGCAGCAGCTGCAGACATGGGTCAGCTGAGCATGGAAACCGGCTTGTGCTCCCTTCCCACCATTCCTGTCCTCCCACCTCGCCTTGAGGAGCCACCTCCTTTGCTCCAGCACCCAGGGAGGGTTATTGCCTCTTAATGTGATAGGGAGAAGAGGGGGCCTCTCCTGCCTTTTGGGTCAGTGCAGATGCCTGTTTTGACTCATGTATGAAGGGTGGTGGTATCATCCTGGAACTGTCTCCTATGCATGACTGTTGATGGGACTTTTCCTTTCTAGCTCTGGAACTAGGAATAAGATGCAAAATAGAGGCTGCTATCTATGCTCAGCAGCTCTGGTAGAGTTTCTTGCAGCGTCCCAGAGCTGCAGGGGCACCTCTTTTACATCTGGCATCGTCAGAAGTCCTCCTAATCCTGGCTGAATGAGGTATCTTTCCTGGGATGCATTTTTGCATGCTTCTTGGGGAGGAGACACCTGCAGCATTCCAGGTCTGTGCGTGGAGGAGAAGGAGGAGTTTCACTCCAAACTCTTTCCATGAATTTTGGATAAGTTTTGTGCATAGGGCTTTACTTCCCCTTAGGCAAAGCTTTGTCCAAGCTCCCCAAAAGCTATGATGGGTTCCTCATACCATTCAAATTCGGGCTGAGGGGCATCTTTATTGACCCATCAGGTAGATCTCAGAAAGACTGTGGAATGGAAGTAGTGTGTGCTGCAGATCAGGTGAAACAGTCCCTCATTTAAGCCCTTTGGGCTTAAAATATACAAGCATAAGTTGGTTCCATGGCACAACTTTGATTCCAAGGCATAGGAGGAGCAAAAGACCAGCACAAAATCATCTGGCCTCCACTATCAAGGATTCCTTCTTCTGAGACAAGCAGTGCTGAAAAACCACACAGTGTGTGCCCCAGTGCTAAAAACAGACCTTCACACTGCACGGGAGAGTCCTGCTTTATATCTGTGTAGAGTCTGCACATCTTTAAAACACTGATTTTGTGGGCATGGCAGCAGGCTCTGAATCCCACTTTGCAGCTGTTGTTTTACTAGCTGACCTTGAGTTTGCTTGGCTGTTTCATTTCTTCAGAGAAGGCTCCTTGAACTTTGTCTGGAAAATATCTGTTTGGCTTTGCAAGAGGCCGCAAGTGTTAAGCACTAGGGCTGAGGTACTGTTGTGCTCTGCAGCTTGTCAAGCACCCTGGGCCTTGGCACCTTGAGCTTTCTGCACTTCATGAGGTTTCTAGAGGCCACTGCAGCAGTGTCTCCAAGGCAGGTCCTGTGCTGCTTCCTTGGGAAGGGGAATGCAAAAGGCTGGGAATAGAGGACAGGAAATCAAATGCACCTTAGGGCAAATTTGTTACCCAAATCCTGGCCCATCTAGGAGCTGAAAGTGCTCTTCAAATGCTGCTCTCGGAA
>NW_010577657.1:190889-203225 GCF_000705375.1 Tinamus guttatus
CCGCTAAATCCCCGCCGCGTCCGTGGGGCGGCCGCGCGCCTTGCGTCAGGCCATGCAGCAGGCGCTGCCTCCCTGCGCACGCAGAGGGGCTGCTGCCCCCCAGCTTCCGAGCAGCGCACTCGGGACCTAGCGCTGCTCCCGTTAGGTTACGTGTGCAGCTTGTGTTAGCCAGAAACGGTAAAACGTGTCCATGGCCGGGAGAGGCCTGTTGTCCTCGCGTGGATGGGGCTTAAATTCCTGCCACCAAAATCAGATGCTTGCACAGAAGGGAAGGACTGACTCAGCTCTGAGCGATTCCAAAAGCTCGATAGGGGCATAAAGCTTTTTTTGTTTGCAGGCTTCTTATGTCATTACTTAGTCATGCAAATGTCACCCCGTAAGAGGGCCCAGAAGAAAGGCTTTTCACATCACCACCCGCTTCTGGAAAACTCGCTCGCTGGTTATTCATGACTGCCCGCTCCCTCGGCCTTATGCCTCCTTCCTAGCTGCTCCATGAGGAGGAGAAATTCCCTGGCACGCTGAAAAGAGAGCGGGGAAAAATCCAGCACGCAAATTGAGTCAGCCTAAATATTTAGAGCTTTCCAGTTGGGTCGCTAAATCCTCACGGGGGCTGGTTATAATTAGTAGTATTGCTTCCAAGGGGGTTCGGCTGCGTTTCCGCCACACTAATGCAGCTCCACAAGCTGCCGCAACGGAGCCGCCCAACGGGTCGATCACGACCTCGCCGGGATGCTGAGATGAGGTGTTTTTGCTCTTCTGCCTAAAAGTTCTAGGAAAAGTTGGCAATGAAACTGGTAATTTACTTTATTCGTCACGGAACCTCAACTTAAATTTATTGGGACCTAAACCGAAGCGTGCAATGAGTTGCACAGCAAAAGTGTCGCATCTTGTGCCAATAAAATGCTGTTTTATTGAAGTCAATATTAGCCTGGGAGGCTGTTATTCCTGCAGCACAAAGGAAGGAGACATCTTAAGCCTTTGAAGTGTGGTAAACTCAATAAATTTTGGGTTTGAATCGCTGCGATAAATCCTGCTTCCTCAGATAAACGCAGCACGTAAACGTGAAGCGGTGTCATTATTTCTCGGGTGATGTTTTGCCGAAGGGTAGCTGTAGGGAAGGTTTTAATTTCTTTTGTCACCTTATCTCTGGGGATCATTTCAGTTCCGTTTCAGCGAAGCATGAGACTAAAAAGAGTTTTATTGTCTCTTTGAACTGCTTTTTGCTCTGAGGAATGAGGATATAACCAAGCCCGGGCCAATAGCAACAGGACAAGTGAAACATGTAGAGACTTGTCCTGCCCAATGCTTTCCCCAGCTAATTTTTTTTTTCCATGCACTTAGCACTGATGATTGGGATTTTCCAACCGATAAAGGCTTGACTGGCCTCCGGGTAACGTGATCTCTGCTACATCCGCTCCAGACTGTTTCTTTTCTTCTTACCTCAATGTCCATCACTCGTCACTGTTCGGTTCTTATATCCTCTCTGGGAGGGACTTTTTTTTCCATGTTTGATGATTTTTTTTCAGTAATCTCTTCTCCCTTTGCTTGTGTTTTGCTTTAAGAAGAGATAGGCCTAGGGAACGACTGAAAGGCAAATATTAACCTAACTTAAAGGGTTTAGGGATGTTCATTTTTGTTGCTTTAAGTGCTGTGGTGTTGTTGCCTTTGGAATGTATCATTAGGGTGTAATTGAAGAAGGACGCTGCTTGGCTCTATCTGGAAATAGGGCAATTTTAACATAGCTGATGTCATTTAGCAGCAGAGTGTCCATGTCCTGTGTCTGGGGCCACGTTAGCAGCGAACCTTGGTTAGGGTCTGGGGCTAAGCATAAAGCTGCTTGTCCCATCATTAGGTCTTTTTCTATTGAGCCTCAATTTTGGCTGCTGTCCAATGGCTTATCAAAGAGGAATGAATTTTCCTGTGCATCATTTCCCTGTCCATACCCTACCTCTCTATACAGGTGCCCTTCCTATGGGCTCTTGCTTGGCAGCTCCTTGAAGCCCATGTGTCCCTGCTGAGAACAAGATCTCAATGAAATTTCAGTGAAATTGCATCGTTCCCTTTCACTGCGTCCAGGAAGAAAAGCCCCAGTAGCCACATAAATAAGTAAATGAACCCCGTCAACCAACTTTTCTGTTTATGTAAGCACAAAAATCACTGTCGCTGCCAAGCACTGAAGAACATGGTCCAGTTGCTGCTTTAAGTTGCCTTGTTCTAGCATCTACCCTTGTGAAACGCAGGTACTCCCTAAGATGTCATGCCAAAGAAGTATGTGGCCTCTAGGTCTTGCAAGCAACACATGGCTTGAAATACAAGTCTTCTAGGTACAACGAAACCAACTGTGTGCTAGGCCAGTGTGCTGCTCATTGAAGCTACAGAAATGCATAATCAGAGGTTTTCGAACTCCTCTGCAGAGAGCTGGCTGCTCGCCTGGCACTCATCCCTCCTTGTTTCCAGCTGCTAATTTGCAATTAAACACAACCGAAAATACACCAAATGCCCTGCTAGCAGTTCTCCGTGCCTGGCCGTCGGAGAGCTCGCCGTTGCTACCGATGGCTCCGCGAGCGTGCGAATGGGTGGAGAGGCTGCCCATGAGGCGGGCTCAGATGTGGTTCCTGACAAGGGCTCCTGTAAATAACACTTCAGCGTAATGCAGCTGTGACTAATTGGCATCCCCGTAGGTGGTCTCAGTAGTGGGGCCAAGATTAGATGTGGTCTAGGGAAGGAATGAGCCTGTCTCCTCCTGAGGGGGTAGTGCCTCCAACAGAGAGCTGAGGTGTGCGAGGCAGGGCTTGAAATGCCACTGCTCTGCCAGCTCTGCAGGTAAAGGCTGCTTGCGCTCATGGCTTTGGCAGCCCTGAAGCCAACGGAGCTGCAGGAGATGCACGGAAGACCCTGCAATTGCACCTGACTGGCACGAAGTGCGTTAAATGTCTTTTCAATTCACCTCTCTGAGAAGTACAAGCAAGTTCAGTTTATATTTATCATGCTTTTTTTTTGGCCCAAATCATTTTTATTGTCTCAACAAAGTATTTGAAAATACATCATTTAGCACAATGTTTCTTGGCCCTTTGCTGACCATTGTTTGTCCTACCAACTGTGTAGTGGAGGAAGCTGATGCAGATATGCAAACAACAGCTCTGGAACACAGAGCACCCTCCTTCTGAGTGCATTAATATGCAGAAACCCTCATCATTATGGGATGGGAGAAACAAAGTGCTTAACAGAGAGAGTTCAGTAAATATAGTAACAGTGAGACCACTCTTGGTTCGAACACACGGAGCCTGCCCCAGCAAGCAAACTGTGTGCCTTTAATTAATGGTCTCACCCTTCTGCTTGCAGAAATGGGGTGACTCACTCTAATGCTGAAACCTGTTTCTGGGGGCAAACTGTTCATGAAATCCAATCAGCTGCACCACATCCCTGGGGCTCTGTCTTTGCTGGAAATAAAGGTTGTTTTTTAAGAAACATGTTGTGTGGCCATAGAGGTTGGAGCAGAATACTGGAAACCATTCCACTTGTGAAGCATTTAATTTGTGAGTTTTGGATACTAGTGCTCCATCGTGGCTTCGCATAGAAGACGAGCCTTGCTATGTCCTCCTCCTGCCTCATTATAAGACTTTACTAAGACAAAAGGTGATGGTGGCCTTGCTGAAGCATGTTGGTTTTCTTGCACCTTGGGGTAGAAGCTGTTGGCTGTTAGTGCTTGTTGTGAAGGCAAGACCAGTCTGTGCCTGACCTCTGGTAGGATGTTACATTTACAGTAACCTCCAGGTAAAGTAGTTTGTTTTGCCATGGATTAACTTGCTCTAAAATGTCATTCATATGAGCACCGTCCTGGTAAAAGACCAAATTCAGCTGTCAGTTTTGGCTAGTCAAAACCTTAGCCTTTGGGTTTAGGGTGTGGAGGGAGCATTTAATTTTGCATGACCTAAGAGCTGCTGTCGTGGGTCATTGCAATGGCCTATCCATCTCCCGAGCCCCATGTCCTGCTCACAGCAGTGACCTATAGAAGCAGTGGCTTGAGTCCCTTCTGGAAGTGGCTCGAGTGCCCTGGTGGGAGGGCACCACGGGGTTGGCAAAGCAAGTGGCTGCCCGCAGCATCAAGCTGTCTGCCCATGGTCCCGTTTGCTGCTTGCCCATGCCAGAGTCCCTAGAAGTCGGGCTTGCTGCTGCCGTTGGGGAAGAAGCCAGAGCGTATGGTGCACGTGGCTATTTTTGGAAGACGGGAGAGGTCTTCTTGGAGGTGGCAGGCACCTCCTGTCTCCTTAGCGTCAGCAGGCACAGCAATCCTGGCTCTCCAGCAGGCTCTCCTTGCTTTCTTTTCCAGCCAAATCCTACTCCTTCCCCTCGCAGGAGCTGCCAGGCCTCCACCCCTCATCCTTGGGCAGGGAAATTCGGCTCTGCCTACGCTCTGCTTGAGCCAGCTCTGAGTAAGTGCATGGGGAGCGGTGAAAAGTAACACATCCAGTCGGTGCCAAACTCGCGTATCCTCCAAAGCTGCCGCTCCGCGCTGGAGCCTGACGTGTAGCAAGCACCGTCCAAGTTACTATAGCAAATCCTCAACAGTTTCCTGCCCAGCTGAATCTTTTGGAGTCTGAAGCGTTGTAACCTCATAAAAGCCAGCAAAAGCTTGAACTCGTTCAAAGATCGTTTTACCTCCTACGGTATTCTATGAAGTCAGACATGCTGTAACATCTGATTAACGATGTGTTCAGTTATGAGTCACCGGGTAGTCTAGCAAGCCCTGCTCACCTCCTAACCAGTCCGTACGTGGGAGTCCTTACCCAACGACACACCCAAGCAGGGGATTTTAATAGTTCACCACGTTCTGAACTTGGAAGAGCAGTTTATGGAATTGCTGCTTAATTAAAAAAAAAAAGAAAGAAAAAGAAAAAAAAAAGAAAGAAAGAAAACTTAAAGGCTTTACCACCCATTAGGGAACAAACCCCTACCATGAAGATGATCATGTGTGTGTGTTGGCAGAGGGAATGAGACCCTGAAAAGCTACTGATACATTGCATGGTTGTAATATCCAAGAATCTTGTACCCTGGATAGTGAGTAAATGAAGGCTTTCCCTCCACCCATGAAGTGAGTTCATGGAAATTAAGGGTTGCTCAGGATCACAGACATAAGTGTTGGTCCAACAAATGGAGCTTTTAAGGCTAGATTTAAAGAAGTCAGCAGGATGCAGGGCACTTCAAATCTGAAACTCAGCTGAAGCATTAACTAGGTGACATGGGGCATCCTGTCACGTTGTTTCTTCTTGGAGCGCCCTCGGTACCATGTTTCTATCCAAGCTCGGCTCTCACACGTTTCTTAGCACCAGAAAGACTGCTGAATATCATGTTATAGGTGCCTTACAGAAGACATTCCTTGTAGTGAAAAGCTTGCATTGTATATTGGCAAGAAAAGGGCTGAAAAAAATCCAAAATGGGGGGGAGATTGTGTCTGTATTTAATATTAAGCAGTCGCTTTATGAGGTATGTGAATGGTTCTTGATCTGAAGTGTAGAATTACCTATTCCCAGCTGAATGTCCCAAGCTCAGAGTGAGACTTATGATTATTCTGATTTATACGCTGGAATATTTAAGGACTTTGGGGGAATGGGCAAGAGCTTATCTCTAATTTGTGACATAGTGGCAGGAGACAGTTTTGGTTCCTGCTGCAGAGGAGGAAATTGCACTTACATCTCAACATGACCTGAGTGAAAGATCCTGGAATTGCTCTGTTGTTTAAGAGGGTGCTGACATGAGCTGCTTTATTCTTGTGCTTTGAAGGAAAGATGCTTTCTACAACAAAAGTCATAAAAAGATACCTAAGGAAGAAGAAGAACAGAGCAAACTTATATAATGCTTCACCAGTTAATTTCCCAGTATTCAAGTATTTTCCGCTCTGGGATTTCCTGAGCTCAGAGTGGTTGGTGACTCTTTAGTAATCCTCAGTAGATTTTTCCACCAAGTGCTTGTCCAGTCTTCCCTTCAGCCTGCTCAAGCCTTTTGCTTCTGCACTATCAGTAGCAACAAGCTTCATTGACCCTATACATTTTGTGGGAGGAATCAGCTCCTCCTCTTCATCCTCAAACAAGTTCCTTGCACCTTCATCCCATGTTTCCTAGTTCATGCATCAGAAGTCACTTCCTAGCCCCTTTTTCCACATGGCTCATGAGTTTGTGGACCTCTCACAGGCGCCAAAAGCACCTCCTTTCTCTTCTCTGTTTCTTCAGGTCCCAGCCCTGCTGACCATCTGCCTCTCTTGTGAGCGCTGACCCCTTGCACCTCCTCTGATACCTATCTTGGCCTGCCCCAGCTCATCCCAGGTTAGGGCTGGAGGCCAGATGTTGCAAGCCCCTGTTGAGCGAGTGCAATTCACATGTGGTCCATGTCTAGACTCCCCCATTTCTAGACATGCAAGGTGACAACTTGGGCACCAGAGTGAGCAAGCAGTGCTTTAGTCAGTCGGCTGGCTAAAATCTTTTGGAGGAGCGAAGCTCACTCCCCGATTGCCATAAAGGCATGTAAATGTGCAGAGGCTCGGTGCCCCCCTACAGCTGGGAAAAGATTCTATTTGTTTGCCTCTAGTTCTGCACATTTACACAACAGTCTGGAGAAATGTGAAGTTTTCTGAGTCTCAATGCCTCAGTGAATTCATTTTTTATTGATTCCTCCCACTTTTTCCTTTTTTTTTTTTTTTTTAAGAACGCTTCATGGTTTCAATGAAATTTTGTGCTTGCTTTTTGTCTCCCAGGAGGCACTTGGATGCCAGGGAACAGTTGAGCAGTTTGACGTCTCGAGGCCGCGTCGGGGACAAAACGCGCTGCGCAAGCACTGCCAGGGCAGTAAAACGAAATGCCTTGAGCTGAGGCAGCGCTCAGCTATGCGGCACTGAGTCACTCGAAGCTACGCGCTCTGTTTAGGCATTCCTAGTTATCAGGAACATGATGCACGTTTGCCATTGACAGAAAAGAGGCTGTTGGCTGATTTCTGAAAAGAACAGAGCTATCTACCGGAGAACATGGCCTGGAGTCATGGTTTAACCAAGCCGATTTTTGTCCTTTTTTTTAATCACTTTTTCTCCTACAGCTCTTCTCTAAGGGCGCAAGTGAGCGGATAGTGCGGCCAGACTGCAATCAAAGAAATATTTTGAGAGTCCCTTCAGAGCTCTTGAAGGAACCCAGCCCAGTTATGAATACAATCCTTATGTGGCATTGTTTGAAGTCGAAGTGAGTCACTAAAAAACAATTTGCACTCCCTCCACACTCAACTTTAACTTTATTACAAGAAAAAAAAAAGAGGGGGAAGGGAAGCAAACAAACCCAACTCCATGCGCTGCAGAAGCACACGTGCATCCTTAATCCCCAAGGACTCGCTGGGAATGGCTTCGTCCTTAAAAGAACTGCAGCATTTAATTGTGCAATTGCACATGCGTAGGTACCACACACATGCACGCTTTCTCCCGTGGTTTGAAGGCAGAGTAAGGCTCAGTAAGGTGAAAAATGCAACGGCCAAACCTTGGTCTGCAATCTGCTTGATTCCTTGTGGGATAACACGTAGCGCATTCCTACTTTGGCTCATCCAGGAAGCTTGGTGCCCACTAGGATTTGCAGTCATCTGAAAGTAAATACAGAAGGTGGTTAAGCATTCGATGGGAAGAAATTCATCCTTGGTCCAGTCAGCTTTGAATGCTTATTTTTTTCTTGGGTTTAATCTGTTTACCACGCTGTTATTATTAGCGGTTTCAGCATCAATTTTGCTTTCCCACCGGCACTAAGGATGGAGTTTCCAGACAGCAAGTCCCGTCTGCCAGCCCCTTGTCCATTATAAATGACCACAGGCTGCAGAGCGAGCCTCAAAGCATAAATGCTGCAGTCTATGACAGTTTGCACAGCAGGTAAGCAGTGCCCCACACTTGGCCTCCCACATTTCGAAGCAGTACTATTTACTGCTTGCAGGCAGCAGGCAGACCCATGTTTGCCATAGGTGTCTACAAGGGCAGAAACGGTGGGGAGATGCCAAGATGCCAGATGCTGGCAGGGTCCCATTGAACCATTCAGAGCACCTTGTCCTCTTGCAGACTCCTCCATGGAGGGAAGTTCCCTTAGCGCAACCACCGCGTCTGTGTTATTGCTTCAGGGAAATGAAAAAAAATCAAGCCAGGAGCAGCACCCAGATGAAGTTACCAGAGTTATTCTGACCATAAAGCCCTTGCTGTCTCCAAGAGCGCTGAAGGCAGTTGACCTCTCTTAATCAGCCAGGAGCTGAGGCAGGCTGTACAATGATCTCAGCTGTCTAAGCTGATTTGCCCTTTTGCTCCTTTTAATTTAATTGTATTAGTTGTGCCTGGGTCCTTTGTTGTTCGGGCCCCTCAGGAAATGTGCTTCTGCTTTTGGCAGGAGTTGCTCCCGTTGCAGATGACTCATCTGCTCGCAGCCAGGGGGGCTGAGAGGAAGCACAGGAAGGGGAAGGGGATGTAACAGCATCCTGTGGGAGCAACCTGCTTGATCCACTTTGTTTGCCTCATTAGTGGCACCTCTTCCTTCCGATAAGCCAAAGGGATGAGATTTAATGTCCCTTTGCAAGAGTGCAAGAGAGACTTCCACTGATTTCAGCAGTGCCAGGGTTTTGTGCTCCACCAAGGTCCTCCAGCCCCATTGTGCCAAGGAAAAGAAATACTTTTGGACCATCTACAACAGCCCGGAGCTGTTCACAGCCTCAGGGAGATGAAGTTTTTGGGAGCCTAGGGAAGCTGCGATTTCCTCAGCGCGTTCCTAGCATCTCCAGAAGAGCCTCTCAGTGCTCATGTCTGGCCCTGAGATGTGAAGGGACAGCATAGGCAGGTCTTGCACCACTGTATTGCTGGGATGAGCACTCCGACGGGTTGGCAAGCGGGTTCACAAGCGTTGTTCTCAATGGGTTTTCCAAATGAGCAAGCGGAGCAAGGCGGTTCGCTCTGGCTCAGAAGCCAAATCCCCAGGTCCAAGTGCTGACCTGGAGATCAGCACCTACTGATCTGGAAATGGTAGTGGTTAAAATGTGGGAAAAAGGGAGCACTTAGAGAGAGCTGCACCTGGGGGGAGGCATTTCCAGAGGATCTGGAGCGCCTGGGGTATTCTGGGAAGTGGCTTTTCAGCTCCGTGTTCTACTTTTATTGGGTTTCTCCGAATTCAGAGCCTGGCTGTACAACGGGGCATTAATGCATTCAGACAAACCCATTTTTTTTCCCAAATATGGAAAATTTGAAGGTTCTCCTCTCCCTTTCCCAGCAAGGACTTAGCAGCCGGATGCTTTCAGTGCAAGAGGACATTGTTATTTACTAATTTTATTGAGACATTGTTCACTCATTGCTGGTACTTGCTGTAACTCTCTTCTGAACGAAAAAGTAAAATATAATTGTACCATGTTTGTAAGAGGCTGGAAAACCTTAGAAAATAAAAAAGAGACTGTGCTGGAATTTTTTCTTTTTCAGTCCAATAAAAATGTTTGCAATTACACTTCTTTTTTCCATATCATAATGAAAAATTGTAATATAGAAATAAAAAATAGAATAAATAGAATAGAATAAAGTCACTTCTGTATAAAACAAAGTAGAAATTCAGTATTTCTTGGAGAGAATTTTGGGACAAAAGAATTTTGTTTCAACAGTTTGGGAATTGTTTAACAGAAAACTTTTAATCAGAAAATGGCAATCTTCTATATTTAAAAGTAAAAAAAGAAAGAAAAAGTTAAAACAATCCAGTAAATGACTAATTTTGTGGTCCAAGGTAATTAACCAAACAACTTGGCAGATGGATGCAACAGGTCTAAATTATTGCAGTAAGTCCATTTGCAGGAAGATATTATCTACCTTTGTTGTTGTTAATAATAATTAATGAGAAAACATTCACCTGGGATATTTGCAGTTGCTATTAACAGTAATACGTATACATATATTTATATATTTGCTCTTTGATGCTTTTCTCAGTTGTTTGCATCTCAATCTTTGCCTGCCTTTCCCTGGAACTTTAATAACAACCTGGTAATACTCAAGAAATTACTCATGCCGCACCTTTGTCTAGCATGGAGGAAGCTTGAGGCTTTTGCAATTAGTGTTGCTGGTTCTTCCAAGGGAAAAATATGCCATGGTCCAACAAGGAAAGCAGCAGTAGGAATGCGCTCACAACCGCTCCGCTATCGGTGCGTGCCCATGAAGGGCGCTTCGGCCAGCAGCCGCCCCATGTTTATATCAGGACTTTCTATTCGCTCTGTTGGCTTTTATGCAGTTTGTATTGGGGTTCTTTAGGCAATTGATTGTTGGTACTTTTTCTCCTTAAAAATTTACCAATTGTAGTTACTGTTAATCGTGTCTGCATCTGAGCGTGCGGCCCTGAAAGTGGGTGAGCTTATTTATAGCCATAGGAACTGTGACTTGGAGGGGATTGCTCTTCACCCAAGAGAAAGCAGCCGTGTGCCAAAGTCTTTGCAGGGCTGATGTTCGAGTGTCTTCTGCTTATGACATTTGTCCACTTACCTGTGTTTTTCCTCTGTTTGCAGCATTTTTTCCCCTATGTATGTTGGACTGGTAGGAAGCCTCATAAGCACCGTGATAGTGATAGTCGGGATCCCTTCACCAGCCAGACAGAAGTCGGAGCATCCCATGACAGAGCATAGTAAGTATTTAGCAGTTGCACGAAGGAGCACCTCGGTCCTTCTAGAAAAAGATCTTTCTTATTTCCTGCCTCTCACCTGCATAAATAAAATGGTATTTGATGCATCGTGTTCCCAGGCCCATTGCAGGCTGGCAGCGTGTTCAGCCTCCACAAAATCCTCCGCCTGATGAAGTTCCCAGGAGTGATGGAAGTTTTCCTGGTCAAGGTCCTTGCTGGATTTCCCATAGGTAAACCTCACCCGCTGCCGCGGTTGCTGTTGTGCTTGAAGTGAGACTATGTGCAGCATAACCCAGGCTTGTCTCAGGTTGCTGAACGAGCTTCGTGTTGCTCTTGGTTACCTTGCATCAAAACCCTAAGGCTTAATCCAGGACAGACTGCTTGTCACAGGCTTCTGCTGTGACTTTTGGCAAAATGCTTAATCTCTTTGCCCGATCCCCCGGCTGCAAAAGGAGTCTTCTCGCTTGTCTGTCATTTCTGTTTTGCTATAAGCTCTTCTGAGCAGAGGCAAATCATTTGCACTCTGCCAGGAACACTGAGGTCCTGATTTTACTTGGTTCTTTTAATGGTGAAAAAGTATATATATATATTTATCTATCTATCTACATATATCTTTACAAATAAGGATATATATATATATATATCCTCACTTTTTTTTGCCCAGCAGTTAAAAAATTCTGTGGGATCAGGCACCGTTGTGTGCTTGCAGGGGAGCTGATGGCTTTTATCTCTTCCCTTGCAGCGGATGGTATCAGGGCTTGTCATACAACCCTGCCTCTCCACTCTGAATATTCTGCTCCTTTATCTTGTGTCGTGGTAGAAACCTGACATTACCTGCAATGTGTCCAAAACCTGCCTGTTTTTCTGCTTCCTTAGCGCCAGCTGCCATCTTGGCACATCCCATGTCACCTGATTTGCCTGTTTGTGCATATTCTTGTTCACAATTCCATCATCTTTAATTTTGCCTGCCCTCTAGCTTCTTTTCCCCCCGCTGTTTACCTAGAGTCAGCATGTGAACCTTGCTAATGGTGGTGTAAGGAGAGGGTAATGGTCTCTGCCTTTCCCTGCAGAGCCTGGGGGCTCTTTTCCTAGACAAACTTGCAAAAAAGCAACGTTTCTTGCACTACCGTGTCAAAAATTCTTTTTTTTCTGCATCCAAATGTGGGGAAAATGCCTGCTTACAGGCCCAGAAACTGTGCTTTGGTGGGCAAGTGAATGAATGCCCAACTTCTGCAGAATGGCAGCAGTAAATAAAATAGGTCTTTTGGGAAGTGAGGTCATTCAGGGAAGCTAAGGCAAAATAAGAGTAAAAACTACAGAGTTAATGTGCTCCAATTTTATGTATGATTCATATTGCATGGAAATTCCCTTTCTGAAAATCCCTTTAATTTGCTATTGCTTTCTGTGAGCAAATTAAGGCACTTGACTTCGGAATAAAGATCCTAAAACAGGATTTAACGTACCTTAGCTTTTACATTTTGCAGTTTTTGCTAATTCATTTCTGCCTGGGAAAACCCTGGAAGTTTAAATAATGTGCAACATAGTTTGAAAACAAATTTCTAATTTGTAAACTATAAATTCAGCTTATAGATTAAACTAGATTCAGCCATGGAGAGTGGTTGAATCAGAAGGGGACAGCGTTTCTGGGTTTGGCCAAGTTGTTCTGTTACTCCTTGTTAAGGCTGTGGGGCAA
>NW_010577657.1:249649-284614 GCF_000705375.1 Tinamus guttatus
GTGCCCTTAAAGGGGCAGCGGCCGCGGGGCAGGAGCGCGGCGAAATGGCGGCGTGTTTTGTAACGGTCGCGGCGCTTCCTGCGAGGAGAACGGGTCTGTTGTGCCGCCTCGGAGCGGGCACGCGTTTGGAAACGTTAACTTCCCCGCTGTGTTGCCCACGGCAGGCCTGGCCGAATTCCCTCTCCTGGGAAAGTGCGGAAAGGAGAAAAAATGAAATGAAATGAAATAAAATGTGTGTGGAATTCTGTGTGCAACAGAGGCCCTGGAATGGGGTACTGGGAACAGTGTTAGAGTTTCGTGTCACCTTCCCTCACTCAAATAATCCCTCCACTTAAGAAGAAGAAACCTTAGCTCTTTATTTTAACTGTAGATTCCTCACACTAGAAAGGAAAACGTCTTGGGTTTCAGTAAATAATTTCCAGGGTTCATTGTCACAATTGTTCCACTGATAAATTAAAACACAGAAATCATGGGACAGATATTTAATAATTTTACACAATTGATCTCTAGCATTGGATTAGTGCTGTTATTGCAGAAATTTAATGGCAGGAAAAGCATTGTTTGAAAGTTGGAACCAATATTAAAGAAAAAAAAAAGTAATTCTAAAATAGCACTCAAACAGCTAATGAACTGTAGCAACTGGGGAGAGTCAGCAGCACAAAGGAGCAGACTGGGCCAGCTCTAGGAAACGCTCAGTGGCTGGTCTAATTTTTGCTCCCACCTTTCTTTCCTTGGCCATCCAAACCAGTCCTTCTAACATCAAAGAGTTAACTCTTCTTACTTTCCATTACCTTTATTTTGGGGTGACTGCATTCTTCATGATCAAGTTATACTTAATTCTCATTCTCCCATGAAAGACCAGAACGGACTCTGAAAGAGGGATTTATCTGTAGATAGTCATGTTTGATGGGTTTTGTTCTTGCTGCTGATTCAGAGCTGACAAGTATTCTTTTAGACTTTTCTTGTTTATTGTTAATCTCCATTTGTTAAAAGCCATTTCTCCCCTACTGTCCCAGAGAAGCTTGGCGTCAGATATTGCTCCACATGATACAGAAGGTTTTTCTTGCATACGTGGCCATGGGGTGTGCAGAGTTTGTGCCTCTGTGCTAGTGCCTCTCATGTTAACGCAGTTATAAAGGCTGTGAGCCCAGGATTAAATTATATTTTACATAGTGTAGTAAAAAGATTTGCTTTCTTCTGGAGCAACTGTCAAAGCCTTGAAACAGACCAGAGTGCTGGAAGTATTTTTGATTTTCATTCATTGCTGTATGTTGAAGCAAAATACATTTAAACTACCGTGAATCTGTGGGATTTTTACTGCCCCTCTCCAAAGACATAGACCCTCCGTGATCACTGAGGGATTTTTGCTGACTGGTGCCTCACCTCCTGCCGCACGATACTAGACTTCAGCGCTGTGGCACAATCTGTGGAGTCATCTTGCTGTCGGGTGTTCCTGCCCTGCAGAGAGCTGCAAAAAGAGTTTTTGCTGAATCACCCTGGCTTGATTTAAACATCCAGGCTAGCACACAGGAGCACCTGGAAGGGATTATGGCAGTGCTGCTGAACAGATACACGAGACACACCTGGTTTTAGAGAGCAAGCGTGGGCAGAGATATGTAACAGCATTAAAACAGCTGTGTGTGTTCTGCCCTTGGGTGGGCATTCATGGAAACCGGATATTCATAACTCATTTGGAGAGATAAGATTTTGTTTGTCCATTACTTTTTTTTTTTCTTTCTTTTTTTTTTTTTTTCTTTTTGGACAAGAAGTGCTTTGATCATTGGTAAGTGGAGTCTGGGTACTAAATCAGTAATGTACTCCTTAATTAATTTGTTCTATGTTAGGAGATGGATTAAGTAATATGCATGCGCCCTATGAAATCACCACAAGGAATAAAAGTTCCCCTACACATTTATGTGGCAGAAACTGTGTAATTAAAGAAGAAGCTAAAGTTGTTCCAAAAAGCACCACCACCCTAAAATGTTTAAGCATAACTTAAAATGTAGAGAAAGAAGCTCTGCTTCTGTATGTGGCATAGATTTGCTGGTTGGCACAGATGTGGGTTACCAGAAAGCTGGAAAGTGAATAAAACATTAGGGAAAAAAAAAAACTCAAAAAGAATATCTTAAATATAATTTGGGTCTTTTGTAGTTTAAATGTCTTTGTAAGGAACGAGGACTGGTGGCAATAAGGCACACAATTCACAGGTTTTTCTACCAGATCTGAACAAACTCAGTGATGGAGCACTGTGTTTGGAACTTTGATGGAGGAACTGCTTTTCATAGTGCAGCAGTATTCACAGGTCTCCGAAAGCTGAAAACATGCAAGCAAATCACAGAAATAAAATTTGCTTCTGCCAAGTTTTGCCTTCAGCACTTCGCAGAAAGAATGCAATTAAAACCAGAAACACCACACACTTTCACCTTGCCTTACTGCCTCTGAATAGATTCTTTGATAGATAGTCTTTCTTCGCATGTTAACTTCCATCCAGTATTTGTCCCCTCAAGGTTACAAGCAAGGGAAACCCTTAAGCAAGGTAAGCCTTGACAGGCTTATTAAGTGAGCCAAGTACTTCCTCCTGACAAAATCCACATTTGCACAATCCTCAGAGGTGTATCACAGTGCATTTTTTAGATTACTTTGTTCCTCTACACGATGCTGTTAAGAAACAGTTTTGAGGAGCATGGGAGAGATCTTTGTGGTATAACATTTCAAATTATCTTGACAATACACAGTTCCGCACTACTGCTGTCTGACTTCTATCTGAGCGATATTAAATATGGCAGCAAAATTTGGTTACTGTAGCAACAGTTTTTACATTTTATCGTGTAGTTTAAAAGTCCAAAGAGAGATTTGGCTATCTGGACTTCAGAGAAGGAGAGAGAACACACAGAGCTCTGTTACTTATAGTTGGTGATATGGGAAAAAAAAAAAAGGTGTCAAATAAAGCTGTGAACTGTTACATTCAGCTTATTCCAGTGTAAGTATCCAATCACGCAATATGGAGATAGTGGTAAGTATTACTAAATATATATTGGAAAGAAAGGTACTGCATGCTTCTAATGCATGGCTGTGAGAAATTTTAAAATTTTACTCTTACAAAATGACTCATGGAAAAGCCGTAATTGTTCCCACTTCCAGTTAACTAAGTAACATTATTAATAACCTCAGAATAATGTCAAAGAATGTTGAGGTTTCAGTGCTCTAGGCAAACATTAGTATATCTCCCCAACCTCACCCTCATCAAAGAATTCAGTAATTGTAAAATACACTTAAAATCTGGATAAAGCAGACAGTGGTTTTGGGGGAGGGGAAGAAGAGAGATTATTTAAGATACCAGCTTTGCAACTTCCCCTTATTTTGAACTGTTTTTTATCATAAGATCATTTGCTACAAACATTGATTAGTTTTAGAGGTTAAGGCAAGACATCTTTCTAGAAGTGACTTATGAGTCTGGAGAGGCCCCTGGAGTGTTGGGACATATTAGTTTTTATCTGCATGATCATAAAATATACAGAGATCAGATTATTTGACACATGACTTAGAGTCTTGCCGTAGAGCTGAACACTCAAGATCACTTGTTAATGCCCAGCTGAACGGCAAAATTCCCCGTAAAGTAACATTTGCTTGTCTCAAAATATGTCAGCTTGAAAAAGACTGTTTATTGTCTCAAAAAATGTGGTGGGTATGTCAATTGTTAGTGAGAAAAATTACAGTGATCATGAAAAGAATCTTAGAGATAACCAGATTTCCTGTGCGGGAAAACAGAACACTTCACTACCTACAGCCCCAAAGAAGCTGTGTGTGTGTTCCAGAAAATGTTAAAGAAAAAAAAAAATCCAGGACTGCATTGCTACTGGAATTGATTTTCTGAGTGTTAAGAAAATAACATATTTCACATGTGATTCCTTTAGTGTGAATATGTATATATACACATATTAACTATCTAATCAAAACTTTCAGAATACAGAGGAGCCTGTGCTTTCCCTTTTCTTTGCTGAGACAGTGGACCAAGACAGTGAATGCAGACTGTTGCTGTTGCATTCTGTTTTTCCAGCTGCCAAGTCCCTCTCACTAAGCCAGTGCAGTGGAACTCACTAAAGTGACACCGCGATGGATTGCCAGGAAGGCAGTATTGTGCTGTGCATTTCAATGATTGCATAGATCAATTGATGCACTTACTTCCAGAAAGCTGGCTTAAACAGCGTGTGACTAAACCTGTTTGCAACAATCTTTTCCTGCTAAAAAGCTTTCCTTAGCCAAGGCACCGTGCATGGTATTTTCTGCTAACCTCTGGCTCCTGAGAGAATCAAAATTACTGATCTGAAGTAGTTTCGGAGCTTGTGTGTTGATACAAGCTCCATGAGATGATCTATTTTTCTGATTCTTTGCCAAGGTCGTCGTTTTTCAATTCACTTGCTGCTTTTGGAAAAAAGAACTCCATATATGGGCAAAAGTCTCACTTTAGCGAGAATGAAGTAATTTTCTGTTTGTCTATGTATTAAGGTGAAGCATTTTAGCAACCTCTTTTATTGTTTGTGTGCACTTAAATTTTTAAATAGGAAATGACTGTGACTTTTGACTCGCAGGTGCTGAAAGAAGCAGACATGCTCCCTGCTCGTAATGCTGACTTCCCCGGACAACTCGGACATGTACGAAGAGAAATTCATAAATGAAAGTGTGTTCAAGGTTGTGAGGGCTTTATTGCTGGAAAAGTCAAGTGCGAAACTTTCTTGAACGAGGCAGCTTCAAAAAGGAAGCAACGGAATGTCAAAACACTAAAAAGCAAGGAAGAATAGGTAGCAACGTAGAGGAATGGAGATCACACAACGCTGAAAACTGGACTGAAAGAGGATTTCAAAATTTCTGATCCTTTCAAAATCTATAAAGATAATTCTATTGAACTCAAGAAACTAGATATTGTGCAACAAATGTGAAAATTGCTACAGTACACTTTGTACTGTAGCAGAACAGAAAGATGACTTAGTGGCATTGATGTGTCATCTTTGCTTAAAACAATCAAACTGCGAGTCAATGAAAACAATGAAAGCAAAGCCCAAGCTAAATAGTATTGTAGGCAGAATATTACCTTAATAGTAAAGTAAATATGACAAGGACTTTAGTCTGAGCTTGGATAACATGACTACTAGCTTCAATACAGATACTGAAGAAGGAAGAAGTAACTATGTGGTTATAGAAAGCTTACAGAAGCAAAGATCAGAGGATGAGCTGTCGAGACTGCAAGTTTGAAATGTTCCTATGATATGTAAGGAAAGGAATCCCAGAAACAAAAGGAAGCAGTTGGGAAGGGGAAAAAGAAAAACAGGACTTGTTTTTTGGATTCCTCTACTTTGATGTAGTAAATAAGTCATAGGCTGGGTGATGTTCCGATTGGAACACAGCTGGAGGAGAAAAAAAACACACCACAAGACAGCATCAGAGAAATGCAGTTGTGAGGAAACTGGAATCCAGAAGACCAGTGGATTATATGCTAACCAGGTTCAGCTGCAGTTTTGGTAAGCAGGTACTAACTCAGTTCACTAAAAAGGAATTGCTTTAAAGAAATTACTACCACTAATTCAAGTTAAGTAGTAATTTCAAAAGTAGTTCATGTTCAGAGAGGGTGTTAACCTTTGAGGCTCATGCTGAGGATAGAGAAGATTCCTGTTTAGGATTCTTAGTGTTTGCAGAATTAGCTCTGGAATTTAGCTGGGACAGCAGAGAATCCACCTGGCTGAGAAGCAGCATCTTGTGACTAGATCTGCCTAGGCACACTCTGTACCTTCATGGATGTCCTGAGTGCACACACATTTTGGAAAAACAAGAGAGGATCTGCACTTTAGAAGAAATTAAAGGTTAGACATGAAAAAAATAGAGAGCAGTGTAGACAGCAATACACTACCTATAACAGAGAATGTTAACAAGCAATGAGCTGATAGTACTGAAGGAGTTAGCATGCAGAATGGTGTACAAATGCAACCAATCCTCTTATGTTCAGAGACCAAAAGGATGGAGAAGTTGTCCCTTAGTTGTGGCTGACTTTTTAACTACCACTGAATTGTTTAAACAAGTGATTGTAAAATTAGAAATCAAAAGGATACACCAAATATTGAATGTAAAAATTAATATTTTTGATCACCTTAGTAATGGCAAGTTAGAATAAAAGTTCTGTAAAATACATTTTAGAAGGATGGTTGTGAAATAAGCTCTTTTCCTTCTATCCAAAGGTCATATGCACTTAGGCTTTACTGCAGATTTTATATTCGGTGTGCAAGAATCATGGGTTTTCCTGACCTCACCATTACGTGTTTTCAAAAGCAAAATCTAGGAAACTAGACAAAAATTATTAGGCTTTTGTGCTACTCCAAATCTGTACATTAAGATACTTAAGGAGGTATATATTGAAAGCAAAAATATTTATAATTCTTAATTAGGGAAAGGAACATAGCCTAATGGTTACAGCATGAACCTAAAAGTTGCAAAAACAGAGGTATCACAGTTCTTATAATGACTCACCATTTGACCTTTTGTGAGTCATCTTGAGGCTTAAGAATAAGCGATGAATGTCATTTTGTGTGTCAGGTATTTAGTTGTTATGCAGCTGTAAAGTGGGTGAGATATTTTGTATGATTTCATAACTGAAAGATAATAGGCACTGCCAGTGAAATTTGTTATTAAGCAACACAGAGCTGTCCTTGGTTAAACTGTCATGTCAAAATTGTCCTTGAATGAGTGACATATGGTCATATTTCCTAGTTGCAAGCCAATCTACAAGCTGTATCTCAATTAGCAACTTTCTCTTGCTCCCTCTTAGGTCTGAACAGATAATTGGGTACTGTCCTCTGTCCTTGGGGAGTGCTTTTGTTCCCGGAGGTGATAGCTCTAAAAACATATCCTCTGCCCACAACTCTTCATCTCTTTCCTGCCTGTTTGTTCAACGCAGGTACATCGTCCTTGTAGTTTACCTACTTACCAACTGCAAGTAGAGGAAGATGATGATGATGATCTGTCTGTCCCGTTTTGCAAATAACTCTGGACTTCTACAAGTCTAGCCCTATGGAAAGGACTGTTTGCTTTTACTGTGTAGCACGTCCTGGGTATACTCACAAGAGTTTTTAATAACAGCAACTAGTATCATAGTGGAACTACTCATTTTTCCTGGTTACATAACAATATTAAAATCATCTGGAAAATACTGTTCTTACTATGGGACAAATCATTCAACTTCCATTTAAGAGTTTCATTCACTTCCATTTAAGCTTTGCTTACTGCAACATATTCCAGAGCACAAGCTACACTGGGTTTTAGATAGATAGAGATCGGTATGCAGGACAAATTAACTGAAGCCTGGATAGCTACAATCAACAGGAAACCTTGGGTGGATTTGCTGACTGAGCAGCATCTTCCCAAATAGAACTGGCAACCATTCAGTCTGCCACTGTGGTTGCAAAGAAATTTATTAGAGGTTGGCTTTTTTAAGAATGGATTTTTATTGACTTTCCAGATGACATTATTAATCCATGTAAACAGGATTTCTACTTTGCACATAATAGAAACTGTAAACAGATAGATGAGCATCAGCATATGCTCATTTTTACAATGGTGATCCAGCACTTGCCTTTTTTAAAAAGTCCTGCTGTTGTCAATTTGCACTTCCATTCTGAACCATTTGTAGATACTCCTTGTATAACTTTTCTTGGGTTTCATAAAGTTTCTTCAGCTTCTTAATTTGACCTTTGCTGAGTTCTTTGCCTTCTGTATCATGGGTAGGAAATCCCTGGAAAGATTTAAAAAAAAAAATTAGATAAATGTGCTTCCAGATACTTTGACTGCTTTTGTTCCTCATGAAATGGAGTTCTTCTGGGTGAATCATATTTTAACGAGATAGGGAAATAATGTCATGTCCCACTTCATAGCAAACTATCAAGGTGGGATGCATCTTTGCTAATTCTAGCCATCTAGAAGTTAAACCACTACGTTTGACTACTTGTCTATGTTCCCTCCCTCGTTAATGAAGGGACAAAACATGCATTTATTTCTGTCCTGAGGAGAGGAATTTTGCACAACTAACTCCTAGACAGTTATAGTTAAGTGGGGTTCTGACTAATACTTAACTAACTTAACATGCTAAAAAGACCACTTTTAATCATACTAGCATTAAATCCAAGACTTTAAGTAAAAGCAGTAAGAGGCTTGTTGAATATGTACAACTGTGGAAGGAACCCCCCTCCCCAAATAAAAAAGATCTCGAATTCTTACATTTTCATCAAACATGGAATACTTGTCATGTTCCGATTTAAACATTTCGTGTGGTGGAATCTTCATTTTCGCCAGTTTTGCAGCCTGCAATATAAAACATGCATTCACTGCATTAGCATCAGAGTGAATTATTCACAGCCTGTCTTTATATAAACTATCCCTCAAGCATGTGCAAAGGGAAAGGTAGATAATAATCTGCAGATCAAGGAGCATCTGAGTCACAATTGCTTATTATGGGAAAAGAAATGTTCAGTGAGGAACAATTCAATAATTCTTGGATGTGTCTGCCCAAGAAAGTACAAATAAATTGATGCTTTATATTTGCAGAAAACCACTTAAACCATAGTATTGCAGGAACTCAAAATAATCATCTCATACTCTCCAAAAACTGCACTTATATTTTGCTAAACTTGCTTCCTTAGCTTTCTGGTTGTAAACAGAAAGTGAATTAGTTGCTATGAGCAAGGAATATTGAGCAATGAGCTCACTGCAGAGGAAACTATCAACATTGTCCTGTTGATGAGAATAGGGTTCTATGAAGGTCACAGCAGGATAAGGATGCAATTAATTGCACTGAAAACTAACCAAACTTTTACTTACTTGTGAACATCTCAGAACTCTTTCCAAGTAATCTATGCCTAATGCAAATAAATCACCTTTTTGAAAAGTTTAACTGCAATCCATGGAGGATAAGTGCTATTTATTTACTTTTCTTTCTAAACATACTCTCTCAAGGTTTACATCCTGTTTACCCAGACACTTATTTCCTGTGTTGTTAGAATTATTGACATGGCAAACAATCTTTTCCCTTTATGAGTTCATTTGCTCTAGACGGCTACACCTCACTCAAAGCCCAAAACCTTTAAGGTATCACAATGTTCTAACTATGGAGCTGAAATGTGTTTTTATAAAGCGCTATATTCCAGAGTTTAAGGGAAGAGGTGGACTCTTAAAAAGATTTGTGTTCCTATTTACCTAAGACACCAGACAGCAAATAAAGTAATTGACAGAAGTAAAATTCTTTTTAAAATGAATATTAGAGACTGCTTTGGAAATTTAAAAAAGAGTACTTTGTGTCTTGGTCTCAAAGATGGCTGCTTTTTAATAGGTGCCATCAGGGATGAAATCTAAATTGCAGGCAAAAATTAAAAAATAGAAGAAGAAGGTCCAACTGAGGCTAGTACTTACCTCCTGCTCTTGTTTTTTCCTAGCTGCTTCTTCTTTCTTCCTTTTTTTCTCTTCTTCAATCTAAGAAAGGTAGTAAGATTAAATAAGTACAAGGTAGCTACTTTATTTGGTTGTCCTTATAAATCAAGTCAATAGCTCCTCTGGTATCCCCTGGATATCATCAGCTATGGACAGAACTGGTGGCATGACCTAGAGCAAAAATACTAAGCCTTATAATTAAGATTATCTGATATTTCACATTGTAAGATTTTATTTGCTTTTATTCACAGCTAAACCAATTTTAATGGTCTCCAATGCATTTTGCATCCTAAAAATACAGCCACGAAAAAATATATGCAAAAGAAAGTCCTGCAATTTCACCAGGAAAATGTTTTGAAAAAATTCAAACAAACAAACAAACAGACTAATTTTCCCTGCTATTTAAAGGCCTTTCCACAAGATCATGAAGAAACTGGAGTTTCATAAAAAGCAGCTGTATCCCTTGATGTTCCTAAGGAAACAACTATCCAAATCTAGCTAAGCTATAAGCCTCTAAAAATCCTATCCCGTACTTTTTAGGAGAGATGTGTTAGCTCTTCAAGATTTCTGTTAGTGTGCAGCCCTTGTATATATGAATTAAGGTTCATAATTATTAATTACATAGCAACATGAGAATTCTTGACCTTGTATCCAGAATATCTCACTTATCAATACTACATTAGCTACAATTTAGCCATGCCATTTTGTTCTCAACGTCAGAATAAATATAGTCTAGTTTTATGGTAAATATCAGCCTCCTTTGAAGAGGTCTGCACCGATCTCTCTTTGGAATCTGTCTTCCAGAGAGGTAAGGCAGTATATACGCAATACTCAAAATGCCCTCACTACATGACAGATTTTAAAACAACAAACAAACACTTAGAAGTATTCATTAAATCCCTTGGAAAATTTTCAAGCAACTATTGTTCCAAAAAATCCTCTTCCTGAATGCTACTCAAGTTGCAATCTTGTTTCTGATATTTTACACACTGCTAAAGAGTTAAGTTTGTTTTTTTAAAAACAATTCATTGATGATTTGTAAAGCCTCTGTAGCTTACATTCTACTTTACATGTGAAAAATGTTAAATGCTTAAAACAGTTACCTTTTTCTTTTCTTCTCTTTCTTTCAATAATGTGTCCTTATCCACTAACTTGACCACAGTTGGCAGTCCTGAAGGAGCAAAAAAAGATAAATGTGTTTTCTAGTATCTGAATAATGAAAGATAAATTTATATACCATAAGACAACTTTTCTTCTGCAAATGCAACTGAATGATTACTTAAAACTGGCTAACCAATTATATACTACCACACAAAAAGACTTGAACGTACCTTTTTACTGTCAATATTTTCCAATATAAATTTATACAGTACAGATTTATATAGCAGAAACAAGATATGCTAAAATTTTTGCAGTCCTTAACTTTTTGGATTATTCCAGATTAGTCTTTGACACGTTGTTTTCCCATAGCTTAAGTAAATAACAAGATGGCAAAAACAACTACCTACAAAGTTATTAGCCCTATAATTGTGTACCTTCATGATCTTCAAATCGAACACCCAGTTCAGGAAGGATGTCGTCTCGAAGAGCGCCAATCAACTGCAGCACTTCAGTTACTAAAGTGCAGGGAAAAAAAAATGTGGAGAAGTAAGATTTCATGAAATTACACTCCTATTCTGCTACATTTTTAAATGCAGTTCAGAAATAGGCAATACCTTAAATTGATCAAAGGCACTTGTTTTGTTTCAAAGTGACCAATATTTTAAGTAAGTTTTGCCATCTTTCACCTACAGAGAGAAGCAGCGTGTTTCTTTGCTCAGAATTCATAAATTTCTTCCAAGATAATCTCATTGCTCTTGAAAACCGTTATAAGAGTTCAGTTCAGTAACATTCAGGCAGTAACAGCTACTAATCCAGACTCTTTTATGCTGCGCATACCAGTAAATACAAGTACCTTTCCCAGGTCTCCATTTTCTCCTAGACCCTTGAGAGCATTTAGCAGCAGACAGGGCACTGATTACCCAACCACCACGAAAAGGAAAGGATGCCCTATCACACTGTGGAGCTCTGCTCTTTGCTAGAGTTAGCAGTGACTCTACTGTGTGCATGAAAGCATTGCATTTTATAGGAGCAGTTCTGTCTGTCATCAGCTAAGTATTTATTTTAACTCATCCCGAGCAGGTGTACACAGAGAACCACACTCATGTTTGATGGAACTCTAAAGAAGCCAATTAAGATAAGCCAGGGATAAGTTTACCTCATTAGCTGTTAATACTAAAAGGTGTTGACTCTTGCCTGGGTGAAGAAATTAAGTATGTCATGTCAAGAATGTGTCTGATACTCTTTTATCATCTAAGTGGGTGTGTTTGTTCAATTATAAACATACATATTTAGTCACCTGAAACTATGAATAATTGGAAATATAAGAAAAAGAAATCCTTTGGGGAAGGGAAACGTACACACAAAACATGCATAATTTATGGAAGGATAACGTCTGATCCATCCTCTGCTATCCATGGGAGTGAATGCCGTAGTTCTTAGGGGAGCAATGCGCCTACTCTTTGCATGTGCTACCTCCAGAGGGATGTTTAGGAATTGGCAGAGGGTTTTATTTTGAGCTGTCCCAACCCATACACCGTTATCTTTATCAAGGACTGTGACAGGGAGAATAGTGGGACGACGCTTCATCATCAATGCTAATGAAGACAGTCAACTAAGAATGAACTGGAGCCTAGGTTTTCTATGAGCCTCTGATCATTTCCCAGCTCTACTTTCACGTTTTCTGTGCATTTCAAGTCTGGGATGTGAAATGGGTGATGTGCTGTTTCCTCTCCACTGTGGCAAGAAGGAAAAGGAGGACTTAAAAAGCCTCTTGAGAATGCTAGATGTTAAGACTGGCAGCAAAGAAAGAGCAGATAAAACTTGTCCTACCTCTTGTCAATAGAATATATTAGTAAGAGGACAGAAGGTTTCCCACTGTGTCCCAGAAGTAGCCTGGAGCAAGACCCAGCAATTATAACTCATGCCAACATAATCACTATCAGGAAATGAAGGGGCGGGCAGAGTTCAGGAACAGACACTTTTATACAACACAGTCAATTTAAGCAGACATCCTGAGCTAAGTAACCAATAACAACTACAGAGAGATGCTCCTTTTTGAGCATCTGATTCATGTTCAAAAACTTCTGAAACTAAACATCATCTAAAACTTAAGGCTGCACTACATAGTGAAGCTCTGCACAACCACTCATCAAGGTCTTTTGAAAAGGCTTTCTGCATTTCTTTCCCTTGTACAGGTAAAATGGAAAGAAAATGCTATGTATCACACTTGCTAGATATATTCACCCATCAAGATTCAGCTGCAAATGAATGGTCTCTTATTTATATACTAATAAGCTTTTTAAAAAGGAGAGAAATTATTTTATTAATTTATTTGAATGTTAACCATTCTGAATGGTGATAAAATGTCTGTAATTTTTTATAAATGACTATGGTGTGAAATGCTTTTATATTTTATACATAGGTATGGGACAATTGTTTTCTATTCTGCAGAAGAGACATATCTTTTATTCAACTGCCAAGAATATTTAGAGCAATACAAAACATGCTAATTCATATTTAACTTCCTTCTGCCAGGATCAGGCTGTGAAAGGAAACTCCCTTTACTCACAACCATGTAGAGGCAATATCCTCAGCCAATAATCAGACCAATTCTTGCTGTAATGATACATTCCTTGTAGGCAAGAAGTTAATGGATATGGGGAAGTAAATCAGTAGCATGGCTGTGCAGGTCCCCTCAGCCCCTCCCCAGCTTCCATCTGTCAGTTTGGTCAGAGGTGCCCCTCTGGGGACAAAATTGCAAAGTTGTTTGACCCCTCTGCACCCCAATGAGATAACTCTATTCCTATTCCTAAATCTATTTTAGAGCTACTACTGCTACTACTAATAATCCTAAGCAAACTAATGCCTTCCAAATGGGAAGCTTGAGTCAAATTTTTTGATTTTTAAAAAATTACATGAAATATTTGCTGTTGGAACTAGTAAGCTTGTTTATCAGCATCAATTAGGCCGATTAGAGTTTAATAATAAAAGCAAAGTAGTCACATCAGCAAAAAGCTTTGTGCTTTTAAGGTAAACTTTAGAAGTTTACCTTAAAACTAGACAAATCCAAAACAGTACCAGAACTAGGGTTCACATCCTTTGCCGGTTGAATAGGCATTCAACAATATACTTCACATCACCCTATTTTTATAAGTTAGATATATCTATTTAACTCTACAATAAACATATACATTTATATAAATATATATACCAATTCCTCTTTCAAGTATAAACTACATAAAAATTAATTTTAAGAAAATGAGACTCAAGTACAAGTTGATAATACAAAAAAGCCCATGGGGAACAGTAGAAAATAGTAAGAACTCAATTAGGACCTAATTGACCCATATAATCAAAAAGGGCTTAATGGAACAGCATTTGTAATATATAGCCCTGCTGTCAACACACAGCAAGACCAAAGCTTTTCAAAGGAAAAATAAAAAAGGCCAAAAAGAACGTCCAGCAAACACTCAGATGAACTCTCCAAAAAGAGCAGCAAATTGCCATCTGAGGCCCTACAATTCCAACTGTTAAGAAACAGGGAGGAGCATCTCTGGCTATTTAAACAGAGGCAGCATCATTGTGTAGCAATCTACACTTCTTCCCCACTGCAAGATGCCTGGGGGACAGCGTGTGGCTACTCCCATATCGGGAAAACATGGAATGTGCTGGTCTAAAAAAATAAGTTCAGCAACTTGTGAAAGTGTTTCCCAAATTAAAGACAAATGTGGTAGAGACGTACATATTCAAAGAAATTCTGGTTTGATTTTGTACACACAATGGTTCATTCGTACCACCTCTCAGTCTCAGGTGCAGCAACACAAGAGAAAAAAAAGCAAACTCTCACCTTTCTTCTCTCTGGCAATTTGTCGCACTCCTTCTCTAAACTCAGAAAGGACTTGTAGGTATGGCATCACTGTAGATTCAATCTGTGGAACAATTATTTCTACAATCAGCTATTGAGAATTTAGGTTTAAATCATATCTTTATCCACTTTATATTTATATGCTTTTGGGTGGAAGTCAACCCTTGGAACACATCTGTATTAAGAAAAAACATCATTGCTCTATTGATGTCAAGGGCAAGACAATGACTTGCATTAGTTAACAATTTTGGTTTTGAGTAGATGAAACCAATCTGAAAACTCCCACTCTCCCTATTCCTTCTTCTTCTCCTTTCAGTTATGCAGATACATCAGTTTTGGAGGGCTATGCTGAAGGCTGGATAATTATAATGCAGTACAAGGATAAGAACAGCTGCCAAGGCTACACCGGAGAACTCTACCCAGCTGAATTTGCCCCTTCATGTTCTGAAGATATCTTACATAGGTCAAACTGCTTGTTAGAAATAACACCAGGTTGCACCTCAGGCTAAGACTTATTTGCAGTAGAACACAAAACTATTAACCTTATTTGCAGTAGAACACAAAACTATTCCTCCGAAGTTAGGTTATCCTAATGTGCATTTGTTCCACTTTCCACCCTCCTCTCAAAAAAGTGGTGGAAAATTTGTCTTGAACTATTTCAGATGTAAGAAAATACGAAAGCTCATAGGAATGTCTTGAGAGTCATGCTCTCTATGGCAGCGGATAGCACCAGCAAGCAATTAGTGAATGGTGAACAACCACAAAAGTAAATACAGAAAGTGCTCCCTGCCAGTGCTTCTCTGCAACCCCAAGACCAGAAGCTCGGCACCAGTAGGACTGGTTACATTAGAAGTAACATTTCTTTGCAGGGTAGGAGAGGGAAAGACAAAAACATCTATGCTTTTGAATAAAAACAGTTTCCACCTGTCTTTATTTATCTGTTAAATCTCTGTGACAAACTGCTGTGCAAACAACACATCCTATAGTCTGTTATGCTCTAAAAACACGCACTGAAACATACTGAAGGGCTCAGTAAAAACTTTTCATAAGTGAAAATTCATGCTGTAAAACCAGCTTCACAATTGGAACCTGTGCTGACAGGCTCAGCAGAAAGAACAGACTGAAAACTGAGCAACAGTCGCTTCTCCACTGCGCTCTCCACTGAAACAAGCTTCAGATGTACAAACGAAGTGGCAGCATGAAAGCATGGCTTGCTACTACTTCATTACATTTTAGGAGTCTAAAGATTAAAGTTTTTGATTTCCAGAACAATTCACCTTACAGCAAAGTTTAATTCATCTGAAAAATGAGATGCTGGAATCCGCGGTTTTCCTGCTTCAAGTCTCTCCTGCTCCCCTTTCAAGTAAATTACTGAACCGCAGTAATTACAGTCATCGTTCTTTCAGGCTTTTAAAGAGGATTGGGCCTTTTTTGGAGAGAATGATCTTCAGATGTATCGATTCCTTCATCTCATTTGGACAAAAAAAATGGACCTGATCCACAGCCTTCTGTAATTAGTGAGAAATTTTCTGACCTTGAATGTTAACCTGGTAATTTTTGCTAAGAAGAAGCATCTGCATGGAAGACTGAGAGGGGGAATATTTAAAGGAATAGACAAAAAGATTTTTAATAGTAAACATCTTAGTATCATAATGCTTAAAATCAATAGTTTCTTAGGTGGTAAAAATCGAAGTTTCCTCCTGTGAAAAGCAAAAACATCTGCTTCGGGATATAGGACTGCTGCTATACTTTGAATTGACCTTGCATAGAAAAACAAAAACTATAAAAATTTCATGAATTTTACTAACAGGCGTTAAAATCCCCCTTCTGCACCAGATTTTCTTGATTCTACTAAACTTAGCAATTCTATTTTAAAAGAGTGAAAGGCAATGTGTTCCAAATCAATGGCCATCCCTCTGTAAAGCATGTCTATTGAAAGCACTGTGTTAAACATGGATTTCATTTTCATTTTCCCTAAAAAGATATACTTCAAGGAGTTGTCTTTTAAAATTCAAAATAATTCTGAGCTAAATTAATATTCACTATTGATTTTTAAGGGAATGCTCAGCATTTTTCTTATCATCCTTGTTATATCTATAATTAATGAAGATTTCCGCAGCATGACAATATAAATACTTGCCCAGACAAACACCAGGTGGATGTTCATTCGCATTATTCAATCACAAGTTATTTCATTCTTCAGTGATTATAAGGTTTTTGTTATTATAACTATGCCTCAAATGTTTCAGTTATTCATTTTTATGAAGGAACAGAAACATGCACGGTGTTCACAGCTTTGAATGCAAGACTGTATGAGACTGATATTGGAAGCTACTAGATATCAGATGTTGCACTTAAAAACCAAAACAAACAGACAAAGAAAACACTTGGACAAAACACTATCTTTTTCAAGCCAAAATTTCATCCTGAACAGAGAGCAATGAATGCATGCAGAGAGCCTCACATATTAGGCTGCTTCCAAGTATTCCCAGGAAAAATTCCACATCACAGTGGTACTTGCCAGGTGACCAAAACAAAGCAGCTTTTGAAAGCCAGATACATTTTGTGGTTATAAATGAGATCAGAAAAAGAGATTGAAATGAGGATGAAACTCTAGCTGCCTCCAGGCTGCTTTTTGGTGTACCACAAGGATTTTTAATCAGTATAATTATATTTCTGAGACTACTTACATACAAATACTTGTAATGAGTCTTTAGACTCTGGCATGTACTGTCTATAGTCAACATGTGGTTTTCTTAACCAGGCTCATCAGTCAGAAAAGAAGATAATTCTTTTTCTGGTTGCTGTACAATTTGTCTGTCATTAAATAAAACAAACCAATAAAAAACCCAACTCATGTAAACAAAAAAATCCGCCTCCTAAGCCAATTAATTGCTTCAGATTCAAAATGTTATAAGTGGCAAGAGCAGAATTCAGCTACATATCAGTAATGTAATCACTTTATCTTATGTAAGCTTTCAAAGAGCTACAAAAGTACACAGAGTAATTTTGTACAGTATACTTTGTCCTTCACTTACATTTATATTTTGACTATTTCCTCCAACAGGAAACCCGATTGCATCATCACTGTCTATGGCACCAAATATCTGGTCAAGGGAAAAAATAAGTTGTATACATTAAGTAACCGATATGTAAAAACAAAGCAAAAATTATTACATACTAGAGTTCTGAAGCCACCTAGTTGATTTAAGCTGCAGTTCACTGCTCTAGAAAGAGATCATTTCTTTCTTTTTTTTTATTGATATCACATATCATTTATTGACCTTCTAGTCTAGTTTTAATGCTGTAAGATTTGAACATTTTAATTGACTGTATTTTCCTACTGCCTAATTTTCCTTGCATGTATTACAGGCTTCCTACTATTACACAAAACATTACATAAAATTAAAATGTAATGTAAAGGACTCCAAATTGTCCCTGCTGCAACAAGAACTGCTATCTGGGCTTATTTTGGGGTGGGACAGAGGAAGGAAAGGCCTCTAGATTCCTGCGAGATTTAAACAAAGACTGTATAGATCCCTACATACTTGAAAAATACAACAGTAGTAATTGCACAGTGCAATAGCAACTGCAATACTTGCTATTACATACCTTTAGCATTTGAGTTAGATAGGAACTGATGTTTTGTAAAAGAAGTCTGTTTGGCATTTGTCTGGAAGATTTCTTTGCAGCAATATAGGAGTTGCTCTGACTGACTAACGAACGCATTTCTTCTAAGACAGAGCGAGTATCAATATTGTCACACAGTGCTTCATGAATTGCTGCCTTCTTGTCGTAAAAACTAAGAAGAAAAAATTTTATTTACTATTTATGTCAAAAGTATCTGCAATCTACTCTGAACAATTTCTTCAATCTACTCTGAAGAACTACTATTAGAAAAATAAAAGGGACCTAAAAGTGAGATAATCTTTTGCTGCAGTTATTTGAAGAAAAACAGGTAACAAAAGAAAGGTATCATCGTAACTGATGGTTTGCTTCTATGAACAAAAGCATGCAGGATAACCTAACTGGCAACAACTGTCCGAACAATATACATACATAAATATTTTTTTTCCCCGGAACCTACTTTTTAATACTAGTTTTTACAAGCAGAACAATTTGGTTATTTCATTCCTTCCTGTATTTAGTATATTCTTACAGGGCTGCTCTCTTCTCCATTTCTTTCAGCTGAGCTTTCTGTTTACTATCTCTCCAAAGAAGAATACCAATTTGGAAGCTAAATTACCACAAATTGAGATGTTATGAAACTGTTACAAGCAGATACAAACAAAAATTTCATGCAAATGTTTGTAATGTTCATACCCTGGCAAAATAAGAAAAAAAGATTCACAAATGGCCACTATGGTTCAAATGGCATACTTTTTTTTCCAGATAAAAAGGAATTAAAAGAGGAAGATAAAGGAAGAAAAACAAAACATCCATGGAGCTTATCTTCCATTTCTCCCAGTCCTTTGCCCTCATTTGGTCACCTCTCTGTTACTTACTATATTTTCTCCATTTTTAAAAAATGATTATCTGCAATAGCCAGGAATTGAAAATGAAGTTTTCAAAGTACATTTATGAACTGAAGCATCTGTACTTGAACATTCAGCAGCAAGCATCTCTTCACAACAATAAGCTGCCTTAGGATCATTTCATTACTTCCAATACGTAAAATGCATCAACTTTACATTTCACAAATAATAAAACCACACAAGAAGCCGTTCATACTGTAAACGGTAATGATAGTTTCATTATAAAAGAAAAACACTGTAATATTAATATTCTCTCAATTCAACAAGACACAACTTTTCAAACATCAGCACTCTGATCTCTTCTTTTGTGACCTTAGTCAAGTCATCTAATTGGTTAGTCTCAATTTACTCATTACATTTTGGAATATGTAAAATACTATTTAAAAAGTTTTAAAGACTGTATCAGGATTACCAGTCATTCCTCAGATGGAAGGACAGCATTTCAAGTAATGAAGAAAATGGCAGCTATGTAGCAAAGCAGTTCTCTTTCCCAACACAAATAAGAGTGGTGAGGCACACAGGTGCAACTTTTATAGGATGTTGAGATCCTCACTGAAAGTGCTACAGAACTCTTTACTAGTGAGGCATTTTGCAAGGAAAACCATTTTGTGGGAGAAAAAAACAAAACACGCATCTACATAATGGCTATTCAAAAAAAGTTTTCCCATTTCTGAAATTGGCCTGTCACATCAGTGGGAGCTCGAAGAATATCCTTCACATTTAAAAAGAATTCCTACAAAAGAAGAATATAGCTCAAAAACAGGTTAAATTACACACACAAAAAATACTTACTAAGAAAAGGTCTATTTCTTACTAGCCTTCTAAAGGAGGTAGTTATCAACACTATTTCAGCCTGGATCACTGAACATCTGTCAAAACACGGAAACTCACATACAGTCCCATGTCTTGATTTTGCCACTCCATAATATAGTATGATACTCTAACATCAAGCTGCTCAAACACAAATCCATTTACAAGAGTTATTATTTTTAAATGGGAATTCTTAAGACAGAATAAGTGTTTTGCTAGCAATGTAAGCTAAAGAATTAAATAATTAAAACAGCTGTATAACAAGGGGCTCTTTCAGGTGGGCATCCGCTTGGTGAGAAGTCATTTCCAGTTATTCCATGGCCTAAAGAAAATGCTTTACATAACAAGTGTAACAGCCGCAATTGGAGAGACCAAGATCCATGATCTGAAAATGCTGTACAGCACCGCTCCAAACCATGCGGAGTCTGACCCCTCACATGCCAGCTGCCAGACATAAAGACAAATGCTTTATGTATGTGGTGAGGAGGTAAGGTAGGAACGACGCTATCCCCTCCTCTTCTGGCTGTATCTGTGTGAAGTCTGATCAGATAGACGTATTATGAGAGTGCATGTTGGACTGAGTCTTACAAGCAACCTAAGATGAGAAAATAATCTTGCATACAAGTGTCAAGCTGCTCAGAGATGTCAAAACTCAAGAGAACCTAAGAAAGTACGCACCTGCAGAAAAATATAGCAGGCTGTGGAGTTTATGTGACTTCAGTGGTCAACAATAGCATAAAAAAAAATGGGGGGATTTCTGAATTCAGAAGGCAACTCCTTCTGGGGATAAGGCCGATATAAATTCGGTTTCCATTGCCTGAAGCATGTATGACAGCACAAAGGGTGCCGAGATGGAGAAAGAATGTAAAGCTTACTTACATTCATAAACTTCTCATATTGAATAGCTGACTCCATGGTATTATTTGAGTAATCCAGTGTATCCTTCCAAGAATGCATGAGGAAAGCCAACCGTAACTGCCGTGCTATCAGTTTTAAAGTAAACAAGGAAAATAGTCATGAAGTGAGGTATTTTATGGCCTCTGATACTGTAATTGCTAAGAGCATCACAATCTTTAATATTCTTACTCTCAATTCATCTACCAAAAAGGGGAGACATAATCATCCACACTTCATAGACGAGAAACAGGGAAGCTGTTCTAAAGTTATTTAGCTATTTAATGATGAAAAAAAAGACACTTGGATTTAGTCAAATCTGGAAACTTCATTTTGTGCCTAAATAACAAAATTAACACAGTCATCACTCAAGCTACATCACTCAGCCATTGAAATTCCAAGGTTATTTTTACCTGTATGCTTCTTCAGGGCATCTTTTATAGTAATGAAATTCTTTAAAGATTTGGACATTTTACAACCAGCAATTGTTAAGTGGCCAGTATGCAGAAAATATCGAACCCAGTAATCATTTTCAAAGTATGCCTACAGCAAAAACAAAAGAATACAGAGGATTCAGAACTGTATAAATACATATCACAAACCAGAATAATATAGGTATAGGTAAATAATGAGGAAAAGTTATGATTATATAAAATACATGCAATATCTTAAAAATTAACTGATGGATCTGCATCAGGTGCAGTCAAAGCTGAGCATGTAGCTTCCTCACTGCACACTGAAGATCTTTGACAGTTCATTCACCTCGGACTGTGCCAGTTCATTGTCGTGATGTGGAAAACGAAGATCAAAACCACCTCCGTGAATATCCATCGATTTCCCTAGAATGGATCCAGCCATTGCAGAACATTCAATGTGCCAGCCTGGACGGCCCTGTTTAGACAAAGACATTACTTCAAATAATTGCTAATTCTTTGTTTTCCTCCCCTGCCTATGCACCATTTTTGCACGGGTATGCCCCTAAACAGTTATGCCTGTAAAGAAGTGAGAAACAGAATTATCTAGAAAAATAAAAAAGACTCGCAGTCTCTCAGCTCGACAAAGGGATGCCTGTTGGACTTCAAGATCCAGTATTGTAAATATATATCGGTGATTAATTGATTACACAGATTACACTAAATACAATCAATATTTTTGATTACAGGGAGACGGGGAAATAAACCTCTGCAAATAAAGACTGTAGCTAAGTAGGAGCTAACTAATAACTAACTAAAGCAGACTTTATAAGCATGCACACAAGCTTATGCTTCTGCTTAAAAAGCATCTGATAGATTCCAGATAGTTAATATATCCATTCTAAATCCTATAGTGAACACAGCAATGGAATGTACAATTGAATACAAGACCCCCATAATCTAGACATCACTAATATGAGGCATCATACTGGTGAATTATAAAACATGGTATTTATTAAGCTGTAGAGGAACTAAAATCCAGCTCTAACCTTTCCCCAGGGAGAGTCCCACGAGGGCTCTCCTGGCTTAGAGGATTTCCACAAAGCAAAATCATTTGGAGAATGCTTCTCACACAAGCGATCAGTTGATATACTCAGGTCACCTTTCAAAACAGAAAATACAAATATTTGTATTTTATTTAAATGCAAGCATTACTGATTCTTTTCTCTGTCACAATTCACATTCTGTGAATTAAGGGGAAAAAAAACACTCAAAATTCATCATACTTAACCTTGCTATTTCTTCGCTTCTTGATCAATACTTGGTTGACAAGAAAGATTACAACAAGTATTACAAAATCAGCTACACTGCTTTTTAAGCTTTGACGTACGAGATTCATCTACATTCTTTCTGCAGATACAACTCCAATTTTGTAGTTCCAGAAGAAGTAATACAAAAACACAACAAAGCATAATCAATTCACACCAAAATTAAAAATAACGCAATTACTAATAGAATTGACTTAAATCCACACAGACAATATGTTCGTAAGATACTTCTTCCACAGTTTAACTTAGCTGCTGCACAGAATGGCTAGTAATTATCCAATATCTGTGTATTTATTGTCATTGTTTTCATCACAAATGTGTTCTGCATTAACTACTGTGACCCCCTTGTGACCATTTGAGTTGTACTCTTATTATAGCATCTTAACTCTTTAAAACAGACGGAATTTACCATTTTTGCAATACCAAGACTAAATATGCTTAACAATATCACCCAAGATATAAGAATCTAAGATGGAGACAACAGCCAAAATTGCCAAGATTAAAGTCAAAATTGTCAACTAATTTTGTTGTACACTTTGAGATACTTGCAGTTCATTCTTTTAGAATATCTCATTATGCTCTTTGAATATAAAACGTTTCATACTTCAACTTGCATTATTTACAACTTTTAAAGCTTAGCATTTCTATTGCCTCTGGAAGTCAAAATGACATTATCTGTCAGGATAATCATCATAAATGAGTCAGGGCACCTAAACTAGTAAGTGAAAACTTGGGTATGCATGCTCCTAGTTATATTAATCACTCTACATTGCTTTATATTTGCAAAAGGAAACAACAATATAACAATACTATCTGGTTACGTGGTAGGTAGAAATTATCCATTTATGCTACCAAAAAGATGGAGGCTTAAGCTAGCACTTTCTACTTCACATTTGCATAGAAAGTTCAGCTCCAAGGACTTAAATTAATAAGAATCCTATGCAGTTTATAGCAGCATCTCTCTCAGAAATAGCTTGCTACCTTGACTTCAGCAATTATTTACTTAATTGCTTTTTTTTTCTTTTCTTTTTTTCTTTTTATTTTTACATTTTGTGGATGCCTTCCTACTCTAAGGGTATTATGCTAGGAGGAGCTAACTAATGAAACATGTTTTATTGAGTGTTTTAAGCTGTTCCTCCACTGTAGCTCTTATTAAAAGACCTGTATTTAGATTTAGTTTAACGCAACAAAGTTTACAAAGTAAAGAGTTTTCAGTATGACAACAGAATAAGAGAGAGAGGAAATAAATAAATATTTGTCATAAAATAGCCATAGCCTGGTAGGAAGGACTTTCACCTGTCATGTGAGAGAGACTCACCTTTAAGTCCTTGCTCTCCCTACTTTGAATCGGATGAACAGCCAAATGATTTGGCTGCAGTCAAACAATTGGGCTATTCACAATTCTGATAAAAAGACTGATAAAAACGTCATCCTAGAATGAAGGAAATTTCTTAGTATTTTCCAAATAAAATACTGTTGAAAGTGCTGGTTCAAGCTACAAAGCCTTGGAAAACAAATCCAGAGATAAAGGAAGTGCAGAATGTAAATTATGCAACTCTGAAAATAGGTTTGATGAAGACATCAGTGAAATGAACTGAAAAGATTTGACATAACGTGTACCTACAGCAATTTAAGCAAGTGTTTTTTCCCCGTCTTTACCTTCACCCTCTTGAAGAGCTTTTTGATCACCTACAGCTTCAGGAACCAATTTAGCATAGGAGTGTTTCTCAGTAGAATCAAACTTCACAGTATCAAAGTACACAGATCCATTGGACACATACCTGAAAAGTTAAAAGTAATTATGTAGTTAACTTTCTCTCAACACTTAAATGAATTTTAGCCTCCCCAAATCTACTACCTCATTTAAACTCTCCAGTGTATCCACAAAGAGTATGGTATTGCTCAGCATGGTAAGGGTGACTTACATGAGCCTAACTTCTTATGCCTTACCATAAGGACTTCAGACAAACCATTAATAGCCAGGATAAAACGCAAAGGAGGAAAGGATAACATTTTTAACTAGAACATGTCAAAAGTATTGTCAAAATTTCTTCTGTTGGAATCTTTAACCTAACATGTCACCTCTTAATATTTTTCAATTATATAATATGAATCATGTTTGTTTCACACTCCACTTTGCCCTCCTTCACTTTGCTTATTTCGTTCCACTACAGACATGACAAAGATTTTAAAACTCTTTTCAAGACCTTGACCTCAATGCAAGAAGCTGTATAAACTTTTTCTAAGAAAAATGAAAAATGTAGTTTTTGAGCACAAAAATGCCAGAGAAATATGGCAGTCCAACCACAAGATTTATTTATTTTTTTAAATAATGAAAATATTTCCACATGGGAAAACTGAAGCTATTAAAAGAAAGAACACTTATGGTTTTCAGCCTGGATTCTACCACAATATTTGTTTCAGGAATGAGTATTTCACTCTATTAAATTAATAATCTAACATTAGGATGTGAGGAGGATGGTGCTGGCCTCTTTTCAGTGGTGGCCACCAACAGAACTAGAGGTAATGGCCACAAACTGAAGCACCAAAAGTTCCACAGGAACTTAAGGAAAAATTTCTTAACAGTGAGGGTGACAGAGCACTGGAACAGGCTGCCCAGAGAGGTTGTGGAGTCTCCTTCTCTGGAGATCTTCAAAACCCGCTTGGATGCAGTCCTGTGCCACGTGCTCCAGGTGACCCTGCATGTGCAGGGGGGTTGGACTAGATGACCTCTAGAGGCCCCTTCCAACCTTAAGCATTCTGTGATTCTATGATTGTATTTTTAAGAGATCACAGGACATATAGAGTACCATAAACTACCACAGGATTAAAGTTACAGTTCTTGTGCAAAGAAACCTTAAATTTCTTTACTGAAAGAGACATTACTTCTGAAAGGGACTATATTGGATTTAAAAATAAAACAGTAATTGTTAAAAGTCTTTTTGCCTTTGATGAAGTATAAGCACACGACAGAACCATTCATTAAGGAACTTACCCGTAACCATTATCCACAATCTTTTTAACAAATTCCACGATTTCTGGAACATACTCACTAACCCGTGTTAAAACATCAGGAGGTAATACCTACAGATTAAAAAAAAAAGTGGAATTGCATAATTATATATTTTATTCAAAAGCAAGTGACAATATAATCTGAGAGTCCTACTTAAAGCTTCCTGCTCTGAAACTTAATGTACTGTGCTCATTTTTCTATTGCCCTCTAAGGCCATGTTAATAATAAACTACTGCAGGAGATATCAGCTGTTTCATTTACTGCATTTCTGGCAGAACAGGCTATATGTTCATCCTTGATCTGGAGGCAAGTGAATAAAACTTTGCTGACCTGAACCCTTGTATATTCAACTATAAAAATCAAGGATATGTTTGTTGTCATCAACACATAAATTCCTTGCTGCTCAAGAGTAATAAGCAGTCAATCTAAATGCTGAAGTTGGCAGAGCTCTATTTTGTAGCTACTATCTTTTCTCAAATTTCTGGATCAGTTTAGAATTACAGGTCCATTTTACAAAAAGAGGAAGCAAAAAGCACAGATGTGCTCTCTAGTTAAATGGGACTGATAACATGTATAGTGGTGTAAGACTGAGAACCCTAACAACTACCTATTCACATTACAGGTTGAAGACTTTATCAATAAAGTTGAAATTGGAGTATTTTAAATCCATTAAGGGGCTAATTTGTATTCTATGCATTATGAGGCATAGCATGTTTTAAACAGAACAGTTTTAAAACAGAAAATGGACTGTACACTTACATTGAGAGCTTCCATGTCTTTATGGAATTCTGCTTCCCAGAATTTGGGGAGCTTGGAGAATATGGAATTGTCAGTCACCTGACTGCCAAATTTTGTGTCCAACCAGTCAGACAGCAAATCTTTCGCTTCTTCCAACAGTATCTGTATAGCACAAACAAAAAAATGATGTGCAAATGACCTAGAACCTGCCTTGTTCAAACTCTGCAGAAAGATTTTATTCTGATCAGAGACGTTTGTCTAAGGAAAAAGTCACCTGGCTATTAATATAGAGTACGTCTTGTTTCTATTAGACTTTGTTATCTTTGTTATCACATTGCCTTTCATATACTTGGAGGCAAAAGAAGATAAACAAAGATAGCCGTCTCCATTACTAGTACACAATCCCAACAAAAAACTTGCTTTGCACACTGCCAACAAGTCTGAAAGAACTTAAACCTTATCAAGAACACACTTTTCAGTCCTGTTGCAATAAGATACCCCTTTTTATTACAAAGATGACCCACAAAATGCAATTGCTTAGATCTTGTGTGTTTTTAAAGTATATACATTTTTTAGGACATTTAGCACTTCAGTGATTGGAATTATTTTCAGCAACTGGGTTATTTTAAAAGAGAATTTAGAGAGCAATACCTCTCAAGAAAGGAGTATATACTTTATGTCTCTTACAGCAATTAAAACTAATAATCTGAAAGCAATAAAAGATAAAAGTGGAAATCAGCTACTGAAAGACAGTATTTATACTGTCTGAGCTGGTTACTGACACAGTATCAAAGCTCAGTAAAGTAGTAAAGTCAACAAGATTATTGTCACTAATTGTAATGGATTTTGGATCAAGTTGAGCGTAGTTTTATGTGTGTGTGTGGGCATTTTCCATGTGATGAGAAACTTTTCTACTCTGATCGGAGTCACAACACTTGAATAGAACTGCCACAAATCCTGAAACTTTGTGTATGCATATGCAACAATTTATGGTATGAATTGTTTTTGAATTGTTTTGAACTGATTTGAATTGATTTGTTTATGGTATGAATTGTTTTCCTACTGAAACTAATTCCATCAGGCCAAGAAAACAGAGAATGCCTAAATCTATGCAAGAGAAAATCCCTGCATGAAAGGTAAACTGTCTTGAGGTATCACTGGTAAGAACAGCATCCTAAAACTATTCAGCTGAACTCAGGGATATTATTTACTGTATTGAGTGATAAGCACTGGAAGATTCTCAGGGCCGCTATTCCTGTTTTTATCAAATAAAACTTTCCAAAATATGTTTCCAAGAGGTAATTACAAGTAAAATATTATTTTTGAAACTACAACAACTATAAAATAAATATATTTTTAAAGCATGCTCAAGCTGACCTCATGATATCTGTTGATCTCTTCTGTGGAGAATTTATTTTGTATTGCTTCTTCCAGAGGGTCAAAAGCAGATTTCACTGCACTCTGAATTCTTTCCAACATCTGCTTTTTATCTGGGTCTGTTGTCTCATTTAATTTAACTGAAAAAAGCTACATTCAGAAAAAAAAAATTTAAAACATCTAGTATTACAATAGGGCTATATTCCACACACAATATAAATCTTAGCTATATAGTACCTTGCTTGTGATGAATAATACATTATCCCACATACACTGCTGATACCAAACTAGACAGAATAGTCTGCCTTTATTCTTTTTAAAAAAGTTTTTATATATTACAAAATCAGAATTACTGTTATGTAGTAATTTTCATTTTCTATGCAGTCAACCACCTTAATTACAGACTGAGTTATCTCAAATCTGAAATGGAGGAGCATGAACGGAAAAACACATATATTAAACACTACGCTACACAAAGGCATGTCAAGCAATGGCAGATTCGCAGAAAAAATCCAAATATCCCATTCCCAGGTCTGTATTCAGCTGATTAAGATGAGTGATCTCTATGATCTGCAGTTCTAAGATGACCAGAGAACCACCTTCCCCAACCTTCAACCCAACAAACACGATTTATTAAATCCCAGAAATTTTGCAGATTTCTGTGCTTTCCAAGTCTGCCAATGATTCAGAAGGGTAATTCTTACACATGTCTACAGTTTAAAAGACTGTAGACAAACAACTGTTTTAAAATGTTTTAAAGAGTTAACTAGAATTTCAGTTCTAACGAACATCCAAGTATTTTCTTAACTCTACAGAAAAATATACATGCACACACAAAACAGCTCTAGGGACATAAAAATCAGGCATGATTTTTGGACGGATAGATCTTGTCAATAGTGGTGAAAGATCTCAACCCACACTTCTAAAACAATGGCCATTACATCATCTGTTTAATCTGTGCTTCCATTTGTGTAGTAACATTTCCATAGAATTAAAACAAGTTTAAACAAATAAGTAGCAACAGCAAATCTGGAAACATTTTTGAGATGCTTTGCTACATTACTGAAAAAGTGGACTGAATACTGATCCCACCTCTGAGGCAGTTTTAACGTCTTCAAGTAGTTGAGCTGATGTTGATTTGTTCTCCCTATACTGTTCAAAAAGGTAATTTTGTCTTGCTCTCTTGATGATCTAACAAAACAGAAACAAGGCAATATTTTTGTGAAGTGACATAGATTTACAGAATATACAAAAAAAAACTATTACATACAAATAATTCTTCAAAATTGCCACAAATTTAACAATCTACAAGAATTACAGGCAGCAATACAAATTAAACACACCATATGGAGTTAGCTAGGTACTTCTGCACAATTAATTAAGTATCTCAACAACAGAGAATAATAATTTTATAAAGATAACTTGTTTGATGGTCTTTTTCATTCTCCATTATTTGTAACAGCACTCATTTATACAGAAGAAAGGCTCTGCTAGCATAGGACTGCTGAAGAAGTGAAAAGAACCAGTAACTTTGCATAGGAAATATATGTCCAAGTAAGCACACTTTTTATCTTGGCTTATGAAATGGCAGTAGTACTGTATACACAGGGTTCTTTTACTCCCCACACTCAAACTACATTATTTTAAATTGCAATTGAAAAATACCTTACCTTATCATCAATATCTGTAATATTCATACAGTAGAAAACATCAAATTTAAAATAATCCCTAAAGATTCTTCTCAGGATATCAAATGAGATGTATGACCTAAAAATACAAAAATATGTAAGGGAGTTTTTACTGAATACTTCAAACATATTTCTACTCTAAGCATAAACTAGCTACTTTAATTTCGTGCAATTAAATTTATGGCAATTTAAACTTTCTCTCATCTACTAGTAAGTTTTTAATCACACAATGAATTAATAAAACTCATAATATGCTTTTGCTAATCTCAATTCCTGAGTGTTGACACGACTGGGAAAACAAGAGTGTTTTCCAGTAACACATTCACCTAAATAAACTACATTCTTCTATTTAATCTTTTGCTTACATGTAAAACTGTTATTATTTGTACCAAAATCAGGCATCACCGTACCTGGCATGTCCCATGTGAGAAGCATCATATACTGTTGGACCACAGCAGTACCACGTGACCTTTTTTCCATTCTGAGGCTGAAATATTTCCTGAATTGAAAGGGAAGTTAGAGTCAGCAGAACAGATTGAAGACATATGTTCTCAGTCCAGTAACATCACAAATGAATGACACAACATGAAAAAACCTCCATGAATTTGATTTCAAAAAAAAAAAAAGTAATTGCTATTCAACTTTCAGCTTTACTATCAGAAAAGTCCACTACTACCTTTACCATGTAAAAGAGAAAACAAAATGTAGCTGCTTATACTACCTGCGCTCCATCTAAACAAGGTATCAAATTAAAAAGATTTAAAAACACAACCCAGAAATCTGGCTACTCATAGAGAAGACGAGAAAAAAACATTTAGATGGCTTTTCTATTTGTGTTTATCTATTCTTTCATTCAGTCACCTTATTGCGAGTCAAGCTGTTATACAGGCAGAGTCTAGAATGTTTTGTCCCTTCAGGGGGAGACCAGAGAGGTTGCACACGCTTGCCTTTACCTAGGGGAAAAAAAAATTTAGAAACCGAAAACACATGCTAGAAATAGATTTGCAACATAACAAATTCTACTTATCACATTGTTAAGTTACCCCAAAAGGAAAAAATATATATAATTAGACAAAACAGATCCCTTCATAGAAATCCAAACTCATCTTGTTAGAGCTCTTTCAAAGCCACCGAAATCCAAGTAAATTATTTCAATCTAGTTTATTATTTACTCTCTGTCTGGCCACTCCTACTAACTTTTGATTCAAGTAACAGAAAGGAAAAGGTTACAAAAGTGAGTATATGCAATTCAGTATGTGTTAAAAAGAGCAATTTGGTACGCATTAACTAGAGCTTCAAAATGTAAATAATTACTAATAAAATATTATGTCAGTCCTGGGTTTTCTGCAATGCCACTGATTTTACCATGACTGCATATGATATAATTTGCAAAAAAACTCCAGGGACCAGACCTAGTCTCTGGACCAGTAGTGACAGAATATGTGTACTTAAGGAGAGAGGGAGGGCAAACCAAAAAGTTTAGAAAGAATATCAGCTTTTTTTATCATACATTCTTGCTGTGTACAGAAAGTATTTTTGAACACAGTCTTTTACCATAAATGTGCTCCAGTTCAGCAAAAGGCTAACTTCTGCCATTACAGAGAGTGGATGAAACCCAGGGTAACAGGAGTGACAATATTCATAGGAGCTGGAAAGAAGTAGCATTACTCTACTTTGGGCAATTTTAACATTTTGAAGTCTGCATTTGACCTAAATAGGAGTAAGGAAGTTTTGCTCTTCACTGAAACAGTGCAGTTGTATATTGCTAAAATGTAACTAAAGTGTTTAAATAATGCAATATATATGCAAACAGTATAACATAAATTTCAAAGCAACATGAAACAGTGTTGTCAGAAAGTTTATACTTCTTGAGAACACTTCAACATCTTTCCAAAACTCTTATTTTGTTCTCAGTATTTTCCTTACAGAATATCACCGTGCTAATTGCATTCAGTAACAGTTTTAGTTCAACAAATCAATGTTTATTGGACAAAAAAAAATATATTTTTAATGGCAACTTATGAAACAAGCTGCCAAACAATCTTGTTCTAAATGTCTGGACAGTTCAAGCCAAAGCACCATACTCTGGAACACTGAAAATGTATTTAATGCGGAACGTGCTGTATATCTCCTAACTGGCTGTGGGCTAGAGCACCTTTATTACATACCCTTGCAAACTGCAGCTTTTCGTTCTTCTGCACGCACTGGATGAGAAAGAGAAGGCTTATTCTTGAAACTTTTTATTTTTCATTTTAAGAAACAACATCGTGTTAAATTGATGTTTTTTCCAAAGTAGGAGCACATCATCTCTCAGAGCTGCAGTTCGCTATGCACTGGCCTGCTTACAAATGTAATGATGTTAAACTAATTATCACGTTAACTTGGAATGAAAGCAGAACAGGAAAAATCAGAAATGTAACAAGATTACTAGGCTAACATGTATAGGATCTGCTTTAAGAATTCTCATGGTATGCCTTTTAAGTGCAATTAAAATATTGTACAAACTGTTTGTTTGGACAGCAAAACTGCCTTTGTAGATCCTGTGTTTCAGAATGTTCATTAACTCTGTTTCCCTGACCTGTCATATGAACATTATGACTCAAAAAAAAACCCCAACTAATGTAAACTGCATTAAAAAAAAATCTGTTCCTCACCTTCCTTATTTCAATTGTCTAAACTAGAAAAAAAAGGCAACTCCATGCTATGAGTTCACAGAAATATATATTTATTGTAAATATTTTATTGCCTGTACCTGAACATAACACTTCAAGTGCAAGAATAGTCTTTCCATAATGCAGATCATATCGAAGCATGGGTTTGTTTAGTGTTTGATTTACAGAGATTACACTGGCATGCTTATTTTTGGCTCAGGTTTCCCTCAGGGAGGAAAGCTGATGTGGGATAGCACAATAAAACATAAATCTGTAAAGCTTTCTTTACTTATAACCACATAAGAAAAACCCAGATACTGCATCCTCAATTTCCCAGCTCCAGAGGTGAGGGTCCCATGAACACCAAGGTAGAAGGTGTACTTTTTAGACTGTTCAAAAACATCTCTGTTAGCAATAGTCTTTCCTTGGCTGAACTGAAGTCCATTTGCCCTACTGCACATCTGGAGCCCTCTAACAGACCCTCAGATAAAGAACACTCAAGTTCTGTGAAATGTGGCCAATCAGTATGTTATTTGCGTCCTGAACACTGCAGAACACTCATCCCGGACTTTGGTGACACATGCAGAGGTGGTAAAAGAAAAAGAGAAAGACTTATCATCAAAGATTTAAGGCACCTTTTCTTTCCTTTTAGTGCTCCACCCTGATCCATGAAACTCTGCAGGTGAACTGGAGTTAGTGGCATTAAATCTACTATCAGAGCCAGCACAGCTGAGATCCCTTCGTTATTGAAAAGAAATCAACACCCAACGTAAATCCATGCAGGTACACACGCGCACATGCAAAATCTACTCGCAGCAGTCTGATTTTAACTGCTAGTCTGCTAGGAACTGAAAACACATATGATGACAGGTTGTAAGAAGATTGCATGAGCATAATATTAGTCAACAGCCTTCAGCAAAAAGCAGACGTTATGCATTCATTCATGGATATTGCAAGCACTAGACAACAGCTCTGTGTTATTACTTTTTCCATGACTTCCTGAGCAAGGATCTCACTACAAAGCAATTAAATTAGGCTAGCTCACTGGAAAACATCTCAGGAGAGTGATGCAGCTCTAGAAAATGCCAGCACCCGTGCCAGCACCCGTGCTTACACAATGACCTAGATTAACCAGTAGTATTTCCTCAAAACATTGGCAATCCTTAAATCATCAGGGTTAAAAGAACCCTGAACATTCTTTTCAAAATTCACCTCATATTAATAACAGTGTTCAGAGGCAATATTCAGTTTATTATGAATTTATAAACTATACAAGAAATATTTAGTTACCCTTGCAAGGAAAAACATAGAGTGAACAAATTCTAATATTTTATTCTAAATAGTATTATATTAGCTAAACTAAAAAAAATACATATGCACTTTTCAGCGACTAGCTTTTTAAAAAAGATATAAATAATAAGTTATGTACATTGAGGAATTTTCCAAACAAGAAATGCGGAAACAGAGCTTTAGCATTCCAACAGCTCAGGAACCATCAAGTACCGTGTAACTGTATGCAGGTAGAATATCATGGCCTTGAATACAAGCTCATATGGTAAATTTTAAGGTGTGCAAGAACATCTAAAGAATGGGAAGGAACTTTTAGGAGTTCTTAGCAATAAAATCAATGCAATGTAGGCTAGATTGTAACCTGCCCAGCAATTCTGTATTACTCACTTGTTTGAAGTTTACAAGGCTCATTTTTTTCACTGCTGCCATCATAGATTGCTTCTATGTGTCTGTACCACCGGACAACATGGAAATACTGGTCCACAGGTGGCCTCGAAAACTTTCTGAATACCTCCACATCTGCATATGAAAATGTGAACCCCTGGATATAACTACGAGTGCTCAGGTACTCATTCAAAGCCTTCACCCTGGCTTCCTCTTCACTAATGCTCAGAATAAAACTGTAGCTGGAAGCTGTAAAGACAGAGGCACAGGACATTTGGTCAGAATAAATAATAGAAAGGAGAGTCCATGACCAAAATATATCCTTGTACTATTTGATACAAGATACTGAATAATGATACATTTTCTGTTTTTTCAGGGGGTAGTCTTTACAATGAATAGTGAGGACACAAGCACATGCCCTTTCCTTGAAGAAATATTTTCTATCTGGAAGTTCTCCAAGCACAGCAACCTTCATCAGTCTCCTCTCTACTCCACCCTGGTCCAACACTGATCCTGCACAGATTTAAACATGTAATTAATTTTATAAACTGTGGAGAGGCTGTGAATATTTCTACTGAAGCTGAGCATACTCTTAAATCTCTACAGGACTGATGCCAATATGTGAGCTCCCAAAGCGATGCTCAGTTACTCCTACTTGCTCCAACAATCCAAACTTTTTGAACTGTTGCTGCATATTCCCACACTTCTCCTATACCATCTTCTCTCCCCAGACACATGAATAAGATTTATTTTGAGTAAGATCTACAGATTATACAAATAGGATCAGGTTCCTTTTCTAATTCCACAATTGATTTGGAAAACATGCAAAGTAGACTTAAACAAGTCAGTGTGCATAAAGCAAAGTGGAAATTGCAGTATCTGTGCTAGAACTGACATTAGTACACCTAATACTGGAACTTTCCTACAGTGATTCAACATTTCTAACTCTGTTTTGTGTTCAAAGCATTGCATAAACATTAAGCCAATATCCTGCTTAGGTGGTTGGCCAAGAAGATAATTTAAGATGTAGTCAAGGTCGTAGAGCAATACGGTGAGAGTGCCAGTATTAGAACACCTGTGCCTAATCCCAAAACCCATAAAAGACCACTGTCACTGTCACCAACTGCTGAATTTTTAAATAGCGCAAAGACCTTTTTCTTCACGAGTAGTTTCCAAAGCACAGAAGGTGCTCACGGACCAGTGCTTTTGGAAATCAAAGGATATAACGGCATGGGGGAGAAAATGATGGTAATGTTACAGAGAAGATGTGAGAATCTGCAGAATTACTTTTTTTCTAAATGCAAGCAAATAAAATTAGTTAAGAAAGATTTTAGGAGCAGCCTATTTCCTATATAGGGAAATTAAATACTAAAATTTAAACAGCTGCTCTTCTGGTGTGCATAAACTTAGCAG
>NW_010577657.1:305851-328934 GCF_000705375.1 Tinamus guttatus
GAAACTGAAGCATCAAAAGTTCCACAGGAACTTAAGGAAAAAATTCTTAACAGTGAGGGTGACAGAGCACTGGAACAGGCTGCCCAGAGAGGTTGTGGAGTCTCCTTCTCTGGAGATCTTCCAAACCCGCTTGGACGCAGTCCTGTGCCACGTGCTCTAGGTGACCCTGCGTGTGCAGGGGCGTCGGACTAGATGAACTCTAGAGGTCCCTTCCAACCTTAAGCATTCTATGATTCTACGATTCTTGTCCAAGCACTGTCTCCTTTGGCAGTAGGTCTGCGCTGCTGTGCAACCCCTTGTGCCATGAAGTCCTTCCTTCCATTCCTTAAACCATGCACAGTGACTATATGATTAGGTGAATCTGGATTAACCTAAGAAATCCACAGCACACTGTATTGGAAATATCAGATGAGGTTATGAGGGAGGCTTAAGCTAATTACGTTCCCTCACAAAATCCTGTTATATAGTTCAAACTATTGCTCTGCTCAAGCCAAAACACTCATGTTCTCTGGAGTCCTGGAAGAATTATTACTTTAGATGATATAAAGCAGCTTACACCATTTCTCAACCCACCTACCTGGTTATTTCAAAACAACACTTCATGGAAATACCTCAGCATTAACAGAAAGAAACAAAACAGGACAATGGCAGAGTAATATGCATGGACAAAGCAAGGTGACAGTCTTTCCAGGAATGCTCTTGGAAATAAGAGCCCACAGAGTCCTGCTCAGTCCGTAGGGAGGAAGCAGCTGTGAGATGCCTGCAGGGCTTCCTACCTCTCTGACTCGAAGTCCGTCTGCTCCTCAAACAACACAATGTGGCGCTTCAACCTCTGCCGTCGCACCTCACTCGTCGGGTTCCAGAATATTTCCGTGTTCCCGTTTTTCAACTCATTTATGTGCACTTCCCCATCCTCAGAAGGAAAATTAAGTGAAAAAGTTAGTGACAATCAGAAATGTAAGGAAGAAACTAGCTCTAGCAAATGGAAACTCGCTGTAAGCTGATGGTGACAGGAGGACTTGGTCAGAGGGCTGTTTTCTTCTCTTCAGTCAAGGCAACAATAACAAAGAGGAAGATGCCTAAACATAGATGAAATAAATACCTAAGTCTCCAGCCCAGTTACCAGGAGCTCCCAACCACAGCTCTAGGCTGTGCCCTTCACCATGCAACTTTACTTATACTAGGCTTTAGCTTATGGGTGCCTTTGAGCTCTTCACACAGGGCTGCCAGGCGTGTAATGGCATTGGCAGGTCTGGTGACTACTGTGAGCTGTCCTTACGGATATACCCTCACGGCATCTGAATCTCTGCTCTTTACCTCAAGAGCAGAGGAATATAATCTTCTATCCCATGAGTTTGTTGTGGATACCCTGGTACCTGGCACAGGTAAGTAATGAACACAACAAGACAGAAGGAAGTGTCCTGTTTTTCACAATCACTTTAACGTCAACAACCTGTCCCTGGTTGTCTACTGCCCTCTCTGCCCGCTTTAAGTCTAGGACCTTCATACAGAGCCACCAGCTGCAATGGAAACTCTCCCCACCACTTCCAACTTCAGCCCAGGCAGGTGCAAGTTATTATCTGAGTTATTGTACTCAAGGCGGTAAGATCACAGTGACATAAGCGCCACCACTGTCAACTGTCAGCAACTGCGACTGTCAGTTCTTACCCAGTGGCCATCGAGGCTTGCTAGCACTTCTTCTCCTGACTTAATCTTCCCGGAGATTTGATTAATGCTTGTGCTGCCACCAAAGAAGGGCTGCCAGAGGAGGAAAAAAACAAAAGAAAACAAAAAGAAAAAAAGAGAAAATATGATCTGTCTAGTGAGAACTGGAAGGGAGCTGAATGCAGTGACACAGCAGGAGAGAAGGAAACTGCAACCGGCTTGATTTCCACTGGTTCTGGGGAAAGGCAGCATCAACTTTAGCATGGATTTTGACTACCTGCCATTGTTGCCTCCTGTGTGTTTACAATACCAGTATCACTTGCAGAAGACATTGGAAGAAAGAGACATTAGCATTAGCATTCAGGACTGCAAGGCCTGGCCCTCACTGCAAATCCATTTAGTGAAAGCTAGACTTCAAGATACACGTCAGTGGCTAAGTCCTTTCCCTTGTCCAGAATGACACTGAAGCTCACACAGCTGTACATGCAGACTCGTCCAAAGATGGGGAATAGCACAAATGCATTTGGGAACACATTTCTTTTTTCCCCTGGGCAGCCATGGCAGCATGGCGCTGCTGAGAGCTGCATCTGGATTAAATCTCCAGCCTGAAGTGCTCTCATCAGCAGCAATTAAAAAAAGAAAAGGGTATTTCCAGGGTCACGGAAAAGATTCTCAGAACAACGGAAAATTTCCTTCACCTCCTGCCTGTCAAACACAGGAAACAGAAGTGACAGAGTGGCCAGCTTTTCCATTTCTGCCATGCAGTATGTTATCAGATATATTAGCTGCTATTTTCTAATAAGTCTGTAGAAAGGAATCTTTTATTTTTTAAAAAAACAAATAAAACACAAAACGCATTGTGTTTCATAAACCATCCAGCAGAGAACTGGCTCACATCCAAAATAGTAACAAAATCTACTGAAAACAGCGCCAAGAAACACTCAGAGCAGAGCATGCCAGCTAAGCTACAGAGACCTCTCTGCAAGAGCCAGGAAGGAAAGGCATGAATTTTAGGCTCTGCAATATTTGTAGGTTTGAGATGCCACTGGCTGAATCAGTTGGCCTCAGGGCAGCGTGTCATGCCTATGGGAAGAACGAGTTTAAAGACAAGTGTATACAAATGTCAGAGGTACATAAGGAAAAACAGTTCACTTTGTGAAGGCAAATAAAGGAAAAAAGATAACTATCCCTAGAGAAAGTGGTTTGCTAAGTTCTCCTCTACATCCCGCAATACCACACATTATGTCAGCAAAGGCCAGAACTACAAACCCCTGCAGGCCTTGTTCTCCATATTTCCATTTACAGGCAAAAAAATGTTTGTTGGAGCAGAGAAGAAATGTATACTTCTTTAAAAACAATTTAACTGTCCAAGGAAAGTTACAGGTCACCACTTTCCCAACTTTAAGAATGTCTACAGGTGCCTTCATTTTATCTGCATACCATAAATTTTGTATTGTCCAGGCTCTCTAGGGGAAGGAATTGCTACACGAACCAGTCAGCCTGAGGCAACGACTGTGCAGCTCTCCAGCACCTCAGCCACTCCAAATCTGTTGCCTGAAAATGGGCACTTGCACCCCCATAATGACATGGTCCCTGAGAAACACGGGGCTCATCAGATAGTTCTGCAAGTCAAGGGTATGTGCATACAGGAGAGCTACACCAAAGATGTATCCTACCTTTAGCTTGAATTCCAGTTCTGCCCTGTGATTAGTTTTCTCACAGTCGATGGTAACTTTCCCTCCAAGTTCCATTGTCATTGTACCATACAAAATTCCTGAAAAGTGGTAAAAAGAGAATCAAGACGGTCCCCAATGGCATTCATCTGCTTTCCGAATTCAGACTGACTCTCACTGGCATGCTGTAAAATTTGTGGCTTAATTTTTTGAAAAGACGGGGAAAAATTTCTAGGAAATGGCTGGCCAGCCTAGTCATGAAGAATACTCTCCCAAATCCACCTTCCCTACTCTTTAGCCCACCTGGGGAAGGTCTTGATAGGAATCTGTGGCATGCTGATGATGAGGGAGAAAGAGTAACTGAAGTTGCATCCAGCAACTTAGCTTAAACTTGTTCATGAACAGACCCAGCTGCTTCTCGCATGATGCAGAAAGGAGTTGTGATGAAACTCAGTACAATTTCTTTTGACAGAATTAGGGGGACTAGCAATCGTGGAGATTACTTTTTACATATGCTTGCCGTTTTCTGGAAAGATATTTGCAAAAAAAATGTCAGCAGAAAGATTTATGCATATGAATAGTTTACAGAAGGCATGATTTATGGAAACTACTGTTTTTAGATAGGTAAGCTCCATAAAGATTACCTTACAGGGAAAACATAACAAGGTGAAAAAAATATTAATAGCCAAAACTGGGCTGAACTGTTGCAGGAGTGATTTTACAATTGCAGTTCAAATCCCACCTGGGCTTAGGTTGCTAAGGAGAAATGCAGGGAGTTACAGCAGTGAATCAGCAGCCATCCCGTGCGCTTCAGTGTGTGTTCAGAGGAAAGCCAATTCTGTACTTGCGCACAACATTAAGTATCAATCTCATTGAGGTAGCTGATTCAAAGTTAGATTAACAGAAAAATCAGAAAGAAATCAAAATTTTTAATCCTTTACTCTCAGAAAAACAGAAAATATTACACAATTTCCATGTTAACATAAACAACTTCACAACTCAGAGGCTTGGAAATGAATTTTTACTTTTTCCATCTTCACTTTAACTGTAGCACATATACGGAGTATTTTCTAGTTTATACAGTGTTAAAACTAACTTCCTAATTCTGTCTTCAGCTCTGCATGGGCAAATCAGAAAGACTTCAGTGGCAATTTCCAATCCCCTTATGTGTCCTACAACTCATGCATGGAGCAGTCGCTTCCTAGAATTACCTGGATCTGCAGTGCCTGGTGTCTGAGAGGTAAGAGAGCCAGTACAAAAATAGTAAGGGATCACTATGTTATTCTTTCTATTCACTTCTGGCATCCTAAGTGAATAGTTGTAACTTACCTTTACAGTGAGCATATGGCATAGTAATGATGTAATCTTCACCCCTGTTTAGAAACATAAGCTTTGCTTTCCCATCCAACAATGCAGAAAGCGAATTTCCTAGAATTTAAGAGAAGAAATTCATGAATATTAAAAAAGCACGATATACACAGCCACTCATCTTTTCTACTTTAGGAAAACATTTGCATTCAAATGTAGGTCTCTAGTGACAGAAGAGATAGGAAATCCTTAGAATTCAGGACAGAGCAAATCATTACTGTTGGAGGCAGCTGTTTTTAGAGACTTTGCATGGTAGGATTCATATTTCGCTCTGGCATCTAGTCCATCACAGAAACGGCAGTAGACGAAAAGAGCCATTTGTCGGATGAAGAGAGCACTTCCAGGGCTTTAGAAGTTTTCCAGATCCTCCTCCTGCTCTCACAACTTCCGGCATATGATCTCAAATAACACATCAAAGTGCCAGAAGGATAGCAATGACTCTTTTGAAGTGTTTCAGCATAATATTCCTACCTGAACATAGTGCTTGAGAAGTATTTGTCTTAACAAAAAAAATCCATTATTTTAAATATTGACACTGTTTCAGAGCCTTTAGCAGTCCTTCTAGAGGACAATGAAATTAACATATTTGAGGACACTTTGAAGCTCTAGGTTTCAACTCCTTGCAATCTGAGAGATCAATAGATCAAACACATTTATGTAAAGACTGCTGCACAAGTCAGCTGGATGATCAGATCTGATTTGTGAGCACATACAAAGTAGGCTGACCATCAAGTGTCCACAAATCCACATGAACATCTGCTCTCTGGAAACCAGGTTTCCAAAGCCCTCGGGATTTCTAGCTGATTTTTTTTTCTATAAATGATCTTTCACTGAGATGGCGGAAATGTGAAGGAGGATGAGGAGATCCCAGATAAGGAGTTAGTGTGTCCTGAGCATTTCTTTGCTCTGAACCTTCACTGCGCTCAGGAGCAGTTGCAAAACACAACAAAACCACTGTCACAGCTGTCATCTGGAGGACATCTATGCCTCATGCCTTACCATAAAACTTGGACCTCGCCAGAATGCTGCCGCTGATGCAGAATCCGTCCTTCCTATTGCTGACATGGAAGGCTGACACTGGTGGGTGGTGAGAAACCTAGATGAGGAACAGCCAGATGTCAAGAGCAGTCTTGATGGTCCCAGCAGAGTGAGATGCACACACAACCTCAAAGGGCTCTTGGGAAAGCACAGGATGGAGGCCATATGACTGAATAAGGTTCTATAAGTTCCATTCACACTGTTCTTCTCAGTGTTAAAGGAGGAACAGCTAAACATGAGCTCCTGCTTAACCCTTTTTCCTCACCCCATATTTTCCTTCTGTATATTTGAGACCACTTTAGGCCTACATGTACAATGTCAGATTTTCAAGGCAATAAATGACACTGCAGTTCATGGCAGATTTTTTTTGGCACCATCTGAATAACCTCCATCAAATGGATATACCATCTGAAATTAAAATAGAATAAAATAAAATAAATTCTTTGAATAAATAGAAAAAAAAAAGAAGTAAAGTAAAACAGGGAATTCATGTACTGAAATCCACATGGTTATGTAAATCTCAAACTAAATTTTGCCAGGCCAGTTTACTTGTGAATTCTCCCTCCTTTTATCTCCAAATATAGGAGATAAGCCTTCAGGATGGCAGGTTTAATAGTGACTTGTTTAGGTGGTCTATTTTTGACAGAGGGAACACAAACCACAGCAATGTTTTATTAACAATAAGCACACAATAGTATTTCAGAGAAATAGTCTTCACTGAAGAGGCTAATAAATCAGTTCCATGTGGAGGACTTGCATTTCCAGTCTTGAGCCCCTGCCAAAGTTATCAGTAATCTGTGTAAATGTAAAGAGCAAAAAAGGCAGCTACTTTATTCCATGTCCCACTCTGGCTGTTGCTACACAAATCTCTTCTCCTGGGGTGAGATGGGGAAGGTAGTTTTACAAACAGAGGCACCCAAATCAAGACTTGCCTGTTCTGCTATGTAAAACGTGTGACTGTTTGTCTGAGGGTGAAACCAACAGCAGCGAAATGTCTCTCCCAGAATAGGGTTGTATGGCTTTTTTATTCCCTGAAAAACAAAGCGACCAAAACCTGCTAAAAACAAAGATTTGCAATCCAACCTTACCGAGGTAGTCACAAAACAATATACAACTTTTCTTGCTGATGTTTTAAACCATTAAGTCAATTACAAGAATCAAACCAAAGAACTAACTATGGACATTTTCCGGCTCTTTCTTCTTCACCTGAGCCATGGATCCATCTGCTATTCCTGCTTTGAGATGCCCAAGCTTTATTATTTCTGTGGCTATAGGCAGCATGTACATACTGATGTGGCACTGTGCTACTAGCAATTTTGAAATGAGACCCTCTTTCAATCAATTTTGCATTCAAGGAATCAATACTTGCTGATAATTAGTTCTGCCTGCCAGCTGTCAGCTGCAAAGCTCTGAGTTAATCAACACTTTTACACATGAAAACTACCACTGTCTGCTTTAATTCCACCCCAATATCAAACACAACTTTTGTTTTTAAAGTAACCTGAAAAATCTTCGGAACAACAGAACAGGTAAACAGTCCAAGGAAAGGCAGTAAGGAAATATACAACCATAGTAGAGGATTTCAATGCCCATTACATCGCCAATTTATACATGCTCTTACCTTTGGCTTCTTATAGAAGCCAGACAAATACCACCTCAAAACTTGCTTAATTCGACTGTATGGATCTTCTTCAAGGGCAGCCCTGTAGGAAAGGACAGAAAATGAGTATTTGAATTCCCTTTATATCATTCACACATCACATTCATTTCATAACAGCATTATGACATGAATTGCAAAGGTCTTTCACCAGTACAAAATAGAAATTAACTTTCGTGCTGCTGACAGTGAAAAAGGTGTCTGCCATTCAAAAAATGGTTTCTTAGTGACGTACATCACGCAACATGCACACGAACTCTTAATAAGTGACACTCCTCACCCTGCATTACTGCCAAAGCCTAATAAAAATCCTGGGGTTTATCAAGTTTGATTGGAAATACTTTCAAGTATGTTAATGTGGGACTACCACTGACACTAGCATTTGGTTACAGTGAACAATACAATGTGGTTCAATACAACAATACTTATGCCTCTAAATCAAAGACAGATCTCATTTCCTCTCGTTTCCTCTTTGTTTAAAGATTTCAAAGATGGTGTTATCTGGCCTTTTTTAGCCCACTACGATTTCACAGAATAATTTAGGCTAGAAGGGACTCAAGGTCATCTTGTCCAACCTCCCACCCAAGGGCGATATGGGAAGTAAATGTAACAGTAGGATTCCTTGTATTTTTCAACCTGATCAGCTTTGAAATTTTATCTGGATAACTTCTCACAAAGCATGTTTAAAGGAGCATCCACACCACAAGGTGGTTTATTTAACAAAATCTTTGCACCTCTCCAAGCTTCCTCAGATCTCAACACTGAGAAGAGTCATTTCCTGGATTTCGTACGTTACAAATAGGACAAAAACAGCTTGAAAGTACCTTATGATTCTAAAATAATCCAGACGCAGTTAGGTGAACATGAGTAACCTGTGCTGCACACATAGACTGTAAAATATACCACGCATATTCCACTGAGAAAGATGGTCCTATTTACAAGAGTAACAGTTTCTGTTTTCTATGCAGGTGCTCCTAGAAAGATGCATCTGATCAATGGTGTTAGAAGATAATTCCCATTTATTTATAAGCCAAACAATTATCTTGCTTTCTGGGACTGAAGCACTCAACAAGTCTCCCACAGTTTGCATTCTGTCCCTCAGGGCTCTGTACATTGGTACACCAGGAGATGGCACAGCACTGCTCTGAATGCTCACAGGATCCAGTTTTGTATGGATCAAGACCGCTACGTGCTGAACTTTCCTTGCTCCCTGTGCTCATACCCTGGCAGCAGTCCCTCTTTAGAAGGTCTCACACTGCCTGCTGCCGCCCAGCTTGATTTGTTGTGTATTATTCTATACTACTTGGGAACCTCTCAGGAGTGAAAGCACCCTTCTGCCAGTGCCAGACTCACACTGTCACATGTTTTGGTGGAAATAAGAGATTTATAGACAGCCAGGTGGGCTCTGAGTGCTGCTTACTGGGAAAGCAGATCCGCGTGGTAGTAGTAGTCAGAGAGTTTGTTTAGGAATGAGCGCGGCTCCAGGATGAAGGTGGGCAGCACTACCCGGGACAGATCCATGCCTGGCCGCAGCTGCCCCAGTCAGGCTCTTGTTTTCCTCTGAGACAGTTTCTGTCTGAGATGATTCACCTGTCTGATGGAAAAAGGGAAGGTCAATGCAGAAGCAAGGAAACTCTTTTCTGCAGGCGCATTTTCAAAACATTACAGGCCTTAACACTGCAGGGTCCACTAGAGCTTACAATACTTATGGGTCAGTCTCAACCTTCCTTACTTATCCAGGTTTTCATGTGTGCATGTGCTGCAAATATAAATCAATTCTATCTTGAAATTGCTGCATGAGGTCATATCAGAAATGAATCACTGCAGAAGGGAAGGATAGTAAGAGAAGGAGAAGAGGCAAGAGGAAAAACAACTTCAAGTCATTTCTGGTTTGCTTTTTCCTCAAATACCTTACCTTCAATAACCCCTTCTTCTCTGCTGTAACCAAAAACTTTCTCAAAAGAGGAAGTTTGCTTTGGACAACAGTATGCCTTATTAACTGTCACGTGCTTCTCTTGATGTACCTCAGCCCACTGCTGATAACAAACTGCATCATTGCATACAACCTACTTTTCCTTACGTTACTGTCGACGCTGGGGCAAAATTTAACAACTAGTACAACCTGTGCACCTCAGGGGAGGAGAGGCCAGGCATTTGATCAACAACAGAAATCTAATAAAACACCTAAGGATTCATGGAAACTTTTTCAAAGTTTTCATAATTCTTTTATTTCGAAACATGGAAGTTTTGAAAACCGGATGTTTTCCCTGCCTAAGCAATCACACTATGGCCAGGCTTATTTTAAGCTATAAAAAGCATCACTTTGTACAGCAGAAATTTATTCCTTTCTGTTGGGTTTATATGGAGGCTTCATGTTTTTATTTTAAATCACAGGGAGCTTCTTCCCCTGAACTCTCCCCACCACACCACATGCCAGTACTGCCTGGTAAGCTCATGCAAGCACCACAGTAGCAGTCTGCCCTGTCCTATTCCTAGGACAAATTTCCAGTGACAAAAACCAACCCATTTCAGAATTGGAAGCATTTTGTTAGATATTAAGTTCCTCTTAATTTTGCTGTCATTTAATTTTTCAGCTATATCCAGAATCCCCTGTTCGATCCCAGCTGCACGTCTGGGATGGGATTTGAGAGGAGAGGTGCCTCTGCTCCACTCCCAAAGTGCTTCACACCCAGCACCCAGCTCTGGGGCTGTTCGGAGTGTCACAGTGACAACCTGCTAACAAAGGCTCTTGCACAGAACACAAGTGCACCCTCCTGCTGCTAAATGACACAAGAAATCGCATCCTGACAAGAAACAACCATTTAGGAATCAAGCGTCTCAAACGCTCCATTAGGACGCACAAAAAGGGTGTTTCATGCATAACGAGGAAAGGAAAGTATCATATTTTGTATCATGCGAGGAGTGAGCAGCCTAATTGGCAGCGATACATGCTTGGAATAGCAATGATTCTCCCTCCTGCTGGCACTGCGGAGCACGGCCGTGCCAGCGCTACGTGGCCCTTTAATGCAGGAACTGGTTAAAGCACTCACTGCTCCTGGAAGCGCGCCAAGGCCAGGCAGCACAGCTGCTCTGCATAATGCAGAATTACTGGAGCACGTGATCATTCAACACATTCTTGCAGCAAGCTGTGCACTGCTTTATCTGTACCACACTGGAACTCACAGAGCACGTCCTTAACTGCATCTAGAGGGCTACTTGACAAATACTATAAACCCAGACACATTTCAATACGAACACGCAAGGCTTAAAATGTTTTTTTTTTCCATTTACCTCCCCAAATTCTTCATAGACCTGTTCAATATAAGTGGTCCCTTTCCCTCCTGGGGAGACCTCTCCATGCAGTTCTGACTGATCGCTCTCGCTTTCATTCGTCTTCCTGCTGTTCTCATGCGTTTCATTCTCTGATTCCTCTACGTTGTCCCTCTCGGACTTGTCTGAAAAAGCGTCGTTCTCCAAATGGTGGTTGTTCTCCAAGGCTGAGTCATTCAAACTGAAACACAGGGTTGATTATTTGCTAGGAAAGATTTTTGCCTTCCTAAAAAAAAAATTTAAAAATCAGTGGAATGTAGCATATGGGGGAAAAAGAACACTGTGGAATATATATTTTTTCAATATTGCTATTGCGTTATTTCAACAGGACAGTCCTAAGTCAGCCCTATATTTGGAGAGGCGAGTTTAAAAATCAATACAAGCAAGTATTTTCACCCACACACACACACACACGAACTATCCTAGATAACTTGCTGGCATTAGCTAATGTTGTGAGCAAGAACTCTGTAAATTAAAGCACATAACAAGAATAGCCAGATAATAATGACATCCAAAGAAAAGTGTAGAAGCTGCAGTCTTCATGCTCTCTGATCCAATCTTTACAGAATGAACAAAAATCCAAAATTAGTCCCTCAGGTGGTTTACAGCATCCATTTGAAAAAGCAGATACAGCTCATACAACAGCCGGCAAACATGATGAGATGGACCTGAAATGGGAATTACTAAATGCCTATTTTTTTCCAAAGAAATATTTAGCATAGGCTTCAGCTATGCTATTCAGTCATACATGACTTCACACAAACACCACCTCTCTGCTTGGCTAGCCTAGCTCTCAGGTGCTGTTGGCACCTTCCTCTGAAAATTTCTTATCTCAGCCCTCATGCTTCCTCACATCTGTGAAACAAAGTTCTGGCGGAGCAAATGACTCTTTTCTTAGATTCTTCTGCTTTTCCCCCCTACTCTCCCAGAAACCCTCCTTTCATAAACAGATGTTTTTAAGGATGTCAGATTTACTCCAAGTAGAAGTGAAAATGATATGAAATCTCATTGAACAGTTGTTCACTGCCACCACCAAGACAAGACTTAGGACATTTGGAGCCAAGGAGCTGCTCTGGGGAACCAAAAGGAAACCAGAAAATTCTCATTCTGATTTCTGAGGAACAAAATCGACAGCTTGAAGTGGAGCCAGGCACTTCTGTTCTTCCACACAGTAACAGTACCAAATATACACAATATGCTAAAACCAAAAGCAAAGTTATGAGCTTGAAATAAAATCAATGTAAAGGCTTCCAAAGGGATTTGGATCAGACTTGAAAAGCCAAGAGGAAATGACTATGCTAAAGTCAACAGCTGGCTTCCATTTTACCCAGAAACACAAATAAGACAGCATTTTTCAGGGCTAATTTACTGTTTCAGTCTAATGGAGCTGTCTGATACAAGTGCTTTATTCTCTAGGGTTGTTCCTGGAAACTTTGACTAGTGACCAGACTTCCGTGGGTTAGACGGTGCTTTTCTCCACAAAGGAAACACGCTTTGGCTCTGCATCAAACAAGGAGACAAGCCAGATATGTGGGGTTGCTAAGATAAGAGATGGAAGCAAGAAGAAATGCAGTTTCACAATAAAAGAGGAGTATCTGCTTCTCTTTCGGCCTCTTGTCTAGAATCACAGATTTGCACAGATCCTCAGCCCTTGCTTGGCAGCATTACACAGCTCTCCCCTTCCCATATTTATACGCTACTGAAGACATTGATTTCAACACCACTGTATAATCCTGACTTCTCTCCCAGCAGGGGAGCAGAAAAGCAGCCAGCAGGCAAATGTAGCTTTGGCTCAAGGGAAGATCCCCCCTTGCCCTTGCCAAGTCTCTTGGGGATTGCTTGCTTTCACATACACTCCCTTTTCCTTTTGTTTTTCTTTTTCTGACAGAGTCGTTTGGCTAATTTGAAGATAGAGTTAAATGTAATTAACTGGCCCCCTAACAACAGCGTGCCAATTTAATTGGTACGATTCCCTGTAGGGAAGGCATTTAATTAGAATGATTTAATCCCTGCGAGGAAGCTGCTGTCAGCGGCAAACCCAAAACTCTTTGCTCAGCACTTGGACAGTTTTGGTTTTGCTTCTTCCCTTGCTGAAATGTTTCTCATTCCTCCAGGGAAACACATCCTTCTGACCTGTAATGACAAACTCTCCCGGGCTTTAAGCACTAAGGAAAGTCTGGGCAGAAATTAAAACCAGCAGCAAAATTTAGAGTGGAGATTGACTCGTCCTGACAGCCAGACACTGGGAAGAAGTTCGTTTATCCCTGACTTGAACCACTCAGCTAAATACTGAGCTTGTCGCAAAAATCAGACTCCATTTTTGCACCCGATGTCCCACTGAAGACTCTGCCATGGGTGCTACCGCTGAGCAGTTCAAGAGGCCTTTTAATATCAAACAGATAAGCAGTGAAGCAGAAGCATCATTTGTGCATCACAGATCAGAGCAAAAATACTTCAATACAGTTTTAGCTCCACCCTTTGCACTTGCCATTTACAGTAGCCATGGGGCGATATGCGTGTCCTCCATGCCACAGGCTCCATTTAATCTAGGATTTACGCACACACCTCCACCAGCTGAAAAACAAATCCACTGTCTTCCTGCATTCACCATCAGCCAAAAAGCTCATGGTGAGCGAAGTCCTAAAAGACTCTTTTAGGCAGAAGGAAACTAGAATAGTAAATGCTCAGAGAATAGGATATACAGAGTATACTGTAAGAATTACTACCCTAAAAAATTACTGTCCAGCCCATGGTGCATTTCTGTAAGCCCTGAGTGCCAAACTGACATCGCTAGAAGTAGCAATACACACTTCATGTCCCCTGGAGTGGGAATTGTCTATTCCGAAGGGATTTTTGAGATCACCTATTTAGCTGTAAACAACAGATAATCCCCTCCGCCATTTCTTATACTGCTTAAAGAGCATTGATGCAAGTTGTTCCAAAATGCTGCTGTAGTGCTGTGAACAGAAGGCAGCTACAGGGACTTTTTCTCCATATGTGAAAATTTATCTAAGGCATTGAGGAGGAAATTGGAAACCACTCAAAACCCCTGCAGAGAGAAAAAGTAATTATACATCTCGGGATGCCGTGTGTGCAGCCTGCTGACTATGACACTATATTATTAGTAGCAAAAGTGCATTATTAAAAAACAGATCAGACTGTATGTGCTAACCCGTACACAGACACTGTAAGTGTCTAGTTAACCCCAGATCCCCTGTAGTGGCTAGATTCTCCAGTCTTCACTCAGGCAAGTCATTTTTCATGCCAGCATCTCTAGAGATCATTTTGGCCCAAGCAAGGGATGGAAAAAAAATTGTTTCTGATGCACAAGAATGCAGCTGAGGTTTCCTCCAGCCTCTGTGCTCAAGCACTAGGTGACAGTAGGCCTCACATTTGTCAGACCTGATGGACACAGCAGAGGAGCCTGGAAACTTATTTTTAATTGCCTTTTTAAACTGAACTCTGTCTAGATTATGATCAGGTTAAATGGATGCCCACGCATGAGCCATGCAAAGCTGCTGTGGGTATTAGGAAGTGAAAGCTCAGGCTTACTGGAAGAGCTCCTGGTCCGAGATGGTGCTTGTGTGCAACAGGTTGTTGAACCCTGCGTGGGCTGTGTCCGTGGAGCAGGTCATTTCTCCATCCTTGCCCTGCTTGGAGGCACTGAGCCGAAAGAGGCTGGAGCAGCGCAGGGCAAGCTCCAGAGCATCCAGCCAACACCGGCCTGTAAAAACAAGGGGAATTATTTAAGCACAGGAGAGCAAGTAAGACGATTTGTGCGCCACCTCTATAAAGCTTCTTACCTCAGTGCAAAGCTTGCTTTAAGGCAAGAAGTCACTGTGTACCATAATCTACTTTTCACATAAATAATCCCTAGGTTATCTGGCTGGAAATGGTAAACACTTTGGCAGCTGCATGAGTGACAAATCTGCACAGGTAATAACAATGGAGAACTCACCGCAGCTTTGCTCTAACAGCACCTCTTCCTCTCCACCTACTTATTTTAGTTTTTCTTATCCTGCCACAAAAAGGCTTCACCTGAAGGAAATTTGCCAATACAGGAAACTTCAGGCATGGCACAAAGATGAGACAGGAACCCAACCTGCATATTGGCTCCTCATGCAATGCCCCCTCCAAGTCTCCAAAGTGGTGCGTTAGTGTTAAAGCACACCCAATCATTACAATGCTGGAGCCTCTGTATTCTTGGAAATAGCCTGCTGCAGTAGTTCAGAGTCACTGATGAGGCCAGGACACCTGCAAATCGGCTGAGCATTCAAGTATGGGGGTATCAAGGGAAAAACCCTCTAATTTCCAGCCTGTAAAACAAAGCTTTTCATTACAGTCCTCTGAATACGTTTTGCAATAATTAGAAGTGCACTTGAGAGGCAATGAAGAAAACAACTAAGGATTTTCCTCTGGCAATGGCGATTTGCTACAGACAGCTTTCCTCTGGACCACATCCACTCTGAGGTCCCACTGGGGAAATGGTTGTGTTACGTCCTACTCTATCACATGCTGAGCATCAGGTATATGCTTAAACCACACTGGGATCCAGCTACTACTGGGCAGAATTCCCATCGACTTTGCCATGACCAAAATCTAGCCCTGTAAGAAGATCAGTAAGATTTTAAAAAATCTGTATCACAGGTGTATAAATATATATTTCTAAATTTGAGAAGCTCTTAGCGCTTGTTTTAATACAAAGCTATAACTAGTGTGAGAGAGAGAACTCCCCCAAGCTTGCAAGAATTCCACTTGAACACAGAATCACAGACACCTCAGAGCTCAGCCATTTCCTCCAATTTCCTCCTACAAATTCCATCAGCACCAGCTTATGATTTAATAATAAAACCATTCATAATGTTTAATAAAAAATTAGGAGGGCTAAAGGATATTGGAATTGATTTCACACTATTTTGTATTTAACAAACTTTTTTACATTAAGGCTCTACACCCAGGAATTTATTGCCTCCTCACCACGGGGGAGGATTTGCATGGATAAGCTGTTAGAGTAAACGGTAGAACAGAGTCAAACCCACTTCCTCTTACATATTCCCTCTCCTCTGACCCATTAAGTCGAAAGCCCATTTTTGGCTATTATTTGCAGCCTTGTGCTCAGGCAGCAGTGAGGAGATAGTTCTCGTGCCTGGCAGCACTTTGGAAACCTTAATCAAAGGACCTACTTTAAAAAAAAAAAAAAACATGTTAAAAATCTTCATTTTAATACTGCATTGCAGAAGCTTTCGAGAAATTTTCCTTGGAGAAACACCATGTGCATTAGCAGTCAGCATTACTTCTGTCCCACAGAGCCCAGGAATGGCACCAGGGTATTGCCCTACTTTCATTTCTAACAGAAAGCAAATTCAAGGGATGCAGAGCAGCATAAAAGACACAGGCCTTCGGCCATCAGGTGGTGCTGTGAATCCAATCAAATACATAACACAGAAGCAGACATGAAGTATGGCATTTCCTCTGCAAATGAAAAGGTTACATTCTCTGCAAGTCAACAATATGGTAATTGCACCATAACACCAAAAAATTATGCCCTCTGAGTTTCGAAGCTTGCACACAAGATGAACCTGTTTGCTTGCTACAGGCCTACATGAAACGTTTTTACATTTGAGTGATCTTGCTCTTGAGTAATATTCATCCTTATTGTGAAAAGGAAAGGAGAATTCTGGTATTTGGATTACTTAATTGCTCATACAGTGAGTCTACTCACTCCCTCAGGAATTGCAGAAGGGGGAAAAAAAGAATGTGGTCACGTAATTAAAGGCTATCATTTATAGTTATTGTCGTCCACACGAAGGCTTCATTGGCTGCCTTTACTCTCACACTTCCACATTTTGAGTGGTTGACTCCAGTCATTTCTGTATGCAGGATAATTAGATGAGAGAAGCAGAATCTGTGTTTCTTAAGAGACGAAGAGCAGCACAATATGATTCAGATAAAGGAAGCAAAACAAAAGAGCTGGGAAAGAATTACAATTGCATTTGTTTTGAAGGTCTGAGGTTTTTAAAACTGTAATGTAAAACACTACAATCAATTATCAGATTTTTATTATAATCTGTGGCAGACTGTGCCCTAAAAAAGCTTATGTTTAAATCCTGGAGGAAAACCCAAGAACATACCATCAGCCTATGGCAAAATTCCCCACAGGGTTTTAAGAATTTATTATACCAAATGGTATGCTACTCTACCCGCCTCAGTGACTATTTTGGGAGAATTTTGCACAAATTCTGTTGCTTCAAGAAAATCTATATTACCTGGGAGCAAGGAACAAAGTGTTCCCTTAGCCAGGCAGTCTTAGAGCAGGACCCCTTCTCTTTTGCATGCAACATTTTGTGCTGACCTCAAGGGCAGGATCCCCAGAGGGAGCTGTGGCTCTTGCATTGAGTTGGGATGGTCTGGAATGTAAATAGTCCGTTTGCATAGATCCTTTCCATCTGGATCACAGACCACATTCACAGCCATCACAGGCAGAGACAAGCTTATAAAAAGCAGTCAACAAGACCAATCATCCATCCCATGGATGCTCCACACCTCCTCTAGATTACCTGGCCCAACAGGCTGGACTGGGTCTCAACAGACCTTTGAGAGGGACTTCAGCACCGCTGGCCAGTGGGAATCACACAGGATCCCCCCATGCTGCAGGGATGTCCCTGTCCACCTCCATAGGGCGCTGCTGGTACCTGGTGCCCAGCTGAAACCTGGCGCCTGCAGCTGAAAAAAGCACTTTTTTTTTTTTTTCACAGACAAAAGCAAACCACTAAAAAGGCACAAACGGCACAAAATGTTTCTACTGCTCCCCCTTGGGAAAAAAAAAACGGAACTCCTTCTAGGAGTACTTGGAGAATGGCTTAGTCCTCAAGCAACTCTCCAATTACAACAATAGCCTACAGAAAAATCAGGTAGTGCTCTCCACTCTTGAAATTCTTTATAGTCACCATGATCGCAGCTAGGAATACTCATAATTGGATATGCCAACTCTACCTGCCACATTTTGCAATGAGTGATCGCTGAAGTGCCAGACAACCTTCCCTCAGCACTCACCAAGGAAGTAAAAATCTGCTCGGGGTGCAAACGTGATTCTGCACACCAAAATCTCATCTGGGGACTACACGTTTTGCCATTGAATACTTGTAGCTACAGAACAGCTGGGATGAATCTCTTGCCAATTAAGACTTCAAAAGCTTCACGCCTAGTAGCCATACATTCCTCTAGACAGGCATCACTAAGGGAGCATTATTCTTCTTGAATTATTAAAGGCATCCAGCTTTCGGCTTCCTGCCTTACACCTACAAGACAGATGCTTTTAAGAATCAGCCTGAGGTAGACTGCCACCTGGAAACGATGAATTCTTGCTCAAGTGCACACAAATCACAAATGATGAGGAAGACACTGATTTGCTTCAGTCACTGAACATTGAGGTCACCGTATTCAGCTGACTGCTTCTCATTTTGCTGTACCACTTGGGTGTCTACGTGTATGATTCGTTACATTTTGGCTGTCAAGCTGCAAGGATGTAATCCTTCAATTAGCTGCCAGTGCAATTTATGCACCAAGCTATGTAAAATCTGGTTGCAAATGTATGGATTTTAAATTGCTGTAAAAGGGCTAAGGGGGTCAGACATAAGCCTAAGAAGATAACTCTATTTTTTTCCAGCATCCCTGGGTTTGATGATGTACTTCAATGCGAACTGGGTTTTGAACTGCAGTCCTCCTCCTGGTTTGTTGCTTCTGTGTGTGACCCTCCCTGCGATAACGTTATATTTCTCCCTAGATCACAGTATCCGTTTTGTTAGAAGAGTCTGGTGACTACCAATGACTAAAGAAACAGTAACACAGCAAGACAGACCATCAGTTTTTCTGCATAACTCCCTCCACATCAGGCAATGGAGCCTATCTAAAGCATGCCCGAGGAGGGGATGCACATAAGGAACAAAATGCAAGTGTGGTTTACATTTCCTCTGTTTAGCCTTTAACACTTGCTTGTCTGCCACAGAGTTCCCTCCAATAACCCCTTTGGTGGCAGTACCCATGGGACACGTTTCAGCAACTAATTCTAACACTCTCATCAGCACAAATATGATTTGCAGACATAGTCACTGGTTTGGAAAAATAGATTTTCTTTATTGAAGCTAGTTTGAGAGAAAGATTCTGTTTTTGTACAGGTTGAGCCTTGTAGGCTGATTCGACCTTCCAGATGTCTTTAAAACACATCACAGAACAGACTGCTGCAGGGGTCTGTGAATGTGAAATTTACTGTAGCTTGACGGTGGTTCGGCAGGCTGTCCAGAAGTCAGGACCTCAAATCCTGCCAACAGGCTGTCACAGATGGCACAGCAGAGGGGAAAAAGGGGATTCTGAAATGTGGAGAGAAAAAAAAGTAGGCCATGTAGCTGCTGATCATGATATAGCTGCCTGGATAGCAGAACTGAACATCTGACATATGCTATACCTCAATATTTCCCAGCAATTCAGAGGCCTCCATGAATTACTGTTAAATTTGCCAAATGTTCGGCAGTTCATTTTTCACTATGAACATGGGGAGGCTGTGTTAAGAAGAATATGGTTAGGACACCTCCTCAGAGATGCTGCAGATTCACACAGTATCCCACCTCCGGAGGAGACGTGAACATACTACCAACACACGCTAACATTATGCAAGGGAACGCATCCCACCTGCCCCATTTATGTCAGCCAGCTTAGTGCTTTCCATCTAAAATCCCCATCTCTCTTGACCGTAAGTACATCCTATATAGCTGCCCGGTGCATTAAAGAAATGAAACAAACTGAAATATACTCTCCAGGAGATGCCTGTTCACAACACATAAATCTCTACAATCACCTACAACCATTTGAGTAGCTGGGCTGCCTACAGGGTAGTTTGTCCAAGATTTCTTTAAAAGTAGCAGTTTTCATTCTTTCTGTCCTGTCTTCATAAGCTTTACGCCTAATGATGCAAGTCACAGATCCTAGAGTGCGACAGCCACAAACAGTTTGACTGTTTGTCAGGCTGTCTACACTGCTCCATGGAGCAGAGATGCCCAAACCACCTCCTCTAGCTGTGCTTCTCACACAGCTCCCTGACCTTAGCTGTGAAATGAAATAGTTTTTATTTTAACCACCTTTCATGCTAGCATTTCTGGTGAGATATCATATCAAAAGCTTTTGCAAAATACAAAGCCAAAGACAGAATTCTCAAAGCTTCATTTCTGTCAGCTGTCACTGACGCCTCTTGGGACTAACTGATGGCAGCTAGTTAGGCATAATTTACTCATTCCAAATCTGTGCAGGTGAATCTTGAGCATTGCTAAAGCCATTTAAAAGCTATTTCATCCTAAACCAAAGGTTCTAGCTGCATTCTACATAGAAATCTAATGTGATCAAGGGAAGAAGACGGAACTGAGAAACCTCTAAATCAAATATAATAAATCTCTATCTAACCCCTACTGTAGGGAGGAGACAAAATACATAAAAATTACGCTAAGTTCTCAAATGATTCTACTTGGAGCTATCTGGCCTTGGCACTCTTCCCAAAATTCTTGGTAAGCATCTTGGCTGTAGCAATACATTCAAATAACTCACTATTTGAAGCTCTTATGATATCAAAGACAAATAATAGTTCACTGGATAGAAAGCTTCTGACAGACCTTTAAATATTCAAAGTTCTCAATTCAGTCCATTTTGGGTTTTTTCAGCACTACGGTGCATTACCCAGACAAAGAGATCATAGCCAGAGACATCTTACATCTGAACATCTCCTGGGGCTACTTCTAGCTTTGAAGCTTTGATGGGTAAGGCTAGTTCAAACAAAACTAAAGCTTTCTACTCCACATAACTGGCCCATTACAGTCTGCAAAAAAAGAGGGAGTACAAGCTTAGCAACAGGCCTCTTTGCTAGGTTGGTGTTAAGGTTTCACCATTCGGCTTCTACCAGAATGAAGATTTTCATTTAGAAGATAATTGAAATGCCAAGAGAAAAAAAAATCTTTATCAGATAGTAGTTTGTCTTGGATGCATGCAGTGACTACACTGCTCCTTTTGTACATTTCCTAAGTTAACAGAAAGGCAAGTTACATGGATCTCTAAGGAAATAATTTAGATCTGGATTGATAGACATTTATTGAAGTTATTCACTTGCCTAAGAACTTGGTGGGATTGTTCTATCTATCTATTCTGTGGGCTGTCTGTCTAACCAGGGTTTGAAATGCCTGTAATTTGCCAGGTCTAGCTCAAAGACACTTTATTCCCCAGAGACCATTATATAAATCTGCATCTTTCTACACAAATGATACTTGGGTGGAATCCTGTATTCCTTTGCACAAATATGCTGCAGAAGTCATATTATTCCATGAGGTACAAAAGCAACGTTCAAAGAAATAGATGTGCTGCTTTGGTTCTATACAAGTTCCACTTAATTCCGTATGATCTCACTGCAAAGGGAAACAGCTTCCCCTGCCTAGATGGTACAGATCGCCATGAAGAGCCTGTTCTGCACAGGGGCAACATGAACAGTGTGCCAAGCCTGCAATAAAGAAAATCTCTTATTCTAAATGCCATGTCAAAGATTTATTTACCATCTTTGGTGTCCCATTTCCAGCTGCTAGAAGTAAGTGAAATTTAATCACTGGGCCAGAAGGACTCTGATTCTAAACCTCTCTGTGCTTCATAAAATATTTGTGCATTCTTGAAGTTATCTAGAATAAGACCAAGCAAGCTACCTCGGTATGCGTTGTGGGATAGGTGAAAAATGTCCCTAAAATGAGCAGTCTGCTTTCATTTGCTGCAGAAAAAAAAAAAAAGAAAAAAAAGAAAAAGAAAAAAAAGAAAATTATGTACTCTGAAGGTCAGCTGGAATGAAAACATGATTTTAATCTTATCTACTTATAAATCACTGATATTTTAGGCCTTCTAAAGTCATTTAGAGAGATTTTCACATAGCAAGCTGGCATGTTTGTTAAATACTGACCTAAATTTACCTTCCATGATTTTGTGAATTCCCAGAACAGTATATTACAGGGCCATCTGTGCCTGCTGTAGTGCGAACCACAGTACAATAAGTTCACAAGAGACTTCTGGTGGCAGAGAGACATCTATCAACAGCCTTCAATATTACTATGTCATTTTTCTCCAGCAGATCCCTCCCTAGTGAAAGACATTGACAGAAAAACTATAAAATCTCTCTCCAGATGAGGGCATAGGTAAAACTCTTCTCATCCCAGTTTCGGGAGCAGCTCCTTTCATCTTCCAGTATTTACTTACTTAGTGTTTTTTCTCCAGCTATAATTCTAGGTCCTTCATCCATGGACATGGCCAACACGAATAGTGGCTAGTCAGTGGGGAATATGAAATGTGCCTGTGGTCTGCTCAGACTGTTCACACACTGGCTAATGAAATGCATCTCAACTTGAGGTGCCATTTTTTCTTTTATGCATCAATTTACTGCATCAACCTGTTTTCTTAATTAGCAAGGAGCATAGAGCACTGAAGTCCACATCGACCAACCCCAAAGTCCCACCAAAGCAAATAAAGACCAGAACTCACCATCCGATTCGGAGGCTGCTCTGAAGATCAAGTAACTGCTGGGAAGAGGCTGAGTGATCGAACCAACATTTTCTCCCTTTGGGCCCTAGAAATGACACACACAAAAACCAAGTGATGCAGAGAAAAAAAGCAACTAGCGCAGAGAGGTCTACTGCACTGGCAGCTCTTCTGGAAGGGGGCAAGGGGAAGCTCCATCCTCTAAATGTATCTGCAGAGATGAGGCGCAGCACTGGAGAAGGAGGATGCTGTAGGCTGGGCACGTTGCTGGACTGCAGCCTGTCACCACTGTATCTGGGCCCACTGGGTACCTGTATGATTGCCACCTGGCCCAGAGAAAAGGGAGCCCTTCCTTTAGTTTCCAGAAAACAGCACACACAGCACTTAAAATCTGTCAGGAAATTTTGGGGCTTTAAGTATAGTGTCATTCCTAGCATGACCTGCTACAACATCCCATCTTGTCCTCAAAGGAAGGACTAATTTCTAGTAAAGGAATCTGCAAAATATTTTTCAGTAACGGGGCAGACCCTATAAACCTTTCACATAAGAATTCACTCCCTGACTGCCACTGAAAACAGTTCCCATATGTAAGTGTCTGATAATTGAATTGTGGTTTTGTTTTGGAGTTCCACTCAGGAAGCCAAAATTTGTAAAGAATGAAGAGTGCAAGCACAGGACAAGCACTGAATTGCATCTGTGCCTATAGCACGAAGATGGACTGCTGAGAACACAGCAGTCTCGAGTCTGGCTTCTCATCTCTACCATCTTCCACTGGCAGGAGAAACAGGGATCCTTGTTACTCACT
>NW_010577657.1:328967-374502 GCF_000705375.1 Tinamus guttatus
AAGACTGTTTAACAGGTTTAATAGCAAAGCTGGGATTTGACTGGTGAGCTGACCAGCTCAAGACATTACTAGTGACATTAATGCAATCAGGCAGCATTCTCCCTGGCATTTTTCCGTGCCTGAGCTTGCAGCTGAGCAGGTGCCCAAGAACTGCAGGTAACACCGTTTTATGACAGGGTTTTCAGTGCACAGACTGATATTTTCTCTATTGGAGGAGAAAGAAACACAACTAAATAATACAGATAAAGAAAACATTAAAAAAAAAACAACAACAAGAGAAATAAAAGGAAGCAAGGGTTGACACATTTGGGAATGTGGATCAACACAAGGAGTGGCCACGCCACTCTGTCAAGGAAACAAATTTAATAGTAAGACATGCGCACACAAGGAGGCAGCTGTTCACCACAGAGCTCTGCAAAGCAAAGCAGGCCATAAAAATAAAGTCAGCATCTTGGCAAAGGAGATGAGCTCCTGCATCTGCAGCGTGGAGATAATAATGCTGTCCACCTCCCAGCCTGTGAGCCTCCTGCCCGTTTGAAGTCTAAGACCTTCAAGACAATGACTCTCCCACTAAAGGCAAACGTTATCCCTGCTACAGCGGGACCTCAAGCTCAGCTGCAGCCTCTAGACAGTACAGCTAATAAAGAAACATCTTTGGATCATTCCTGCCTTTAAATTTGATTTGAGACTCAGAGGCATTATCAAAAAAGACGGTGTTTATGCTTTGAAAAATGGAGCTGACTATACTGGAAACTCCTGGAGACTCATAAAACAAAGCTTATCAAAGGGAAAAAAATCCCTCTCGTTAGCAGGTCTGTGTATAACTGTAAGCATGAAGAAGAAATTAACTAGGTTATATCACAGACCGGAAAAAACATTCATAAAAGAAGTGACACAAGTCCCATAGCTAGAACCTCTTCCCTTTGATTTCTTTAAAGGTATAACTCAAAACACTGAAATCTTTAAAATTAAAATTGTATATACTCCCAGACTCAGCAGGCCTGACCCTGACTCATTTGCTATTCTAAACCTGTGACAACAGAAACGGCAATCAGTAGTGCTCATCCCCACACCACAACATTCAGCTCCAACAGAAATATGACCTATTCCAAGATGATATTTGGGGCAGCAGGGCAAGTGAAGCCATCCAACAGCTGTACACCCCCTCTGTAGAGCAGAAGGGTGGCTGTCCCCACCCGCACAGTAACTGCTGGGTTAGGTGGTCTCCTGCCATCACCCCCATAGAATGTGTCTTCTCAGAAGCGGTGTGGAAGAAGCTGCCCTCACACGATGGACAAGGTGTCCCTGAGGCAGCTTTCGGGGCACGCAGGGAAGCTTTTCTGATGGCTGCCTGTGCTGGTGACCCATTCTGAGATTTTGGTGGGTTTGGCCTCGTGTTTTCGAAGGCCTGAGCAGAGCAAAAAGGGAAAAGGTCTAATTCATATGCACCATGAGGCAGGATGCATATGCAAAAAAACTGAACTCTCGAGAAGCCACGAGTGCGCTGTGTAGAACAAAATATTCCGTCCTCCCAGGGAAATGCTTCTAAGACAGCTCTTAGAGTCTCTTAAAGCAGAGAGCTTTATAGGAGCAAAAGCTACTTGGTGCATATGTTTAGGTGTTAACTCAAAGGAATGGCCTTTCACCTTATGTTCCTACTGTTTGACAGGTATCCCAAAATTTCATCCTGCTCTAACTTCAGTTAAATGATTGCACACTAAATTTAAGTGGCTCACATGATTATAAATGTTTAAGACAATGCTTGAAGCCAACAGCATTTGCTCCACAGTACACGGCCGAACCTGGCAATTAATTCCAGACATTTGCCAGAGAACCTGGGCTAACAACAACAGGGCACTCATGAGCCTGAGGCCTCTAATGTGAGTCCAAATCAGATCATCAGCCCTAGGCTAGACAATCCTTGGAAATCCCAGAAGCCAGAAGTGAAAATTATTTAGCAAGATCTTACTTCTGTCATGATGGGACAGAAACTTGGACTTATAGTTTGAGTTCAAGCTAATCTATAATTCATGAGAAACTGGCCTTCTTCTTTGCAGAGTAATACAAAACAAGTTTAGACAAGTCAGTCAATTCTGCTTCAGTTGTTTTAAAGGAAGGCCATGAAATGACATAAAATGAATCTGTACTTTTAGCAGCTTCAGCCTTAAACTGCTGTCAGAGTGCTGACAGCTTCTTTGACATCAGGCCATTCGCCGGTGGATTTCTTGATGTGTATTTTGGTGTTCACCTTGGGGCTGAAAGCATCTATCATGCACAGCAATCCAACCTGAATTCAGGTTTCAGGAAACATCCTGAAACTCATGCTGCTCAAACACTGCTTTCCAAACATCCATCTCAAAAGACTCAGAATATTATTTTGACTTTAAAACTCTAATCTCTTGGGACCTTCTCTAGTACACAAACACTTTCGAAGATACATTCCTTTCATATTTAATTCCTGTTTCTGTCATATATTTTCTCAAGAGACACAGGAATGAGATACACACACATATAACACATATTGATAAAAACTCTTTCTTTTGGATGACTCATACCGAGTTCTGGTATCTTGCAACACTTCAGATCTCTAAATGATACTGTTTTTTCACTGTCTTTCCTACTGTGCTTCCCAGAAGAATTCAGTTGACCTGTCATGTCAGAACAAATTTCTGGTTGATGGATTGCAAATGATTGACAAATTTCTTGGGCATAGGCTCTGAATAAAAGATAAGCATTACGACTCTTAAAATTGAGTAAGAAGGAAAGTGACAGCCAAACCTATATAAATAGCATAAGGCAAAAACAATGCACCTAGGCACAGACTAGAGCTAAGCAACTGTCAGAAAACAACAGCTCTTACCCTGGACTGCTGAGGTTTATTTTAATTATCTCCTTCTACCATACTCAAAATCAAGACTTTCTTTTCTGTTTCAGCAGGAAGGTGTAAGGCTGCTTGATCTCCTCCACTTCACCTGACATTTTGGTAGCGGTGACAATGCCATCACCCCTCTCACATGAATTTTTCTAGGCACACTTATTCTGCTGACCACCTTGCAGCAAGGCAATAACCTGCAATGCCTTGTATACTCCGGTGATATTTCCTGGAGAATTTATATCTGCAATAACTTGGCAGAGTTGCTGTTTTTAATGGCGAGACAAAGTTCAAGAGCAGTTAAGCACTGTCTCGTCGGGGGATCCAACAGAAGTTGCATTCAGTGCTTGTCAAGAGGTACGGAGGTCTTCCTCTCTGCTCATAAACATTAGGTAACTTCTACTTTTGCCAATTCTTAAGGGAAAAAAAGAAACACAGCTCTTCAAAATTTGGAGGGAGTTATTTAAGAGATGTGAGAAACTACTAATAATTTGTGCTGCGGGGAGATCCAGAGGTCACTGTTGGAGCTACTGTGCATTAAGCAAGAGATAGTCTCAGCCTCTGAGCAACAACGGTTAGAACAAGGACTCGAAACGAGGGACAGAAAGCCTTGCTATTTCAGTTTCAAAACACCTAAAATTAAGACAGGATAGATTGGACAACCTGTCCAAAGTCACTCCTTCGTGGCAGAGCCAAGCCAAGGCTTGGGCAGACCAATGAATTCCAGTCCATCACCAACCAACCCAAATCTCAGAGACATTGACAAAAACAAGCCTTGGTTAGATCATTCATCTGACTTTTGTCACTCTGCCAACCCTCTTCCAGCGCTGTCGAAAGCATTTACAGCTTTGTATATGTTTTTTTTTTTTTCTGGAAAGTCAGTTAATTGCATCAACTCCTCATCTCCTATTAGCACATCTAGGCCAGGGCTTGATAAAGCTCCTAGCTGTGGATCATTTTTTTCTACACAGACATGTCTTTCTTCAATTTATGCATGAATTTATACACCAAGAACAATACAGTTGTCTAACTAATCACGACGCATGATGCTCCTTTGATGTCACACCATGACCAAACTTTAGAGTCCCCAATCTTTTCATGCAGTCAACTTACCGTCACTAAGAACATTTGAGTAACTGCAAACCTAGATAGTACAAACACCCTCAAAAATCTCTGCACCACTTTCCCAACCCTGCAGTCCTGCAAGATCCCACCAGTTCAGGATCCCTGCAAAGTCAAGGGATGACGCCAGTTCACTGCAGAGCAGCAAAGCAGAATAGCAGTGCTTGTGTGGTGCTGCACTGAAGTTAATAAGCTTTGCCAGACAAAATCCAGCTCACACAGAGCCACACAAGGCAAATCACTGCAGCCTGTTTGAAAAGCAGCTTCTTCCTACCTGCATTTCTCACTGCTCAGAGACACTGGTGCCCAAACAGAAGTTGTTCAGGTCATCAGGGTTGTTACCTTGACAGCCCAGATGGATTGATCCAAAGGATGAAACAGCTTAAAACAGAAGCCGTCCTTTTTGGAGGGTCTCTCAATCAGCTCACAAGAATGGAGCAAGATTGTCCCAACCCACTGTCCAATCTTTGGTGTTTTATAAATCAGCAGCACTCCTGGTTTCAGAACACACCACAGCTTGGTCCAGCTCTTCAGAGTCCCACGGATCTGGAGCAGGGGCAAGAAGAGAACAGAAAATTGCTCTTAGATCGCTCCTTAAAAGACAAAACAGCATTTATCCTGTATTTATTCAGTATTCCTATTGCCAGCATGCACTGCTCTCACGGCCAGACCAAGATATACTTTTTGCTACTTTTTGTGGCTATTGCATTAGCCACACAGTCTCAGGGATCTCACTGCAAAATCTCTGACCATGCCAATCCAGCTATCAGAATCTACTCTTCATATTTCTATCACTGATTTCATGCTTCCAGCTTTTTTAATATTTTAGGCAAGCAGCACCACTGGGCACGTGAGAGTGATTTGTTAATAGTTGGAGGGCATGCCAATTAGGGTATCACAGAGAGAAATGCTCTAGTCTAACTGACCTTGGAAGGCGCTTTAATAGTGTTCTGCCAAACAGAGCTATTAATGGTTCGGTCAAACAGCACAATTTTAAAGTGCCTTCTAGCTGGTTTACTTCTCTGTCAAGCTCAATGCACTTTCTCTCTTACAGAAAAGACATTAAAACTGATAGCACATATTACAGTTAATAGCTTTATGAATGGGGACATTTCTCTGTAAGGTTAGATTTTGCCTAAGGTGTTCTTGTCTTCAGCGTGCGGAGGGTGACTCTCAACTCTTGTCTGGGTATTCTGCTTTGACAGCCCTGGCCATTTATTGTTGGGCTAGAAATTTCCAGCTGCAGCAAACCCAACATAGGGGCTCTGTGTAAAAATCTCAATATTTAGATTAAGCTTAGTGCTATCATCAACACTAAACACTGTGGCACAATTTTGCTGCCAATCTTATTTCTCAAGTAAGCAGTGCACTTCTCACTTGCCTAGATTCCAACACTGACCCCGGAACAGTGAGAGCAGTTTTTCAAAGCACTCATAAACAGAGTTGTATTGTTTCATGAAATCCCTAATTTATTTTAAAAAAAAGCAAAGGCAAAAAAAACCCTATTTGTTTAGAGGTGTTTGAAAAAGTAAGTTTTACTACTACAAAAGTCCCAAGCAATTCATGATTAATCAAGAAGACCAAATGCTCTAATGAATTAAAAAACAAGTTGTCAGAGACGAGATTGCTCAATGTCAGTCCAATTTCATTTGCCATGTACAAAGTTTCAGGGTTTCAGTGAGAAGCTGTCACCCTGTGAGTCCTTGCACTAGGAGAAATTACAGTTGTCATTAGGTCCACTATGTTTCATTCTGGGCTGTGACAACATAAAATCCAACTGTCAATAGAACAAGCTACATCTGCCCATTTCTGACCTATTACTCTGTCTGTTCCCTCTTTAGTCAGAAAGCACATTTATGGTGAAAGGCCAGCAGCCTCCTTTAAAGAGGAAGAAAGAACAGTGAAACATCATCAGTTCCTTTGCATTAGGCTCTTTTGGAGAACGTTCCTATTAAGGACAAGGAACAGATGGACCGAATTAGGTTAAGATGGAACAGAAACATTCCCTGTAGCTTTTACAGCAGTTATTTAGGCAGGAACTTCACAGCAACATCAACTGAGAATTACTCAGTCTTTCCTCACTCAGAAAGTGCTAGCGCACACGTCTCAGACGCAGCACACATTTCTCACTTGTTTTTTTTCTGACAGCCCCAGAAGCAACGGTCTGTACCAAATACCTTCAGCCAGTCTGCTGTGATGACCACACTGGGGTCCTTCAGGGCGCTGAAGAGTTGCTTGGTAGCTCTTTTCTTCTCCTGTCTGTAATTTTTTTTTTGTACCTGGCTCAGAACAGAGAAAAACAGCAGCTGTAATCACCTCCTCCTTGGCGGAGGAAGGAACATAATGCATTAAAGAAGCCTATGTATAGCACAGCTAGAGCCTGATCCAGCACAGGTTCCTCAGAAAGCAGCACAAGGAGGAACAACGAAATGAGACAGCAGGTACCTGCTTTGCTTCTGAAGTTCCACTAAGCACCATCAAGTTCTGCAGTTTAAGTGCTTTTATTTTGGGGGAAATGGGGAGAGACTGAATATACAATCATCCCCACCCCTCCAATTGAAGACGTTAAAAGTAATTTCATCCAAAAGCCAAAAGTAAATTAATTGTTTTGGTAGACAAACAAACATTCAAACAATTATCTGCCCAGACTGCCAAGAAACAGCTGTCCTAGTCAGAGCAATGAAGGGTTATGATCTTCTTCAGGTGCTCTGTAACACATGAACAGAACATAATAATTACTCTTATTTTTTTCTGTTTGCAATATGCAATCTAATCACTTTACAGAGTCTGATAATACTCTTAGTCCACAACTACTCAAAGAAGATCGAAAGTCTTTTCTGGGCCTTGGGAAATAACTCCCAGTAGTTCCTATTAGTTTGGAAGGTACTACTTGTTTTGTCAAAAGGAGTCAGCTGATGCTGATTTGGCTGCTGTACACATACCTTCAGCGTTTCCTTCTTCATGAATCTGGCCGTGGGAGACACACACTCTTTGTCAGAGCCATTGCAAAGCTTATATTCATTCTAGAAAAAAAAGTGGAAGTAGAAATGTATTAATATGAAGAAGTTTGAGCTGTGCTTTAATGAAGAGTTGTTTATATCTTCCAGGAATCCATGAAAGAGCTGACTGAAGGCTTTGCCAGCAGACATGAGGCACCCTTGAGAAAGGTATCCTAGTACTGCACTTTAAAATCCCTTCTTACACACAGGGTTACATGGAAAACTCTCTGCCGCGTTTTCTTCATGTTTCTCCCACTCAGACACTAATCTTGTTAGAAACAACAAAAAATCTGTTCTTATTCCTAACTCTGAAAATTACCCATTTCTTTACAGATCCTAAAGCATTTCAATTGCTCAAATGAAAATAATGGGGAAGCTGGTAGAGGTCTTTCAAAACTACACTCAGTATTGGCAATGACTGTTGCCCCAGCTGAAATGTCCAGAACCATGAGTAGGCAAGAAATGATCTAATCATGTTACAGATAATGTAGAAAATTATCCTCATCTTGGCCTTGGGAAACCAGGCACAAAATATACAGTCACTTTAAATCATGTTTAACAGCATCAGTGCTGTTTAAATTCATTTGCAGCGACTGCAGACTGATCTCATGATTGTGATGGTGGTCTGAAAAAAATGATTTACTTGCATTAGACCACAACACTACTGTTCCCCAAAAGATGGTGCACTTGGAGAGCACAGCCCTCTGAAGGGCCAGGAGCCTCCTCAGACAGATACCACCTGCAAGATGTCCAAGCCTCGGGGAGGGCACAGGAGGTAGTCTGGGCTTCGCTGCCTGTTACATGGCACTAGGGAAGTTACTTCTCTCTGGGCCTATTTTATTTCCAACCTTTCATCCCTCATGCATTTAGACCATAATCTTTTGGGGTAAGACACTATTTCTCCTTCTCAGGCATGACAGTTTGGTAACAGTTCAGCCCTTGGTCACACCGATTTAATGGTTATGATGCAAAAATGAGCTGCATTAAGGAGACTATGCATCAGACGTGGTTCCCATTTATCAGGTTCCTGCCATGATGTGAAACACCCCCAGTGGGCTCTCAAACTATCACGTGTGCTCCATGAGTCAGTGCAATCATTTCACAGTGCCTTCAGTTTTGAGAGACCTACTTTTTTTCCTCCCTTCCAGTGACAAAGAAATCTCTCCAGCTACTATAGCCACAAGCCACGCGGAACATTAATAGTGAAGGATTTAATGACAGCTGGATCGGCCCTTTCCACGTGACTGACAGGGAGAGAAATATGTAGTGACACGGCCAGATCACAGTGAACAGGCATTGACTAGGCTTTGGGGACTGCGGCAGAGCAAAAGCATGAGGATGCGCCCCCAAATGCAGCATCTCTAAAGCAAACCTGTCTGGATGATGCAGGATTAGAAAGCAGGGACAAAAAGGGCAATTTAGGGCAGGGATAGGATCGCTGTAGAATCTAGTGCTTGCTCTTACATCCCATGAGTCTACTAAAAACAGAGCTATGTAGGACACTAGAGAATAAATAGAGAAATAAAAACTTCATTCTGCGAAGGCATATAGAAAGACCGATGAAGTCCCTGATCTGACCATGCAGATTACAAGTGCATTCAGCTTTAGCACTGCCAAAGAAAATGCCAGCTCTGCACTCCTGCAACCTATATAGTGTTTGCCATCTTCGTTTTAGCAGGAAAAAAAAAGTCCTCCTCTACCTGCAATGCAGCCTCTGATGCATATTTTATGTCTCTTCTGCACATGGGACTTCATTGTCAAAACACAGGATTTACAACAGGAACCATGGCACCCACACGAGATCTGAGCAGCAGCTCCCGCCCGCTTGGACCACGCTTGGCCACGCTACCAAGGGCAGGGCTGTGTGTTTGACAAGGACGCTTTCAGGTCCTCTTTACGATAAAACACCTCTAGGTGCTTCAACAACTCGGAGAAAGAATCCCCCAGAACTATAAAGAGCTTAGGCTTTCCTAATTCAAGACACATGGCCTTGGGAATTCATCAGATTTATCCCTGCTGCTCCCCCTTAGCAAGAAGAGTGTCCTGTCCTTGAGACACAATTAGGAGCTGACTCTTTGCATGCCATTTTCCCCGCTCTAGCACGGTGAGCAGGCTGCACTGCTCCCTGTCAGCCAGCACAGAGAGGCAGCGAAGCACCGGCGTCCGCGAGGCTCCTGCACAGGCATCAGCAAAGCATCGGATACAAAGGTGCTTTTTACTTAATTAAGTGAAATACACTGAAGTCACTTGTTGCCTGGAGAATTACATCTTTGTACTTACATAAAGGATAAAAGTTCTAAATTAATATAGGGGACAGATATTAACTCAGAGGCACTGCCAGGGCCTCTGCTCTGCCAGCTTTCTTGGGGCTTCCCAGTTCATACTAAAAAGGAGCAATCATGAAGCCTCAAATCAGGATGGAGGATGAGCTTTCTTTATAACCACTGCAATCTTCAGCAGTTCATTAAATACGGAGAAATTTATGTGAAGTCCGATTCGTCTGAAATCACTAGGTCAAAGCAGCTGCGTGAACAACAATTTGCTGCCATGGGCACATGAAATAGCATGTGGCTATTGGAAAATATCTGTGCTGCAACATGATGACTACTGCAGCTCCCCAAGGTGATCATAAAAGGGCCAAGGTTTTATAAAATAGAATCTCTCTAAAACCAAGCAATAATACTTGGATGTGCCTAACCTGAGACTTCTGTTTCCAGAACCTTGACCTTTTTCCCCAGTTACTTTTTTAATTAGGCAGACTAAAGGCTTCTCACTGACAACTTTGCCTCTTGTTGTGCTTATAGGAATGCACAGATCCTAAGCAGTACTTTGCTCCCAGGAAATCACTAGGTCTCCAGCATGGAAAATGCTGCGTTTTTGTTTAGAAAGTTCCTCCCTTTGGTAGAGAGGGCAGGATTTTAGGCCCCAGGACTACACACCATAGCCACCATCTATGTGCACCCTCTGAGCTGTGGCGGACAAAGCACGGGCCTCTCAGGTTTAACCTGCTGAATGATCAGAAATAATAAGATTTCATATTTTTACAGGAATCTGTCATAATAGTTTTGAGGAATCTCATGGTAGGTGTGAGGTTCAGTAAATCTAGGCTGCCAGCTGTAAAAATCCCTACGACAAAGCAAGGCTTTACAAGCACTAAGACACATTAAGAGCATTTAATCATGTTCTTCTATTGATCTGCCTTGCTCAGATTCACGGAAAACAAGAAGCCTTTTGTCATCACAGCTTCTGTCATCTTCATTTCTTCAAAGAAACTGGGATATACATACGAGCACAGTCTGGCCCTCTCATTCTGCAAGGCCTTGGGAACAGTACTGACCAGACATGGGACTTTATTCAAGGGGGAGTGTAGAGAATTTGTGTCCCCCTTAAAATACAAAGAGGGGTATTCTAACGAGGCAAGCAGCAGACATGTTTTATAGAGTGCTTCTCATAATGATAAGTCTAGAAGACAGTTAATCTGTCAAAAACTCTTTTCAGGCACTTTCAGGCCTCAGCATGCTTAAGGGTGGCCCTTTGTTGTGCCCTAGCCAGATGAAGACTTTCCAGGCTGGACAGGTAGCATTCCTGGGTGATGCCTGGATATATTATTCACCAAGATGCGCTTTTTATCCCTAGTAAGTCTGTGTCCCCTCTCATCACAGTCCTGTTGGGATGCACTGGTGATGGGCAGCAGGTATCGCAACACACCGTAGTTTCTTGAAGGCCTTTGCAAGACGATGCTGCACTGCTCTGACCACAAAGCTGTTGAGCTCTTTTGCTGCCTTCATTTCCAAGATGAACCAAGTCACGGGGAAAGAGGCTGCCACCAACTCTGGTGCGGGGAATTCCAGCCTCTCAGTAGGCCCCATCTTGTGTAACACCAGGAGAATATTTTATTTTGTTTAGCACAGACAAGTCTCGCCACACAAAATGGACATTAATAAAAAACAGTGTAATAGGAAACAAAGAGAATTGTCCCAAGTCAGAAATGCTTGAACAAGGTCATTCTCAAGATGCGGTCTGCAAATTAATGGCAGTGAGTACTTTTCCTTGTACCCAAGTGAGAGAAAAGATGAAATCAGAAGGGAATTTGAAGGCAGAACAAAAGTGGCTGAGGTCATAATCTTTGTTTCATAAAAGTAAAAATAGTCATCACAAGGGAGACATCTCCTTGCTCCCATGTAACGTCTCTAGTATCTTCTCTACGGATAATTGCTACAAACCTGTGTCACTGTAGAAATAAAACAAATGAAATATAAACTCTTCAAGTAGTATCAATGCTGTGGAAAAGCTCAGTCTAATATTGCAAGTGAAGTGCTTCCTGAATATTATTCATGTAATAATTCACAGATATCGCAACAGTATTTAAACACTTTGTCAAACAGTTTATTATGGGCAGTCCTTTTGTAAAATGGTGATAAAAGCACTCCAAAAGCACAGTAGAGTCAAGGAAACAACTGCCATTAATAAACAAACTTTGCATTAGTAAAGTTTATCTTGCAATTAATATGCTGCTTTAGAGAAAGTTGATTATTTTTCACCTCAAACTTCCCAGTTTCCAAAGATCTCCTTTATTCCAAGCTTGTTACAATGATGCAATATGGATCTTCTGAAGGCTGAAATAGTGCAATGATGAGCATTAATTAAAAAGAATGCACAAATAAATAGCTGAAGTGACAGCAATAACTGGGGAAAATCATTGCTGAAAGCCAGAAGAGCTCTCCAAGCAACTCAAAATACAAAGTTATGCTACTTTTTAGCAGAATGCTTTGCTCCGTTGTGTCACAATATAATAATTAAAGAAAAATTCACAGTCCTCAGGGGTTTGCTACAGGATCACTTAAGTGAGTCTTTCAAGGGAAGAATTTAGAGTTTAGAATATTTAAAGAATATTTTAGACAAGATGGGAGAGTTGCACGCTGAGAACAATGCTGTTTCATATGACTGCTGCAGTTATAATTCTGAACAGAAGTCTCCAGCAAAGCTTTGGTTTCCCCACTAGCAAATGCTAGATGTACCTTTTGTCCCCAGACATAGTTCAAAAAAAATAAGAAAATGAGTGATGAAAAACAACTGGACTTGCAGCTTAAAATCATGCTTTGCCAAATCATTTCATGAATCTTTTTGACTTCAGCACCTCCATTTAACCTCCCCCCCTCCCATAGGAAACCACTGACCCAAGATGACACAATCGGACTGCTGTGGCTTATCTAAAGTAGGCAACTCTGGGACTTTGGATGAGTGACAAATGACTAGTGCCTACATCTGACCCTGTGAGGTACCCAGGAGCTTCAGGGTTGCACGTGCCTACCTAGCTTATGGATCTCCATTTTCCTTTATTCTCTGCGCAAAATCCCACTCTGCTGTGCAATTTTCCTGTGCTACTCCAGGATAAATCTCTGCCTAGCTGAAATTACCATAAAATCCTCTGCAGATAATAGGGATTATTTAAAATGCAATGTATGGAACTGAAGAAACGACCCATTGCTGTGCCTTGACTGAGGAATGGAGAGTATTTATGCTGATGAGAACAGAAGTCATCCTGGCAAATATGTTTTCCTTGGGTCTTTGTTTTATTTGCTTGCCTTCAGTCTTTTCCGCTTTCTGCGGTATATGCTATCTTTGTTGTCTTTCGCACTGAAATGAAGAAATCTACAGTCACCCCAAGCAGCATCTCCCTGTGAAAAATCTACTTGGTACCGTTCCACTAAGTCTGGGACATTTTTCCATGTCACACGACTGTGGTGATAGAAAGAAGCAACTTGCTTAAATCTTGGAGACTACTCCCTCTAAAATACCTGCATTTATGATACCTATGGCACGAGGCACAGCCCTCAAAGGCCAGCAGCGGTTTTGGGGCGGCCAGGCTCCCCACTAAAGCTGTGCTGAGCACGCACCAAGGAGCGCTTCGCTCCTCAGCCTCGCCAAGCTGTTTCCCACTGCAAGAGCTGACAAGCAGCTCCTTGGTTTGCTGCTGCAGGGCGAGCGGGGGGGAGAGCTGCCCTTGCAGGTTTCCAGCACTGTGAATCGTCTTTTGGAACAGCCTCAAGCATAACCACGGCCGTAACTAACATGGGTTAAAAGCATGAGAAGGAAGGATCAGCTCAAGAACACAGAGACTTCGTAACTATTAAGGAACGATCAAAGGATCACTCCATCTAGAAAGTGATAAACAGCTTATAACTCCTTTGCAGCTAAAATAACTTTCAAGCAATGACTTAGTTTTATATTTCAGATTACCAAAGACTTGAACAATTCAGGCATGTGGAAAAACTCATTCATGAGGAGCCAGGCAATCTCAGCTTTGCCCTCTTGTACATGCCATGCACATAGGAGCCAGCCTCCCACAGTGTGGTAATTTTAGACTTCGTTGTGGTGCCAGAGTGGGACTGAAAAGAGGACTGAAGAGACAGATCGTGAGTTCCAGCTTCAAGGTTTTCCTGACCAGTCCCTTAAAATACACTTCAGCTCTATGTGGGTGTATCAAAAGACCACAACATGTTTCTGGACACTAGAATAACTAGGTAAACATTGAGTAGGAAAGGAGGAAACAGATAATACAACACTGCAGACTGCAATGAAAGGTGACTTAAAGGATGCTAACAGTGCCAAATGAGGCACAGGAGGACAGGAAAGCATCTCCTGTTACTAGCAGGCAGGGGGTAACTGTGGTACCTGGCTGCAGAGAGGAGTTTAAGGCTTAGAAATAGTGCAGTGATATTCCCTACCGCATTCTGAGCGCTGGTCCCAGAAAACAAGGCTAAAGGGCTCTTGAAAGAGAAACTGAAGGGAGAAGTAACCTGGAAGAAGTTGGGGTTTATTTTTTTTCTCCCCACACAGGAGGGCTGTGCCCCTAGTGCATGAGATGCAGAACCGTTCCCATGCCACCAATGGAGGAGCGACACAGCAACGCAATTCACCCGTCTGAGGCGATGCAGGGATGTGGGGCTGAGCTGGCAAGTCCAGGTCTCCAAGTCCAGTGCAGGGACCGAGCACGCTGCCGTCCCTCCTGCCCATCACGGTGCTGGGCGAGTGGCCGCCGCTTTGCAGGACAGTCGCCACACAATGCAGCAGAGCTGGAGGCCGCTGCTCTACAAGGACAGCTACACCCTGCACACACCTCTTGTCCCTTACGGAAAAACCTGAAAACCTTCCCTTTCTGACAGGGCTGCGCTACCTCCTTAATTTATCCTGGCTCAGCATTACCTGGTATCACACTCAGCGTTAACTATAGGGGGGAAATACTGTAGGGGCAAACTCAGCATCTTCATGGGAACACAGACTTTCACAGGTAGGTGGAAAAAGCATCCTCAGAGCTCAGCCTTCTCACAACCACCTGCTGGCCAATGTGTATCTGCCTCCATCGCCCTCTTAGCAGGCAGGCACCCTTGTCAGCCTTTTTTTTTTTTTTTTTCCCCTTTCCTTTTTTTTTTTTTCATTCAATTAATTAAAATTTAGCTGAACTGCCTCTGACATGTTTTACCTGTGTTCAGGTTCATGCAGGTGCTTTTATTTTGTGGTATCTGCAAATCTATGGTTTGAAAGCACCTCTCCCACCTCTATAAACAAGGCCAAATCAGGCTCCAATATTCAGCAGACTTACCCAAGGAATACTTCTGTCTCTCCTCTTTTTGCTGAATGGCTGCCTTTACCTAGTACATTTACTTTTGAATCCACTAATTAAACCTGCACACCCCACAATGTGGTTTCTAAAAATTGATTTCCCTCTGCTTCTAGTAATCTAAACATGACCCAATTAGTACACAGCCTTTCCTTCAGTTCAAGCTGGTAAAATCACTACTTATTTTTAAACTGAAATACTCAGAGACTGCTATCTATAGGCCTGGACACCTCATAGTAAGGTTTCATCATATAATCTTAAAGCTGAAAAATTCAATATTAATTGACCATTTTTTTAGGCATGGTTTGCCTAAGTTTGCACATAAGATTTGGCACACAGCTGACCAGCTCCACCAGAGATTAAAGAGAGTCCCTCTTTATATTCTTAAATAACAGGGATTCTAATGGCACTCACTGCAAAGTCTTTGAAACACCAGGTTTTGAACCAGGCCGTGGATGCAGCTGCTGAGGCCTTGGGCTTCTCCACAGCTCTGTGTTTCAGGGCATCCCTGCGCAATGGTCTGCAAGCTCCCAGGAAGCACAGCCAAATTTGAAGATGCATAGCCACTGTCCCATATTATGAGAAATCATTTGTCTCCAGCTGTTCCATTTGTGCTAGATTTTCATTTCAGCTTGTGCCATTTGCATTTTATAGCGTCACAGCTGAATAAATTTAGTTAAAAACTTATTATCAGGCTTTGGTTCTATTTCTAGTTATCCTCCAGAAACATGTGGAAGCTGTAGCCAAAAATGCTGTACATGAGTCTCAAAGTCAGTCCTAGATCAAAATCTTGATTCCATGTCTGCAGGAAATGAAACCCAGGCACCCAGTAACTGTAGATCTACAGCCAGGTTTTAAACACCCAGATCCAGAGTCTTTCAATCCGGTTTCATCTCTCTGTAAGAGGCTGGGTGTAAATGGTGGGTTCTGAAGAGTTTGGTTTATTTGCATTCCTTTCCCGCTGCACTGAGTCCTGGAGCCCTTGCCCCAGACCTGGGCTCAGAGTTTTGGATGATATGCAATACATTAAATGCTAAATGAAGTTTTCTCTTCCAAGACAATCAAGCTTTATGGTGGCCTTGCTGATCAAAACCAGCAGGAGAAACCTCTGCTGACAAAACTGACTTTACACCCATAATTGTTCACACCTAATGCACAGCCACAGGAGATCCAAATAAACAGGGCTCTGCTGCCCTGGGAGATGCTGTTGAGACTGAGGAAAACAGGGACTTGTCCATGCCAGCCCAGCCATCTGAACACTCTTGTTTTCCTTCTCTCAAAATATGCATGCACTGTTCCTGCAGGAACAGAGGGAAACGCTTTCTCAGTGACTTTAAAATACAATAAAAAAAGAGAGAGCAAAATTGATTAATCAGTCAGCGCAAGGAGAAACGAAAACACAAGTGCTGCCACATCCCTCTCCCCCAGTACCTTGCTGATGGAGTTTGGCGTCTGCGGTGTCTCATCCTTCAGCGCTGATGGGCTGTTCCCTTCCACGTCCTTCCCTGCAACAAAGCAGCAGGATTCAGAAATGGAGGATTTCTGTGAGAAAAATCACAGCTAACTCACAGCCCTAGGGGGACTGCTGCTAACAGAAAGCAAGAGCAGGTGTCATAAGCAACATCAAGCACATTGAGGCCACACGCACAGACCTCAGGGAGCTTGAAATAAACTAGGCCTACGTGCCCAGGCTACACACCAAGTACTGCTTAGAACTGATGGCTGAAAACACTCTGATAAACCAAGGTGATAGTCACAAAACAACGGGATGGTTGCAGACTCCAGCACGTAAAGGCTAGAAAACACCAGAAATCAGGCTGCCTATGCCTCCTTAATCAGCCCCCTCGCGGGTCTGCACTATGATGAAAATTTTAATTACATTATCACAGTCTGTTTTTTCTCCTTACACATCTCATGTCTCAGTCAGAGCAAATAATAGATGGTATCCAGTTAATAATAAGCTATTTAATATGCTAGCCTCCCTGGACAGTATCTGGCAACTCTACATAGATTTGTAGGATAGCATGCTTTGTTGGACAAATAGTAGCCACGATCCTAAAACGTTACAGGAGACAGAACTCCACACAGACATAATTAAGGAAAAAATACTGCAGATCAATGCAGTGTCTTCTGACCAAATTATTTGTTACAATAAGGAACAGTTGCAGTTAATAAGTAGCATTTAGGAAAACCACGACATTTTCCAGTCAACGTAAGGAGATACATTTTCCTTTACCAACATACACTAAACTCTGAGTACATTATACACATTATAGAATAGCATCAGCATATGTAGTCCTGGCCAAGCAATAAAATGAAATGACAAATGCTCTTCTTTCTGCCAACTGTAATCACATCCTTAACAGTAAAAGAAAGCACCATGTCTCTATTTAAAAAAGAAAAAGGTCAAAAAATAGCATCTGATTAGACTAACTTTTTAGTGCCAAGACAGTCATTGTTATCCAATTGCAATGTAGTTTTCCTTCCAACCCTGTTAGCAATTAGAGACAGTACTGGCTGCGGTAAGGAAGGACCAAGGCAGTGGAATCCATAATCCATTCATAGCACGCTGCAAACATGGGAACTGAAGGCGTTTAAACTTTCATGTGGACAGGCCTTGGAAACAACCCCAAATACAAACCCAGTGAGGGAAACCCTGGCTCTCCCAAAGCCTGCAGGACTTCCACAGACATGTCAGAAACTGCAGTGTCTCTTGCAGCCTTCAACGGAACCGCTGAAGAAGCCAAGCACCACGAGAAAAGCTGGCTCACAAAAGTAAGTATGCCCAGAGTCCCGTTCTGCACTTCCACACCCAGGACACGAGGGGGAACAAGCTCATGCACACAGCAAGGACTGGATCTCAGCTTTGTTTCTTACCTATCACTCCTCGCCTTGGAAGAGGGACGTCTAGCAGAAGTACCTGATGTCCTCAGGCCAACTGGATAGGAAAAATTCCCAAAGGACTGGATACTTGCCTGCCTCAGTGTGGATTAGGGCCTGGATTCACTCCCATTCCTCTACCACCCCTGTTCTCCCAGACGGGGGTAGAAGCAATTGCAATAAACTCACAAAGCTGTGTAGTTCCTGCACTTGTTTCCCATGAAGAGGTTTTTTCCATGCTTGTATGGGAAAGTAGCATATGGACTAAAAGTTCAAGCGAAGTTAATGGGAGTCAGCTGCTGCTTGCTTGAGGGAAGGGCATCCATTAGCATAACAAAATTTACAGCCATTCTTTAGTATGTCTCATTTCTCAAAGAAAATCTTGCTGCAAGCTGATATCCATAGCAAAAGCCTGGACATCAGAGATTTTTTGCCTTCTCAGCCACAGAGCTGAAGGCATTTGCACCTAAACAGTAGCATTTCAGGTGTTTCTGAAGTTCTGGACCATCCCTCACAGGATATTAGGCAAAGAGGAACATGCAGTTGTTCACTCCTACACACACTGGTTACAGAGATTCACAAAATAGTTTTATGGAGCAGCTTTATACTAGTTCCTTATGCAAACCCACTAGGTATACTGGTAATTGCAAGGGAAAGGCTGCTTTCTGGGGGGGAGCTCTTCTAGCTGTCTTGAGCAGACCTGTAGTCTTGCAGAAAGAGAGAGCGAGGGACAGCCCTCGTTTGGAAAGCCAGCGAAACCAAACAGCTTCTCTGCGAGTTTCTCAAACAGCCACACACAGAATTAAGGGCATCAGAAGCCCAAAAGAGCCAGTCTCACCCTGAGCACAAGATACGCAGCCGTCTCGAAAAAAAGAGGAGGAAACCACATAAAAACATAAAAGGATCTAAGCATTAACTTGCTTGTGGAAGCAGAAGCTCTCAACCTGCTGACCAAAGAAACAGGACCCACATCAGAGCAGACCTGAGGTGCTCTCAGGCCTAAAGGGCTGGCTATTAACATGGCTTGTTAGTATTGAATTACTGTAAGGAATAACACAGCAAGAGAAATTACTGCACTATTGAAGGATTCACTATGAGCTCCACATCGCGATTCCTTTATAGAGTTTTTGATAAAGTAGCTGGTCAGCTACCAGAGAATGTGCAGGTTCTGATGTCTGGTAAATCTATGAGCAATAACGCCTGCCCCAATGCCATGAATGTTACCACAGCAAATACCAGCGACTTGGTGTATACCAGGCTGAAATTTAGTTCCAGGTATCTCAGTGAAATTTCCATTTTCATTAAAGTACTTCTTTTAGGATGCAAAGAGGCTAATTTAAATTTTATTTAATGACACAGTGTGATCCTACAGCCTAGTAAATTTAAAAGAAAGAAGTTCCCTAAAAAGTCTTTTAGCCACCCCTAAAATAAGTTTTTGCCATGCTGTAAATATTGTACTCACTGAAATAATGAGGAGAAAGAGATTTTTTTCCCTTCTTTGCTATGGGAAAAAAATGTCACGAACAAGGTGCATGAAGTAATATCTTTTTACAGAAAGTTAACAAACCAGAGAACGTCTTAATCAAATTTTTAGTTACCATATAATAAAGACTTAAGCACGCAAAGAAGCCAAAGAAAGAAGAAAGAAGTAGCTTACAAACAAAGTCTGCTGGGACCTGAAAGCAAAGCATGATTATGTGGAAAATACTCAAGAGCTGAAAGTTCATGTAAAACAAGAAATAAGTGGGGGACAGGGAGACTGAAAGCAGCTTTGGGAATCGCAGCTTATCCTTGGTTGCATCCTTCACAAGGAATGGAGAAGGTGCAAAGGAAGCAAGGATGCTCAGGATAAAACCGAGCAGGAGAAGCAAGGTGAAAAGAGAAGCGAACACAGCAAAGAATAGCCAAACGTCAAGAACAATATCTACTTCTCATAGGAAATCTGAGGCAAACAGGGAGGAAGCAGCACAGTTGAAATGGGGAAAGAAGGAAAAAGGAAGAAAATCCAGACACCTTCTGCACAGATATCCCCTAGTGGAAGCAGTAATTTTTATTTAAAAAGCGCATTCTCCCCTTTAAAACGATTTCCTTGGCCTACACTATTCTGGTATATGAAGTGGTATATGAGGTTTGAGACACAGGAGACTTTAGATGTTCCGTTTAAGTTGTCCTTGGCTTGACGATGAAAAGGTTGTTGAAGCTTCCGATGATTTCGGCCACAGCCAGGACCATCCAGCACTGCTGAAAATAGGTTCCTCATTGCCTTGAAGCAGGGACTCACAAATAGAGATACCTGCAGTCAGAGGCCCTTGAAATCTTTTCACTGGAAGATTATTAGCTCCTGAAATACAAGCCTGGCTTCGCTCACCTGCAAAGCCTGGATAGCTGCTGAGTGTTACGCACAGATGAGCACTGAAGGCTTTTGACACATGCTATATCCTTTCTCCACCTCTCAGCATTTCTAGACTGCACCTAGGTGCTGTGAAGTTTGATTATTTAGCATTGACATGACAACAACAAGTGACAGTTCTGCCAACTTCCAAGGGCTCTCACAACTAAGCCGGAGGCGCTTGTTTACAGATGCAGCTGAAGCCTTGCTCATGGAGGGCAATCAACGGAAGGCATTCGACAGACTGTTTATTGCAGGCAGCAAACACTGCAGCAATACAATGAGCTCTATTTCCTCTAGATTGGAATCTAACAGGTTCAAAGTGAAAAAAAATGTAAAGAGAACACATAAAGCCAGCCTGCAGTTCTCAGCAAGCTGACAACAGTGCTGGGAAGAGTGCTTGTAGATATTTACAGACCATTAATCACAGAAAGTCTGCTCTTCTAATATTTATCCTGGGCTTTGGACCTGAACAGGGAACGCTGCTATCAGAAGTTTGAAAAGTGTCCTGGGCAACAACTTAAAAGACCCTGGCATTTTGGGTAAAATGCACCAAGTGCCTCAAAGGGCAAGTGTCCTGAAACACTAATCATTTCTGAAACATGCTTTGAACCCAAAGCCCAATGCCCACATTAAGTTTTTTCTCTTCCTGGCCATCCTCCTGCCTTTCCAGCCTCCCCCAAAGAAAAAAACCCTCTATTTGCATCGAGCGCCTGAAGGTCGGCACCACTTTTTCCAGGATGTGAGATTGGCGGTTCAACAGCAGCAAGAAACAAAACACTGGGCAGTGGCGCCACACAAACCCACCTGGACTGAGCGGGTAGATGTCATTGTCGGCCCCAAAGAAGAGGTTGCGCGTGAGCTTGCGAGGGTCGACCTTCTGCGGGGTGGACGAGGCCGGGCAGAGGGAGAACCGGCGCCGAAGGAAGTTCTCCTCCTTCATGGCATGGGCTGTGGGGGTTTTCTGCAAAGGAAAGAGAGAAATAGCTCATTTTGAGACACAGGAAATCAAGGTTTCACACCCAGATGACTCTGCTGCTTCAAAGCTACATCGTCCTAAATAGTGTGCCAGATCTTTTTATAGCATGCTAGAAGGCTATGTAGAGAGAAAAAAATAAAAATAAAAACTGATATTAGTTGGAAGTTGGAATTAGTGATCTGCTGACTCCCACTACTTGCAAACTGCAGGGAAGCAGGCCACTACTCCTCGGTCAAACCAGCCACCACAACCTCTATTCCACAAGGATCTCTCTACTACTTAAAAACAGCTACTTACCATGCCTATCTAGCGCGTAGTAGCTAAAATGTCCTTTTTTTTTGTTTCTTTTTAAGGTTTTGGAGCCTTTTTTAAGTGTAACACCATCAGTGTCAGTAGGGTTACACCATCTCCCCAGGATTCAGTCTGAGCTGCCTGGAATTCCGTCTGTCAGGAATGGAGAAGAGCCAGGGGGGACCTGCAGGGCACTAGGACAGAAAAGCCCGGGCCATCCCTGCCCTTACTTCCTAAGGTGGCACATACCAGGAAGTTTTGAGGATATCTCTGAACACGCAATGTCTTATCACTCCCAGCCACCCATGCGAGTGTAAGACACTAACGAGTCAGCAGCACCTTTTTCAGCACCACCGCTCCACACGGCTCGTGACACGACTGCCCAGCAAAACCCTCTGCAAACACACACTGGGGGCCCAAATCACCGCGTTCCCACTGGCCCAGTGGCACCCCCAGACCACCAGGCAATTTATTTTCCTTGTGTTTGGCATTGTAAATAACCCTCTTTATTCTCCCTGGCATAGACGCTGTTTTGACAGCAGAGAACTGCAAGGGGAGAGAGAGAAGAGGAAAAAAATAAAGTTAATCTTAAAAAAAAAAAGTGCAGCTAGTTACATATCTCAAAGCGGCATACTCAAAAATAATCTGGGTCTAAATAGCTGCTTTGGGAATGCTAACACAGTGCTATTTTCTGCCCTTGTTCCCAGAAAGGCCGTAGCAGCTCGCTCACTCTGAAGCTGCTCTTCAGTAGCTCTGAGTAAAAGCAGAGCTGAGCAACCTGCTTCCTGGACAGCCGGAACCCAGCTCTCCCCTTCTTAACATGGGGACAAAAAAAAACAGCATCATTTTGCCACAGCAGTAGGTATCAGCTGAGAACTGCCACCACGTCCCACAGATGTTGGTGACAAAGCTCCTGAAGGCACCCGAGCACAAGCAGGGTACCTGTTTGGCTGGACCTACCAGATACGTCTCCTTTCACCCGCCGCTACATGCATTATGCAGGGAAACCAACCCTTCCCCTTGCCTATTATTTTACACCTTTCTGCCACAAGATAACTGACAGAATTATTATGCTGATGCTTTCTCCTTCACACTCTTACTTAAGCCACCAGCCTGACAGCAGGAAACCATGCTGTCCTGTTCAACTGAACAGCCAGGAGCTGATTGCAAAGGAAAATACTTTTTTCAAGCCTGTAATAAGCTCTGATTCTTCTCTTATAGATCTCACTATAAAACGACAGTAGCTGATGTCTTTTTGACCATAAAGCTCAACCGTAGCGATCACTTGAAATGGGCTCTTTGGGGCCAAACCTTGCAGTGGTCGAAGCTCACGGAGACACAGTGGCTGCGGATGAGCTCGCTGGCTGCCCACACACGGCCTCAGCACGCGCCACATCACTGTCACTCCGGCCCGTTTTCAAAGAGCGCCTGCCATGGCGTCACTCCGGCCTGTTTATGGAGACCTGGTGGGAAAAGCCTCCTCCTAGGGCTGAGGCTCACCCACCAGACTGTTCTGTTGTCTGTGCTTCCCTGGGCTCGGCTTCTGCTGAAAGCTGATGGCACTCGCACCTCTCCCTCAGTGGGCTTGATAGCGAACATGCAGCTCAGCTTATCATCTATTTGGGGTAAAAGAGGAGACAGATGTTGGCTCATTCTCTGAGATCATCCTATCTGGGACTCTCCTGACATTTTTTCAGGGAAAGACTGAGACAGACAGGCTTAACCTACAAGATTTTACCTTGTTATGCAGAAAGTGCAGCACTGAATTGTAAGGAAGGGCTTTTTAGCATGTCAAGTTTTTTGTACATCAGATACTTTGATGCTTAGTGAGAGAAAATGTAGTTCACATTATTATGATTCTACAAAACAGCTGAAATTTTTGTGCCCATGGCTCTATGTCTACCACGCTTCACCCTTCCCTATCTTCTCTACCGTCTGCCTTTTGTACACCACAGGCAAAAGTCACAGGAATTTACAGTTCTGTTATTTATAGGGTCTAAAAAACTTGAAGATACTAAAGTCTTAAAAGCTACAAGAAAATCAATGGCTAGTAAAGGCAAGAAGCTGTATCCTTGCCCTCCGAAAGGACAGGACTGTGGGTTTTTATTGGACATCAGAGAATCCAACATAAGCTGTGCCTCCATAGGAGGGCAGAAAAACAACAAGCAAACAAAGAGCAACAACAAAAACACAAGCTGCATTAGCTCACTTATCCAGAGAGCTACTTGTTGTATCTTTCCACAAGGCTCTGAATTTTCCTAACCTGGAAAATTCCATAACGCTCTGCAGAGCCGTAGCTGACGTCGAGCAGACAGAGCCAGGGCCAAGTGATTTAGCAGGAGACTGGGAGGAGTTTAGTATTTCTTACACTGGGACTCTCCAGATGCCCAAGTAATCCAGCCTCATCCCAAATCACCCAGGAAATGGGAGGAGGCATATACTAGCTGTGCCATAAGCACAGCCTTGCACTAAATGGACTTTTTTTTTTTAAAAAAAACTATTAATGCACCATTATCTAGAAAACATACAAAAATTAACTGGTCATAAAATAGCAGATAAAGAAGTAGCAGCAAAAGATATACTTCTAGACTCAAACCTTGCATGGCTGATCTGAGGAAAACATGGTTGTTCTGCAACCCAAATCTACTTCTAAATCACTACATTGGAGGTTACTTCAGGATATGACAGATGTTTCACAGAAGCCAGTTCTGTGAAGATCAACGAAGACGGAAATTGTAGCAAGTAAAATTGGGCAAGAATTCCACAAGGCCAAAGCTAAAACTCACCATGATATGACCAGACCACTTGCTCAACACAGGACAGCAAATTTCACCCCCTGCTCCTGATTCCAGTCCAAACCTGGCAAATGAGACAGGAGTTTGCCTAAAACATCATGTCTTGATTTTGAGACTACAAGTGATACAGAATCCACAAGCTCTCTTAGGAAACTAACCTCATGACTAAAAATCTCTAACTTATGTCTTTTATGAACATATCAGGTTGCTAGATCTTTTCATGCTTTAATACACTAAAGATCCCTTTACTGAAGTCTGCTGGCTCAGGTAATTCCTGGGCTTCCATTATGCGGTCTTGATCATAAAAATGAAGGAAAGGTAATACAGGGATTATTGACAGAGCCACTAAACAGGGTATTATTCAAGACTGCCCCTTGTGCATTGACAGCTCTTTAAACCATAATGTACTATTAAGCGGGAGCTGTTCGCCAGGGCTTAAATAGAGTAAATAATTCAGGAGCAAGAAATAAATTTCTTGCTAACCTTATCTTTGGGACTATTCTATCTTTTTAAAACAGGAAAAATGTAGCAGATGGAGTCTCGGTCAAGCCATCATGAAACACAAGGCCCTGGAAGTGGGAAGGTTAACAGGGTACAAGTACCTAATGGTGATTTTTGCTCACAAATGGCTTCAGTAACAGCCAACAAAAGAGAAACCTGGCAATGAATAGCAGCTATTTTTTTCATTTTCAGAAAACCTCGCAGCTGCAGTTACAATGTATGGGCACTGCCAGCACTCTCCACTTCTGATCTTGGACCCATTTTGCATGGAGGCAACAACAAGTACCTCTATAGCTGAGATATGCTGGTGCAGAGATGCTTTTCCATGTGGTTTTTCTGCATTTTGGGTCGTCTGTGCTTGCAGGAAGACAGCAGCACTTCTCAGCAAGTGGCCCAAGCTTTGACGGGATGGAATTTTCCTGGCTCCATCTTCACATTTTCTAGATTCATGATATATAATTACCACTGAGTTAAACACTGTGCAGGCATTATGCTGCTGCTAGCCTCTGCAAACTGGTGGGTAGACTGGTTTGCTTACTGCCCTTTTCAGCTTTTTAAAATAGACTGAAATATGCACATCTCTATAAATAGCTTATTAAGGGTTTGGTATAGTCAAGAAGGCTGTGTTAGTTAAAGGGGGCTCTTAATTTATTCCAGGCTTGTTCCAAACAACCTTCTCAGTTTTTTTGGTCATTAAATATTTCTCAGAAATCAAACTGAACCATGTTTTGTATACACAATAGTAATCTACACTAGAATCTGCATCAATAGGGAAAATTAAATCTAAAGATACTGACATTTCCTGATTCAATTAACCCTGAGGAGCTGAAACTTTCATGAATGGAAAGAGAAGGCAAATTGTTGGCAGATACACTTCCAGCTATTACAGTCCCAACTACTGACAGGAAAAACAGCAGTGCGTATCTTCCACGAGGGTGAATGACTAGCTGAGTGCTGCGCTGGTGATTTACAAACTACCAGTCAAGTCGGATTGTCTTTGAAATTCACTTCTAGCAGCTTCTCCTAAAATACTTATTTGTAAGATAGTTAATTGGACCACCAACCCCCCACCCAATTTAAATAAAACACGGTACAATGAAAAGCGCCCCTGCAGACAATTTTTCTTTAAGTAACCCATGTTTTTGGTTAGAGATGTGGTAAAACACACATATTATAGCCTACACTGAATGTCCGGGCCATTGGGCTGTTTGCTGGAGCCTGAAAAAGTGAAGTTAGTCACTCAGCTTTGTGACAGGTCCAGAAGGGGGACTAAATACAGGGAGTTACTGAAAAACAGCACTCTGCAATCATGGAGCAAAGCTGCAAAAACACAAAGCTACAGACCGCACTGCTTAGTTTATAAGAATTAGTAAAGGTAATTCCTACGTGCTGCAGCAAGCCCAGGGGCTGGGTGACGAGCCCCTGCAGGATATGGGCAGCCTTGCATATCCCATCTCCCTCCGTGATAAGCAAAGACCATCAACAGCAAAACTAAAGGCAAAAGCAGGAATCTAATACCTAAGCTGTGATTAAAAGTAAAAAAAAAAAAAAAAAAAAAAAATCACCCAGTTTACTAGTTTTGGGAATCCTTATTTGAGTGTGGGTTAAAAGAGCTGAAGGAAGGAGCACAAGCTGCAAAACATTTTGATTTGATGTGTAGGAAAACGGCATTTCAAGAAATGAGCTCTGAATTGGACAAATGTCTCCTGCGAGCAAACATGAGCCTGGCACTGAAGCCATGTTGTGTTTGCGAGGGAACACCACACTCCCAGGGCTTTGAAATGGGCTTTGCGTACTGCACATAGTACTAAACACACAATCCTCATGCATTTTGTCTTAAAATTCTTGCAGTTTACTCTGTAAACATTATGCTAGAGTTTTGCTCAGAGTAAGAATATCAATGAGTGGGTTTCTGAAATGAATGCTTAATAACGACTTTTCCAGGCATCTCCTCCGACCTTTAAACCATAAATTGATTGTTATGCAGGAGGCTATCCATTTAACAAAGCATATTACACCTTCCACTAGCACTGACTTCGCAAAAAATTTCCCTGGTCTTTCCCCTTGCTAACTACACAGATCATACCTCACTTGCTGTAATTACAGCTAGTACATCTGCTTTAATTACTGCCCTTGTAATGACAGGCAGATGCGGAATTAAGCACCAGAAGGATGAGAGTCCCCAGCAGCTAGCAAAAGACAGCAGTGAACCGCCTTCCTGCAGATCTTTGTCTCAAACCCCTTGCTTTATCTGCAGTAAATCACACGAGTATTATCTCTTTTAGGCCCTGATACCTAAAATCGTCTCTACTGGCTACACATCACGTTCAGGCAGTTTCCCAAAGCACCCATCTCTGCAGGAAGGTCAGGTGCTTTCTTTGAATCCTATGGGTTAATACATTCAACTGAGGGCAACCGAAAGTCTATCACAGCTGTTCAGGATACATCGAGGATCTTACTGCTTTAAATAACGTCTACCATTATGTGTTGCTGCTATCAGTAGTTGGGCAGGCTTATAAAAAGGAAATCAAAGTACAGATTACCAAAGACTTTACCCCAAAAAGAAACGCACCATCAAGTGCAGATGCAAAGTAAAGGAAAACATGCGCTCTCCCCAAAGCCCCTTGCTCTCCCGATGCGGTTTCCATACCACACACGAGCCCAGAAGCTCCAGTAAGGGCCCACTTTGAAATAAGCCCAGGAGCGTGACCTCTCCCTCCAAAAGCTTGTCTAGAACACTTGTGTACTTCTTTTAATATTCAGCTAAATGGCACAAAGATTCGCATGGATATCATAACTGATACTTGCTGGTAAATTTAGGAAGACCTCCAGAGGCAGTGTGAGACACATCTGCATTGAGGTTATGGTGTCAGAGCCATTCGTGTACATAAACACAGCTTAGCTCTGCCCTTGCTAGCCTGGGTATGGGCAGCAGGGCAGCAGGCCAGCCCGCAGCTCGAGCGAGAGGCAACGCTCCCCGACACTGCCGACGTGCAGGGCGCCCAAAAGTGCAGTGACTGCAAGCACTGAAAGCGTCAATCGAGGTAAACAAACATTCAGCTTTTAATTTATGTACAAATAATATCAAGCCCAAAGGAGAAGGCATTAGACATGACTCAAACACCATCTATTTGAAAAGCCAATATGAAGCGTTCTGATTCCTTTTTATTGCTGCTATTAATATTGATCGCTCATCCACTGGGGCGTTTAGCATGCCTGAGACGTGCTGCGAACGCGGCTCGAGCCTTACCGTCTCGCTCAGCAGTCTCTGGTTCCCACGAACAGGACACACGTAAGCTGCACCCACTTTCAACACGTTAACCTACCCTTCCAACAGCCATCCACGATTCCGTATGCACTCCTCTCCCAATGCCCTGCACCTTCCACACACGCTGTCAGTAATTTCACCCAGTGACTTCTAACATACTCCTTTCCATCGGCAGCAGCAGCCACATCTTCAAGATAATTTTTCTGGTTTTGATATTTTTCTTCAAAAAGAGCATATTAAACAGCATCATTAATCATTATAGCCTTGTACTGCTATCTAAATCCCATAATGAGATTACATTCCCTTTCAATGGAAGGATCCTACTTCAAGCTTTAATGACATTTTAAAAAATAAACCCAACTACTGCAAGCCTCACTGATGACTTTCTATGATATCCACCTCTGCTTTTATATAATTAAATCTGGAAAAGATTGTGCCTCAAGGCTGCCCTCCCACCACACAATTAGTAGGAAATACCAAGCTAATTTTAAGACTCGCTTATGTGTTTGATAGTGTCCTCCATTAGTCCTGTGCTTGTGAAGTACTGCTCCCTTGTAAGAAAACAACAAAAACACTCCCTCCTCCCCCCCCCCAAAAAAATCAGACCATCTGCTTCCGAAATGAGCCCAAGGATGGAGAAGTCACTGAGTGCTGTGACATGGTGATCCAGAATTTTTCCAGTCTTCCACTTTGCTGTTTCTCCTGTCAGACCCAAACCAGCACGGTAAACCTCAGGGGGCTGGACAAGGAGGGCAGAATAAATGCAACCAACTACATCTTAAGGAAGTGCATCTATTTTTGAACTGATCCTGGTACGTTCCCCAATTTGTCCTTCAGGCTTTTTCAGCTGCTGTAATTACACTGTCTCCTGTGCAGCTTAAGTCTAGCGTGCCACCTATACTCCCGTTGATCCAGCTGCTACCCCGACACTTTAACGGAAATTAGCATAGTATGTGTTTTTGCATAAGCTTCACCATTTCTAGACCAGAGCATCAAGCTCTTCTTTCAACAGTTGAAAGGCAGCACGGCAGTTATTCTGGTCCTAGGGTTTTAATTAAAAATCTCTGTGGGAGGAAGGGAACTCGACAATCCACAAAGAGAATTTTGGGTGGGATTTATGCCACGTTAAAGGAGCCCAGAGGACCCACACTGCATACAGACCGACAACCTCTCAGTGTCCTTTTCTCCCCAGCAGTTTACCCACTGAAAACTGGACAGCAGGACAGACTCTTGATGTTGCATCTTTTCTTTTTTTCCCACTTTGATTCAGCTGGAGCAAGCTTTAGGTGAGCAGGTGAATAAACACACCCACACCATACCAACTTAACCATACATTTCTCTCTACTGATCTCCTCCTACCCCTTGGAATGGTTATAGTCGCCACATCTGCACCACTGATTCCTCTGTTGCTCGTAAGGGCTGTTGCGTGGGGTGCAGAAACCAGGCGAAACCTCTTCGTGCCATAACCAGAGCCTTGGGGATGCACAAAAATGAAGCAGTCATGACACTGGGCGCACTTTGCCCCTGAATTCATTTCAGCAAAAAGGAAGGTCCCCAAGTGACTCGCATATGCTCTGTGCTGGTTGCAAGCTTGCTTTTTTAAGAGCATCCAGTTAGTGGCAATTTGTTAGAAACACCTAATACCGAGGACCTGGGTTACCTCCCCCTCCCATTGCTTTTACATTGAGCTAGTGCCAGCCATGCTAGTCCAGACCGAGAGCCTTCCTGCCACTCCAAAGCTATCCTGTGTTGACACGGGTTTTTTTTTTTTTTTTTTGATGTTGCATGAAAAGATTCAAAGGGAAGCAACACCACTGAAATGCAAGCCCTCCTCGCTGCCAGCCCTGGAGGAGGCCCAGGGGCTCAAAAGCGACCCGCAAGACGCTACTCTGCAGCGTGGACCGTGGCCATTTGTGAAGAAGAGGCAGGTACTAGTGGGAAATGCCTCTTGCCTCTGCCATAAGGAGGAGCTGTGGGGAGAGCTGCTGAAAAGGGGCAGCCAGATTAAGGGGGCCCAGGGCGTGTGGGGCTGGCCAGCTCATCTCTTACACAGCTCCAAAGTCCTAGGCTCCATCTGCACATGCTGTACAAAACCCGAAGTCACAGCTGCTATTCTGCGACTCTCCAAGCAAAACGAAACACAGCAAATGAAAACACCTAGAGTAGGGGCCATTTGGAGGCCTTTTTAGTAGAGTGATGCTGCCTCTCAGAGCATTGCGGGGCACCCTGGGCTGAGAGGGAGGCAAACTTAGAGACCTCCAACAAGCAGTGGTACCCGGAGCCGATGGGGTTTCCTGGGAGACAATCTGGTTGCATTGCTGCAGCAGGCTCCAAAACTCCAGCCTTGGGGGGGGTTTATAAAGACAGCAGCCCGAATGGAAAGGATCTGAAAAGTCTTGGGATGGCAGCAAGGGAATGAATAAACAAATATCTCCAAAATTAAGTAAGGAAGCACTTAAAAAACCAAAAGGCTAGCGCAGCAGTTGCTGGCATTTTAGTGCCTCTGAAAGGTGAAAAACCCTCAATATCCCAGGTTGTGTGTTCGTACCAAATTCCCCTACATGGCACGAGCTCCATTGCTATTGCCACTATCAGCAATAAATACTATTGCCTACCAATTAGCAATCAGCTGGCACAGCGCCCAAAGAGCCAGGAGCTGTGCAAACACATAGTAAATCACTGTCCCTGTGCCAGAAAGCATATTAGGTTGCTGTCCCAAGCAGCCCCTCGCACCCAAACACGTTTGCAAATTGAGCAGCAGACTGTGCCAGGTACTGACAGAGTGAACCAGCGAAAGCCGAGCCTAAATAAACTGCCCTAAAATAACCTCTCCTCTTGCAGGAGAAAAGGGTCATGCAGCTTTATTTATTCTGTGGTGGAAAAAACAAACCAAACCAAACCTCAAAGCTTTAGCTAGGTCCCAGATCAGATAGATTAGCAGTCACACTGGGAAAAGCCCATCAATAAACCCACGATATTTGGAAATTAAAGTATGTGACCTGAATTTTTTAAGGTTTCTCCACTTATGCGTTTGTCTGCTGATTTCCAATGCTGCTAAACACCTCTACATTCCCCTGCCAGCTTACAGGCATTTTCAAGAAAGCTTTATTGTAATTGGCATCTCTGCCATGGCCCCCTTATAACACCAGCAAGCTGCAAACGCAGACAGAGGCCAACAAACAGTCTGAAAACGAATGAAGTCTTCTGTATCTTATTTAAAACCCCAGCCATGACTCACGTGACCTGACTTCACAGCCAACATACCAGCCGAGTCTTAGTTTCTTAATTGCAAATCCCATTGGCAGGCAAAGGAACGCTGAACCCTTCCAGCACAACTTCAGTCGCAAAGGCAAGACCACAAACGCGCATCGAAAACCGGCTCGCCAAGGAGCCACTCAGGCAGCCCGCGCACCGAGACTTGTTCTGTGCGTGCTTTTGCATCAGTTCACCTACTTTAAAGTACTATTTATTGATAGAATTCTGCCAGGGCAACTAAAGCATGGATGGCAGTTGCAGGCAAATCGGAGAGGGCTGTGCTGGAATAGCTGGCTCTGCTCTCCCAGGGAAAGGGGCCACACGGGTGCCAGCGTGTTCATACCGGCACAGCGGTGCTGGCACCGCACAGCGTTACATCAGCCCGCAGAAGCGCGGTTAAAAGCAGTGCAACCTGCTCTCATTGGCAAGGCCTCACTTTGTATGCAGGTTGCTTCTCATCTTGAAATAGCAATACACAGCAGCAAAACTCCTACTCTACAAACAACACAAGCAACACAGGGCAGAATGAGGAGGCCGAGGCTTTTAGCTGAACGTTATCAGCAGTTGGTAACGATTGCTATGAATAAAAACAACGCAAGGGAGAAGCATTTTCATACCGGCGCTCGCTAGTAATTCTGGTTTATACCTTTGGGCGGTTGAGCATCTGCCCGCGTTATTTGGCAGCAGAAGGCAACAGAAAGGCCGACCGTGTGAAATAAGACCAACATCCTGAACACGTCCGAGGGTGAAGCTGAACACAGAGTGGCACTCCAGTGTAGCTTCTCTGCAGCCTAAAGCCTCAAGGGGGCTGAGCAGTTTTTGATGCAAATGCAAAGCAGTTTTTTCGGGGCTTATAAACCCAATTCCCAGCAGTTGATAGAGGCAGCTCTTGGGGAAGGACACTGATCCCAGCACACTTCCCACGTGTCCAGGAACCCACTGCTCTCTAACCATGGCTACTGGGGAAGAAAACACTCAGAACAGGCGCCAGGTGATCCAGCACAGCGGTGTGGTGGAAGAAAATCTGCCCCAAAGGATGCCAACTGCCACTGCTCCTCTCGGGGAGCTTGGACAGCAATGCCCATGGACAGCAACTTAATTGCCAGCACCGTTAACAGCTTCACTGCTGGTCACAGCACGCAGGGCAGCACCGAGAAAAATCGGAGCCAGCTGGAGTTACTTATGAAAGCCAGCCAGCAATGAATAATTGCAGCTCTGTGGCAGACTCTATTCCCGGTGCATATAATCTCTCCCACTCTTTCTGCTTCTTTTTAGTGGCTTCTTGGCACGCAGAACCACTGCGCAACCAGGAAAAAAATATCGTGCACACTTGTCTGTGATTAATCTGTTAAGGAATAAAGCTGCAAAATCTCTGCAACTGTGCGTGGGAATCACTTGGTACGTTCTGCAAAAGGCTCAGACATACCCATCTCTCAGGCGACCCAGCTGGGAATGGCAAAAGCATCATTCCCAAAACCACACAGAGGGTGTTTGCCAAGTGCGCGCACGGACATCAGATATGCAAGCACTGCCTTATTGCTTTAGCTTTAAAAATAGATAGATGTTGCTGGTTACAGTATCCCATAGCAATCGTACACACATGTCAGTAGGTAAGGACACTTAATTATAGCCCCGTTCCTCTGGGTATCATTCAGATCCTGCAAAACATCCACCTGCTCCCCTTCCTTGGGTTTTCCCAGTATTATTAAATTAAGTAACAGGCACAAAACATAACCCTCAGCCTAAGTCTGCTCCCCAGGCTTGCTGCAGCCATGTGCTCTGCCCTGGCCCTTCTCCCTACCTCACACCAAAGGGAGAGTTTTGGAAATACTTTATATATATATATACACGTATGTATGTATATAGCTATCTGCTGACTTTACCAGGTGTGGTGTTATCAGTCTGGGTCTTTTTGTACATTGTCATATAGCGACCCATATGTTTTTGTATCAGAGCAGGTTCCTCTGAGACATCAGGTATTACACAACTAAAAAGCTTTGGAAGAACTCCCACTTGTGCTACTTTCTCATGAATAACCACTCCTCAAAGTGACACAAAATTAAGAAGACAGCAAGAATAGGCACTTCGCATTTTTGAGGCACTTGACGCTTTCAAAGCACTGTATAAACATAGATAAAAATGTATGTGTAAACACCACCGTCTACACTTGACAGTTCAGGTTTCTTGATCTTAGACCTGCTTGTTTTTTTTTTTCCCCCATGTACCAGGTGTTCCCATTCCCATTGTTCCTTTCTTTGCTTAGATCCTGCTTCTGTCTTCCTTTATGTACTTGGAAAGCACACAGGTCCCCAAGTTTATAATTCTCTTTACAAGTTTGGGGAGATTCTTTGCCTTCTTAAAAAAGCACCTTAATGGTAAAAATCATCAAGCAGCGGTGATTACTATTTAATGCTGCTAGAAAAAACATGCAGTAGCACATGCAGCTTCGTGCTTACAAACTGCCTGGGGACCTGTGCAAAACCAGGTCTTACAACAGACCCCCACACCTGAAAGCTCTCTAGCTTTTGATGTCTGCAACAAATCAATGGCTTAATCAATTCCTACCTACAAGATAACCCAGCTGGAGCCTCCATTTATGCAAGGAGGTTGTGTTCATGCTCTACTAGCAAAGCTGCTGTCAGGGACACTGCCACTGGGGAAGGGCTTGCTAACCCATCCAGGAAAATCTCAGCATTCACTGGCCATGGAGCCTGCACTGGGCCCTTTCCTAGGGCATGACTTGCTCACCGCAGACAGTGCCAGAAGAACATGAAATGGCTTCTTCCTACCCCCAAAGCAGCAGCAGGGGCCCAAGGCTGCTCCCTTTGGGCCTTTTGGTTTCCTGGAAAAAAAGGCACACCGCTTCCCTTCAAATTCATCCAAATGATGGGCCGGCAGGCAGCCCAAAACCCTCCCTGGCCGGGCAGTCACTGCCACGACTCTCCCCATGGTGGAGTCGTCCCTAGAGGAATATGGGCACCCAAAGAACCAGCTCTACGAGCACGTGGTGCAAACCAAAAACGGCCACCTTCAACCCGCGCAATGAGGAAGGTTCTAGAACATGGACGGAGCCTGACAACAACCAATCAGAGAGAAGAAAGGCTCTAGCCAATCAGATGAGACGGGGGCGGCACGCGGGGAAAGGAAACGGGATATAACGGCCGGCTTTGTTTGAATAAACCGGTCTTCCAGTTTGTTTCACGGTGGATCTTGTGGAGCCCACGGTTCTTCTCACTCCCCTAAGGTTTTTGTTCGTTTGCTTTGTTTTTTAAAAAAACCTGAAGCCTTGCATAAAGTTCAGAAGGTGACAGGCTCTGCCACTCTACCAGTAACCAAGAAGCAGAGGAGGAACCGCTTTCTGGTGCAACCCTGGCCATGCTTCTCACGGTTCCCAAACTCCACATTAATTGCACATTTTCACAGCTCCATGTTTAGGAATGATACTGCCAGTCCTTGGATTTTAGCAACCTGCAGGTTAAACCACATTATACCCAGAATTTTGGGCATGATAAAGCTTTTTGCTAAGCTGCTGCCTTCAAATGTTCTTACGCTATTCTTAATGATTAACCTTCTTCAAAAAAAGAAATGCCAGATTTACCTGTTTTCTAAAACCACCTGCAAGACTCCTCATCCTCCAGAAATCACACCCTGTCTTAAACGGTTCCCTATGACTCCATACAAAAAAAAAAAAAAAAAGGCAACAGAAACTATTTAGAGCACCAAGCCACATTTGATGGGATGTTGCTTCCCCCACCAGAGCTGCCGCTGTCACTCACGCAGCTTGTGCAGAGGAAGGAGCCTTTCTCAATCCCAGCACTCGCCCTTCCAAAGCGTGCTTGGTGTAAAAACACACCAATCCCGGTGTTTCTTGCAGTTCAAAGGAACCAGAATCCCAGCACCACAAAGTCGTGCAAGGAGAGCTAACTGGAAAAGCAGCTGAAAATACAAGGTATCAGAATGCAGAAAGTAACAGCACGCAGAGAGCATCCAACAGCAGCAAGGGGCACAGTTGAGAGCAGTGCGGGTACACGTTCCATCCGTCCGGCCCTTTAGGCAAATTACTCATCTCGGGATGCTTCTGGCTATCAGGCTACCCTTGGAAATATTTTTTTTCCACATGCCTAGTGCCTGTTCCTGAAAATGCAGCTATAAGAAATAAGCCTGCTAGAAAAGATGAGTAGGTCAGGGCCTTTGGGCATCTGTTAGGAGAAAACAAACCCATTCCAAAATTTGCAATTAAGTCCCCTGGCACAGCAAGAAAGCAAGCCTGGAGATAGGTAACCTGTGCTTACAAATTTTGCCACATCTGATTGCTGCTTCCCAACTCTCCGTTAACAACTTGGTGAGTGTCCAGCAAAAGATAGTTTTCCAGAGCCAGGCCCTGAGGAAACAGTGCTGTGTACAATAGTGCACACTATTGTAATGATATTCCCAAATGACATGCTGTATCCAACACAGGATTTGTGCTTGCTGCCCAGTTAGCTTGAATGACTGCCACAGTGCCAAACAGCAGCATTTGGTTTTGCTTTTTTTGTTGTTGTTCTGTCTCAACTTATCTCAATAGACAAAACTGCAAGCAGAAGCCTTTGCTGGAAGGCAGGCTGCAAGTCTGCCTGGGAAAGGAAAAGCATGGGAGAAATTTTGCTCTGTGAAGAATGAAGTATCACAGGACTGGAATCATTTGACATTTCAGTTTAAGTCCCTGATCAGCTAACTTAGGTTTGGAATTTTTAGCCACAAGTTTTACACACACACACACACACACACACACACACACACACACACACACCGTGGGAAAAAGTCAGTAAGCGGGACAGAGAGAAAATTATTTTTCTGAGTGCTTGGGCCCAACACTTTCAGAGACAAGGATTTCTGTACAGAGGACTTTGGGTTAGAAGCAGGGCCACCAAGGATGAAACATCTCGAGAAAGCTTTGCTTGCAATGTTCAAGACTTGGTGTCTTCTTATCACAGAAGATGTTAGAGAGAAGCTGTTTTCATACCAGGATTTCAGTCCTTGTGTGCACTTGGAAAGCCGTGTACTGCAGGTTTGGTCAATAACCTGTTCAACAGCCCCTTCCTTCAGTCCAGACAGTGCTGACTAGACAAATGTACTGGGCATTCACATTAAGCTGCCCATTGCACTTGATTTGCATTAACTGTAATTGCTTAAAGATGCGTTTATTGATTGGAGCTGCAGGAGGACAGAGTTTCACCGAACCAGAAAGGAACATCCACAGAGAGCAAATAGACTCATTTCTTTCAGCACTCCTGTTTTCACTGTGGCCTTTTACACAGATAAGTGTTGTGTATTTTATCTTAAAATGCAGCCAGGACCCTAAGACTGCCCACGAGATGCCTGATGCATCAGCCTCCCACTTTGAATCCAGCCATGCAAAAGCAAAGTCAGAAAACCTTCTCTCTTGCTCCATGCTCATGAAGCCCTTTGCCCTCACCACCCTCCCGGGGCAGCTGTGATTCTCACCACGCTGGTGTCCCACCGAGAGCACCACACAGGCACCCTCAGCTCGTTGGCAGGCGGCAGCTCCCCTTTGGTCTAGGGGCTGGCAGCAGGAGTACGAGCAAGGGGGCTTCAGTGAAACCCCTGCTAGGATTTGCATCAGCCTTGCATGATGTGCCCTCAGATCACAACTCCGGCTTCAAAAAAAAAAATACATCCTCTTGGCTTGCTTTTATCAAATCAGATTAAAATTTCACAGCAACATTCCTTGTAGCAAAAAGGAAAAAAAAAATATATATATATAAAAAGATAGACCACTCAGTTCAATTCAACACTGCAGGAGCTAGCAAAACTAGACCTCTTTGTTGAGTTGAGCAATAATCATAAATGAGCTTCTTCCAAAGAGAACACAGCACTGGTGACCACAGAGGCAGCCCAGCAGCCTGTCATTTAGCTTTCAGTAGATACTGCCTTTCAGCAAGAGCAGCAAAACGTGTCAGGGTCAATATATCAATACTTTCACAAAGCATCCAGGCCCTGACCCTCCCGTGGTAAAAAACAGGAGCAAGGGGTGCACTGGGTACCCTGTTCAGCACAGCCTGAGCATGAGCCAAGCTCGGGGCAGAGGTGGCTCCCAGCTGCCACAGCCGCTCCACTGAAGCCAAGGTTCATTCACCAGGGAGAGCCTTCGGCAAGTATTCCCCGAGCGCACGCGGGGATCCCGTTGGAAACACCCTGGCACAACTGAAAACACGGACCCATCTCTGGTAACCACCCACCTGGGAGCTGACGCGTCCCAGTGTCCTCAGGCCGTGCCACACACGGGTCCTGTCCTGAGCTGCCCACCCGCGTGCGCGGCCCCAGGAACTCCGAAAGCAGGAAAAGGGCTCTGTGTAAATGCCCCCGAGCTTCACAGCACTCTCAATAGCCCGCAGAAGCGACTAATGCCAGCACTTGGAGGAAATAACTTTTTTTCCTGCTTCTTTTACTCTTACTATTGTTAGACAATTACTATCCAGTACACAAGTAAGCATTTGAAAAGCTTAGTTGAAAACCATCAACACTCCCCACATTTCTTACCAGCACCAGAGCACTGATGTTTGCAGGAGTAACATGAGCTCAAAAAAAACCCCAAAAAACAAAAACCAATGAAACAACTTTCTAATATAAGGAGAAAACATCTCCCACTTCTGCTTCTCTCCGAGCTTGTTCTTGGCACCACAGCACTCTCCACACCAGAACATCCTAAAAAAGAGAGTGCAGAGAGTGAGCTGGCATGCGCAGGGCTGACTCCAAACATCTAAGTGACCACATGTGCAGCATCTCGTCATTTAGTCATGCAGATCTGATGATCTTGGGGATGCAGGACTGGACTGAGAGTTTAAAAAAAAAAAACTGCTTTCTCTTCCATGTTTAATTGCAGGGAGGTGGAGACTTTCACTCGCCTGCTGGGCAGCTTATGAACAAATGCATATAAACAAACCAGCTTTCGGATCTCACGAGCAGCCCCGGCACAGTCAGACCTGTCGACGCAGGGAGCTACAACGGAGCTGACAATGCGGTGCAGAAGCTCTTCCTTCGGAAGACGAATGCCCTTTTCCAAGATGTGTTCAGCACTCGGACGGCCTAGCAAGTTTTCTCGCCATCATTTTCCAAACGCAGTGGGCTTTCCAAGCAAAGACAAACTAAGGTTTTCCAGCAGCTCTGCCCTTCATTTCCCAGCTTTATTCTCTTGTCAAACGCTACATGACAGAGGCATCACCAAGGGCCTTTCCTGAGGGCTGCCCTCTTGGCTATTCCTCAGGATTTGTTTAAAGGATATTTCAACCAACGATATTCAATGAATTCTCTAAGCGAGTAGAAAGAGCAGGGTGTTTTTTTGCAAGCTAGCAGTTATAGAGATTTTCACTTGGAAACTGCCTCCATTTGGGAGCAGGGACTTGCTAGCACAGCGGAGCGCTGTTCCTGTGAAAAGGAGCTCGGATCCGGCAGGGCCAAGAGCTCTCAGAGCAGCTTCCTGCACATCCCTGAAGGAGCCTGGGCCCCTGCAGCGGCCGCTGGCTCCCCTGGCAGTGGGCGATACCTCCCGTCCACGTATGAGGCACCCTGCAAGGCAGGAAAGGAAAAAAGCTTGCGCGGCAGCTCCGAGTATTGAGCCCCATCTGCCAATAAATCGAGTATTGCGGTCCTCAGCGCTGTCATCTGTCTCTCTGCGCAGGCACAAAGCTGCAAAATTAGAGTCATCGATCCATCAGGCTGAAGCGCAGCTGCAAACTCGGGCTAGCAGATGCCTGGTGGACCACATTAAATCTCACTCTAATTACCTTCTCCTACTGCTTTCCATTGCAGCATCCAGACTGGGCACCTATGGGCACAGGGGCTAGAGGATCAGTCAGTGCAAAGACCAGCTTTGGGGTCTTAGAAAGGGTCACATCAACATTTTGCAAAGGGACCCTTAGGAGGAAGCTTTCAATTTGTACGCACTCAGTGAAAGGGAAACAAATAAACACTTAAATGGGCTATCAGCAGCTTTGGGGCTGGATAAGATCAAGAAAAAAAGAACCTGGATCTCTCTGTGGTGTAATTAACTGTAACAGAGTCATGCAAATAAACACAGGAAGTTAAGCAAGAGCAGAGCCGTAACAACGCCAGCACATGGGGATCCCATCATCCCACTGCCTGCATCTATGGAATGCATTTGCCTTGTGCTCTCTGGCTGCAGGAGAGTTGGCAACTTTGAGAATATGGCATTTTAAGAAAGTATATAGAAATGAATTCATTAAACTGGGCTAATCGCCAAAGCTTTTCTTCATTCCTGGCTTCACACTGAAGAATAATTTCTCTTCTACATTCATTCCTCCAAGTCCCATCGCTGTCTATACCTATATCTGTATCTAACACATTATTTATATATTATATGTATGTAGGTCTCCGCATATATGAAGTTCTCTCTGTTCACGTGGCTCCTACAAGAAGGATGTTAAATAACAGGAAAGAATCCTATTCAGACAGTATCCTAGATGAAGGTGAGGGTCCCCTCAGGCTATCTTTCAAACTAACCTCCTGCCACGTTATAAAGGAAAAACTCAAGTGTTTTTGTGCAGAACGGAGAGGTTTGCAGCAGAGGAATTACTCAAGTGTGCGAGTGTTTGCCAAAGAGGGTCCTGGCGCTGAGAGCTTCCCCTGCATGGCTCACGACCGGGCTGCAAGCCACCGAGCACATTCACTTGAGTGTTCTCCCATGCACACAATGGAGCAGCCCTATGTTTGCTAACAAAAAAAAATGAGAAAAGCATCGTTTTCTTGCTTGAAAAACAAGCAAATACTTATCTTACCACATTTTCTCCAAATCCAAAAGTTACACACAGCTTTTTTGGCTATCTTCGTTACTGTTTCACTTTACTCTTGGGAGAAAGCCTTACTGGAATCTGTCCTATATTCACGAGGAAAGGGACTCTGCGGGGTAGGAAGCCTTGTTACATTTCCAACTCTTGCAACATACACTCCTGAGCAGATCCCTTGCATTTCAGTAACAAACAGATAGTCAAGCTCTCAGTTTCACAAACAAGCATCTTGCCAGCTTGGAACAACAGTGAGAGGAAGGTCCAGAAGCAAACCAGTCCTTGGCGCCAGGCAAGCAAACCAGAAGCACCACTGGTGAGTGAGGAGAACTCCTCTGGTTCCAGAGACACCAGATCTGACCAGAGGGAAGTAGCTCATGCAACAAAGCACAGAGCTATTTTCAGCGCATTTAACAGACTACAACAAACACGAACTGCACCCTCTCTGTGAGCTGCTGGTTTTCAAAATGAATAAACGAGTCAAAGAATATGCAAACTTTACAAAGAGTAACCACATCTCATAAAGAGCTGGTAGGCAGTAATTTATTCAAAAATACCCCGAACTAATAGGCAGTTCCCAAATGTACCAACAGTTCTGCAAAGTGAGGACTCTCAAGCAAAAAGCTGGCACTTTGGAAGCTAAGCTGACATTCCCACAGCCTTGCCTCGCGTAAAGTCACTAACCTAAACAAACAGTTCCTGTGCACTGTCAGATGTGAAAAATTGCTGCAAAAGGTACCGCTGTTTTGTACACGAAAGCTCTCCCAGAACAATGAAAAAAGAGAGGCTTTTGTTTCCAGCACACTTCCTGAGACGCAGAGGTTCCTGGCAAAGATGGAAAGGGCAGCAGAAAATTAATCCCTTCTCCCTTGAAGCATCTTCCCCAGCTCCCCACAAGCTGTTACCACTGCCGTAAGGCAGGAAGAGCCCCGCGACGCTGGAGAGGAGCCGCCCCACTGCAATGCCAGTTGGGCACGAGGGACCCAGAAAAGCTTCCTCAGGCGTCTCGGGCGCTCAGACCTTGTCTTTAGGGCAGCAGCCCCTGGTGACCCCTGAGCACAAAGTCAGTGCGGAGGAACACACGTAAATCTGCTGACCCTGTGGGTTAGCTTCATCAGGAGGTACCACGTAGGTAATTTATGAGATAAATCCCAGGTCTTGTACAATTTGATACTTTCACGCAGGCCTAAGGGATACCTTCAGTTTGGTAAGCAAGAAATCCCAGATTACCTTTGTAACGAGCACAGAAGTTTCTGCCGGGCTTCTGCAAGCAAAGTCATCTGCTAACGAAGACCCCCACACCAGGTGCCTTGGTGAGGGGAGGCCAAGGAGAGGTTTTGCTGCCACACAACTGAACCAACACAGCCCAGCGCAGCCACACTAGTGTGCAGCAGATATTACCTCCTGCTGTGCTGCTGTCCTGCCCAACGCAGGCCAGGCACACAAGGCTATTCTGCTCGCCCAAACACGTATCCAAGAACTCCCAGGACACATCAAGCAGAGCAGGCCTTGGACAAGGCTTCCTACATTCCCACTGAAACCACTGCTGCAAGGATACTGCTGCTGTGGAGCTCTCGGGGTGACCGGGCCACCTTTGGGCCATCCATTTGGATGCCAGACGTGGCTGCTCCCTCTCATGCAGGTCACCCACCACTCCCCAGCCCTGTACTCGGCCTTCTGCGCATGAACGTCCTGCTGCCTGTGGCAGGGCCACGTGGCAACACAAGGCTCTTTCCAGCAGGCTCTGACTGCACATCGCGGGCCCAGGCTACGTTTGCTCTGGAAAGGGGTCCCAAGGAATCGTCACGACAGCCGCTGCTGAGCAGTCACACCCGCACGGGCGTTAGGAAACCCCGCGGCCCTGCGAGCCTCGCCAACGCCTGCCGCTGCAGATGACTCGCTTGGTGCATCCTCCCCCTGAGCACCACACGAAAACGATTAAACAGACCCTTTTGGTGCCCTGCTTGCTTCGTGACTGCAAGCGTTTTCTTTCCAGTTGATGATGTGGCTTTCTGATTTGGTTTGGACGAAGCGCAAGAGGAAGGAGTCATTCACTCAGAATAGCAGCTTATTTGCCTTGCGTGACTCATGCTCAGCTCGGGCAACTTCAGCTCTAGCTCAGCGCAGCTCTGCCCAGGCTGGAAACACAGCTCCAGCTGTGGAAACACGGCTCCAGGAAAAAATGTGTCCCTGCAAAAGGTGCTTCTAAGGAAGACAACACAAACGGAATTGATGAGCGCGCGTGACCTGCATCTTAGGAGGTACAAGATGGTTTCTTTTTTCCCCGGCCCGTTTCTGGGAGCGTAGCGCAAAGGCAGCCCGTGACAACTCTCGGCAGGCCCGATGCACTCACTCCTGAGGAAAGCTGCTCGCACAATGATAATAGAGGTCACTAAAGATCAGATGCCTGTTGTTGCCACCTCAAAAGGTGGCAGCTGGACCAAGGCAGACTGGCCAGCAGCAAAGAACTGGCAGCATTTGGGGATCACCGTTTTCTCTCTGTTTTTTTGGCATCTCCTGGCAAAACAGGCTAACATCACAGGCCCTTCAGCTTTGCTGCAATAGAAAGGCAAATTAGCACAGCAGAGAACACGGCAAGGACCTCAGAGATGGCCACATGAGAGGGCAGCTGAACCAATGACCTCCCCAGGGTTATTAAGGTGATACTTGCCATGATTGCCGCTATCCTGAAATCGCCTGCTTGTCACGACAGTCTGTGCCTTGCCCTAGCCCCAGGGCAGCGTTCCCAGCACACTCTGACCTGCTAGTACAGGACAACTGCAGTGCATTGCATCTCCCCCCTTCTCCTTGGATCTGCATGCACAGCTCACGACAGGGCACGTATTTGAGGAGAAGCTTCTGCCACGGCAGCCACCAGAAGCCTAACACCCTAGCACAACTGCAGCAGTACAGAGGCTCACTTTGTAATAATTGGAAGTGATTTCAGCTCTCATCCTGCAAATAGTGGTGCACAGTCCCAGTGCACGGCACTTGCATGAAGAGTGCCCTGGAAAGCAGAAGCAATATAAAACAGCAGGGCCCAGCAAACACAGAAACGTTCAAAGCATCGGGACCCTAAAACTGCCAACGAAACTTGAACGCCATCATCTGCAATCATCTTTTGGCAGAAGCCAAAAAAGGCCACCAAGACAGAGCTGCCTGTTAGCCTGTGACCAGAAATATCTTCCTCCAAACCCTGAAATGTGCTGCTTATTTTTAATCTGTGGCTGAAATGCATTTTCTTTAGCTTAGCTTACACTGTATTTAATGCACACAAAAAGATGTTTGTCTCTGCTAAGATCACATCAGCATAAATGTGGAGACAGTTATTTACACACAAATCAGATCTTTTAGCCTCCTCTTGGCGCTATCTAGGGAAAAAATAAGATTTTGATAGTATAAGAAAGTTTTGACAGTCAAGTTTAAATGAATATTTAACTGAAGCTTCATAAAGCCTGAGAGAACTGTGCATCTTCTGGAGTTCGCCTTCTCTTTCAGAAAGTGACTTAATATCTCTGCTTCTATCAGTCTAAATCTCTCAGCTTCCCTCCTCCGCTGCTCCTCGCTACTGAGCTCTGTTCAGGTATCCGCCGAGTGCAGACTCTCCCCGGAGCTGTATCCCCAGGAACAGTTTTCATACAAACCCCACGGACACCGGGCGATGCTGCTCTTGGGACTCACCAGGGCAGGAGCGAGTCAGTCTGCGGCTCATCCTCGTACTCCTCGCAGAGCAGGGATGGGGAGGTGGGATCATTGCGACATCATCCCAACTCATTACCCGGCCTGTGTCTCAACTGGTAAACAGACATCTCTAATAAAACTTGGCCCTGCCATTTTAATTGTACCAAAAGGTTGTTTTATTACATATTCTGAGAGCTCTTGTTGGCATGCGTAATGGTCTGCCAGACAGAAAAATAAGGATAAAGATGAAGACAGGATAAAGGAAAGACTAACTCAAGGTTCATGAGCAGAAATGAAGAACACAGATGTTGGATAAAAGCCAGGTCTGTGACATGAAAAATGATGCCGAGAGAAGGAGTAAAGGAAGAATGTGGCCACAACTGCTGCCCTCCAGGCCATGATTTGTGCTGCTGCCGCCATCTGCAAAGGCCACAGAGCACTTGGCTCCTTCGCCAGCATGGTCCTGATGAGAAAGCAGCAGGACAGTTTTTCCTGGGCTTTCTGATTTAAGAAGCCAAGTGGTGCCTGGATCATTACCCTGCAACCCCCCCGACACATCTATAAGGTTCCTATGCCTGATGACTGAGATAAATTTGGAGCTTCTGCACCTAGAATCCTGCTCCTTTTTCTTGTACAAGAGACTACAAGAAAAAGCTGCCCCCAGCTGATGCTTTCCCATTTGGCACACGAAAGAAGTTCCTGCCACCTTGAAGCGGAACCAGCACACCAAGGACTAGGGGCAGACACCACTTCTGGTATCGGCGCAGTCTCCCGGGTGGCAGCGGGAGAGGAGCAGGAAGGCGCCAGCCGGAGGGACGTGCCGAGAGCCCGGAGCTGTTGGGCTAGCGCCGTTCTCCGCGTTCCCGCTGGGAATGTCACGGGAGCATCCCAGGAACTCGTGAGCTATCCTGCGCCACGCAGTGGGGCATTCTCCTCACCGAGGAAGACGGGAGCAGCTACGGGGCCGCGTGTCCTTCGGCGTGACGCCGCGGGCCTGCCAGGAGCCGCCGGCACGCTCACAGCGCGGCCCAGCCAGCGCTGCTGCGCATGTGGGAGCCCAATCCTAACACTCGGAAGGCTGTCCCAAAGGAAAAAAAAGAATCATCAGATTTTAAAATAATACTTTTCTGTTCTTTATATTTGCATCCTGTTTTTCAAGCAGGAGGGTCAGGATACCCAAGATGTTGCAGTGTTGACAGCACATCTCCATAACCCCTTCAGTTCTCAGAAGTGGGGCCTGATGGGCAACATCAGGTACCCCATGTCTCACAAAATGGGAATAAAAAAGCAACAATTTAGCAAGATACCCATCTGTGACAAGAGTGTGAGGCCGCTTCCCATTCCCTTTAAACAGCTTGAACTCATGCAGGAGATCTCATTTTTCTCAGCCAAGAAGTACTGAATAGAACTTTCCTCTGCCATAAGTGGGTGGGAACTCAGTCCAGAAGCTATCTGTTCTTCCCCTCAAAAGACAGGGTAGAGGGAAGGACAGTGTTGCAAGAAATTCCTGTCAAATTACATAGTATAAGGAACAGAAAAGGAAAGCTGGGGAGAAGGGGAAGGGAGTTCTGCCACCACATGTGTCTGAAGGAGTAACAGAGACAGCAGTTAATGCAAGGAAAAGGCTCAGCACCGGGGTCTGGGCAGGTTGTGGATGATCCAGGGAGCAGCTGGCAGTTTGGGGAAGGGTAGGTGGTCCCCAGAACCAGGCTCTTCCCTTTCCCCCCACTGTAAACTGTATGAACACTGTAAACGCATCAAATAAATCCTTTCCTGTATTACAGCAACTGCTTCAGGAATGGACATAGAGCATGGCTAGAGCATGGCCCTGTCTTGGAACAGGGGCATGGCCAGACCAGCTCTGAAGAATCACCCCATGGCAGCTTAGGAAGCACTTGCAGGCTGAGATGCTGCATTTCCCACCAGACCTAAAGCAGACTTTTCCTTCCACACTTCTATCCCGGGTCCAACTCCCCCCGGAAAGGGACGGGAACAGGCAGCAGGGAGCAGCACCTTTCATGGATGCAGCAGCAAGAGCCTGCCCGGCTCATCCGTCAGCATCCAGAAAACACAGCGCAGAA
>NW_010577662.1:10128-22930 GCF_000705375.1 Tinamus guttatus
TGGCTCCCGTGTCCCCAGGTTCCCGCTGCACAGGAGCAGAGCCTGGGACGGGCTCCCTCCGCCATGGGACCCTCGGGAGGCTGTGCCGCTGAGAAGGTTCAGGTTAAAGTGCTTGCTTTGTTTTTTTGCATGGGATGCTGAGGCCAAACCTCACTTCGACTGAGAACATCTCCCCTTCACTCCCAGGAGTGCCAGAAACCCCTTTCGAGGAGCCTCCCTCCTCCTCGATCACCCAGTGACCAGAGATCTCTCGTGCCCTGCTCAAGCTCAGCAGCGCTCAGGAGATGCTGTGATCAGGAAAGGCCACGAGCCCAAGGGGATCTGCTCTGAAGGCTCCACAAGTGTCCGAGGGGAAACCCGTTCCTCTGCTGCTTGCAGCAACTCCCCTCTAATATTGTCTCTGATCAGCTCCTACCAAAAGTGACTTTTTGCATAGTACTGCTCGTCCCCTCCCCGTGGGTGATGCCACACGGACGGTGCAGGCAGCCCGTGTCCTGCAGCCAGCTGGAACGGGGGCAAAAGAGCCTCAAGAGCAGCTGCAGGGCCAGGGACTGCTGCAGCCACGTGCGCAGGTGTGGGGCCAAGTCTCTACATTTCCAACCGTGTCTCCTTGTCCTCATTAACGGGACAAAACGTGTAGCAAGAGGAAGCACAGGCCCAGGGCTGCCCTGGGGAGAGGGCTGCAGGGGAGCAGGAACACCATGATCCGCTCCCTCTCCCCATCCCACTGCAATGGCCAACAGGACTTGGCCCTCTGCATCCCGGTGCAGGTGGTGCCTCCCCTTGCTCTTCTTCCAGCTGCTGGTGGAAACTGGGAAGAGCCTCTGAGAGCTCATGGCAGATCCTCCTCCTCCCGGCCCCAGCCACCTTGCTCCATGCCAAGGAGGTCTCCAGCCTCGGAGGCCACCGGCAGCGTCGGGCTCTGGCGCCTGCCCCATCTCGGGGCTGGGCAAAACTACCAAGCCCGGGTGCAGCCACCTCACGCTCCATCCCCGAGCGTCCCTGTCCCGTGTTGGGATGGAATGTAGCACTTGTGACACACAGCAATGGGAACACTGGCAGCAGTCATGTAAGCGTGAAGCAAACATGGCATTGCTTACAAGGTGCAGCAGCAAGGGTGCCCGGACCACCCAGCACCGGGCCTAGATGATATCCGTCTCCCTCTCTATGCCAACATACTTCAGGGCATCTGCCTGGCTGTACCTATAAGACAGGAAAATCACAGCTGCTGTCACGATCTCCTGTGCTCCCTGTAAACACGTGCACATAAAACAGTCCCGACCCCCACACCGCAATCCCCACGTCACCTGTAGTCAAAGAAGAGCTCCTCTCCCGCCTGGATGGCCCTCTTGGCAAAGATTCCTATCCGATGGTCTCCGTTCACCATCACAACTGCAACCAGAGAGGTGGGATCAGAACCTTGCAGCTCTCCAGCGTAGGCTGGGCAGCCACACGCGCTCTTCCCTGGCCTGGCTACCTGCCCGCCCCTGGGCCAGGGTACCAGAGCACCTGCCTAGCGTGGACAGGGCACCTCTGGGTGCAGCTCGCCACCCCATGGCAGCAGCCACCTCTCTTTGCAGAGCCAGGGCCACGGCAGACCTGAGCAGGGCCCTCACCAGCACAGATGCGATTTGCTGCAGAGAGAAGGAGGATTCGTCCACGTCTTTGACGTTCTGCCGCTCCCCTGGACTCAAGGAGGCTCAGGACCCTGGTGAATCCTCTGCATTCCCAGAGCTAAGCAGGATTCCAGAGATTGCTTTACCTAGCAGGATCTGCCTGGGAAGGGATAGCTCACCTTTGGCATAGCAATTGGGGTTCACCGAGTGGTTGGCAAAGCGGATTTTATTTCCTTTGCGTGTGGCATCAACAACAAAATCTGTTGAAATAAAAAGAGAACTCTCTAGCACCCTGCAAAGAGGAGGCTGCTGCACCTGAGACAGATGGGCAGACCCACATGCCCACCCACCAGCCCCCAAAGCTGTGGGTACAGGCATGAAGCACAGGCATCTTCCACCCCCTCCCTGAAGCATCACCCAAGTTACCGTTGTTGAGGTTGAAGAGGAAGCTCGACATGTACTTGTCATAGACCTTGCCTCGCCGGTCAGCCTCATCCTGTGAAATAAGCTGGAGAAGGAGAATGCTCTGAGAGGGATTCAGTGGCTGAGGGCACAGCAAGGACCCCTGTATGGAATAACGTTCCTGTAGCTCCGGGAAACACCCTCCTGCCCTCCCACACAGAGGGCTCGTAGCTCTTGAGGGCTCAGGGAGGCTCAGAGGGAGCAGAGTTTGGCTGTTGGCCTCCCGGGGAGCAACACATACGGGGGGAAACTGCCCTCTGGTAGAAGATCCGGAGATATTGAGGTGGCTCCCAAACAGGAGGGTGCAAAATTCCATCTCTAACCCTTGCCAGGGTGAGCCCTTCGGCCAGACCACGGCTGACCTGGGTCAGGAACACTACCCCTGAGCAGAGGCCGACCAGCACCCGTGCTAAGCACTCACTCCTAATTGCACAGCAGGCCCAGCAACGCACGCCTGCAGGGCAGAGGCACTGACCTCACCACAGTACTCAGAGATAAATTCATTTTTCTGCACAGATTCCTTGATGAACGTCCCCCAGCCAGCGACATCAGACGGTGCCAGCAGCAAATGCTAGAGCCAGAATGAAATGAAAACGGTCACAGGCTGCAGGTCTGCCACCTCCCAGAGCAAAAGCAGTCCAGAGCCACTGCACCGCGCTGCCTGCCCCGCTCTTAGTCCCAACGTCATCATGTCAAATAATTTAGGAGAAACAAAATAGGAGTCAGCACACATCCTTTTTGCTTGTGTAATTCTCTCTAGATCTGCACCTTCTTAATCCAAGCTCCCAGGTAAATGCTATAGAAACATGGGCAGAGCAGCTCCCCTGCCCTGATTTCCTCCCTCCTTGTGGGCAGCCCACGTCCCCGCTGAGAGTTGAACTCAACACCCCTGCGCCATGGCGCTGCAGAGCAGCTGCCGATACCTTTTTGAGGCCCCGCTGGATGCTGCAGTTCTTGCAGGAGACCACCTTGCAGTTTTTTTTCTTCAGAGAACAGATGGGAAGGCGCTGCCCAAAAGGAAGCTGCACATGAACCAAGTCACACCCGGCAGGCTGTGGGGACCTTGCGTGCACCGTGACCAACAGCCACCTTGGCAAGCAGGTGTCTGTGAGCTGGGGACACGCTTTACCTCCACGCTGCTCTGGGCCCCCAGTCTGCCCTCCCGCTTCCCCGAGCCACCACGACAGGGCTCGCTACAAAAAATGCACCGGGACAGGCAAGGTGAAGTAGCCAGAGCACCCAGCTGGGGAAAGCAATAAATCACAGAAATATTCTGTCTATGAAGGAGCAGGGACATATGCAGATTGAAAAATAAGCATCTCTGATACTAAAACATAGTAAAACTGATGAGTAGAGACAAGTTTGGAGCCTGAGTTGGCTCCCTGCCATGCTACAGTCCTTACAGACCCCAAGCTGCATCCTAACCCTTAGGCAATTCACCCTCTGAGGCCCTAGTGATGTGGGCAAGTGCTGCCGTCTCCATCCCAGGACTGGGAATGCAATTCCTCAGGAAGGAAGAATGACTGTGGCAGAGCAGGGACCAACTCGCTTCCCAACCCCAGGCTCACACCCTCCTGTCATCCAGTCAGCAGCATCCCAGATGGCTTGTTGATGCTGGATACACACATGTAGATGAGCACCCTCCAGGGAGCATGTGTTTCCTGCTCCTGTAAACCATGGGCAACACAGAATATACATCTTCCCTCAAGCTTTTACTTCGACCTGAGCAGACTGCTAATGAAACTGCTGCAGATGGAGTGCAGAGCACTCCCTGTGAATGCAAAAATAAAATAAGCTGTTGGCAAGTCCCAGGTCTACACCCTCCCTCTGGTCTTTGTCAGGAGAGCTGGCTGTTATCATGTGTGATAGTCCCAGGCTTTTCCTTACAGTCAGGGTTGCACTGGCAGAACTTCTCACAGAAATTCTGGGTCATAATGCAAGGGCAGGAGCTGTCACAGGGGTGTTCAGGGTGGTCGCATGGCTGGTAGTTGTACACCTGGGTAGGTGAATTATCTAGAAATAGAGGAGAAATGACAAGATCAGGAGCAGCATTTTGCAGAAACATTCCAGAACAAGATGCCCTAGACTCTGGAGCAGAGAACGTGCAAGTTCTCCTTTGGCCTGCAGAGGGCAGGGAGCCCAGCAGCACCGCAGCCCATCGCGTCCCTCGGGCGCAGCGCTGTGATTACTAATACATGACACACGTCTGCTTCGCCCTCGAACGGCCCGTTTTGCAGCGGGACTGCACGCCAAAGCTCAGCCTCCCCCTCCGATGGGAGCACGAGCGGACTGCACGTCCTGCCTCGGAAAGAACGCTGGCACGGCAGCGATGCACGTGGAGCGACCGCAGCGAGAGCTCGTCCTGCCGCAGCCAAGCGAGGCCGGCGGAGGGGAGCTGCTCTCCGCGCTCCACGCGGCTGCAGCTGGAGCTGCCAGGCCGCAGGGAAGGACTCGACTCTCCCACGCTGGAAGTCAGAGCCTTAGAACTCCCTTCCTCGGGTGAGCAGCCCTGCAAACAGCCCCCAGCACGGCAAACGCTACCTTTCTTCAGCTGAATCTTCCTGCAGTGCGCAGCCCACAGCCTGAAAGGGAAGCAGAGAGAGTGTCTGAGGGGAAGTCATGAGCTTCCACGAGGAAAATCCAGCCAAGACTGACTGTTCCCGACATCACTGCAGTGCAGCGTCTGCAGAGAGGCGGTTCCAGGGAGCCTGACAGCTTCATGCATTAATAACCACCAGACAGCCAAAAGAGTGGAAAAACAGGGGAACGATCCAGCTACACCAGAAGTTACTTAAGGTGAGCACTGAAGCAGGATAGTATCCTGGAACAGCACAGGAGCTGGGTAAACCGGGATTAGCACAAAAAAAAGTGGGCTGCGAGACAGGGAGCTTGGACTAGGACAACACGACTGGCCCTCTCGCAGCGCCCACCACGCTGCCCTCTCCTCCAGAGCTAGGCCCGTGGGCACTAAACCACACAGCTCGCTAAGTAGGGCAGCCACACCAGGGACCCGGCGAGGGGCCCATTCCCAGCCAGCACAAGCAGCCCTGTGTGACACTGGGAAGCGTGTGCAGATGGGAGCCAGATGGGGATTACCAGGAACACTTTGGCACAGAAAGCAGTGGATCTGGTTGCACTTTAAGAACAAAACAAGCTTGTCCAACACTTGCCTGTGCTTCCTTTTCTTCTTCTGGGATGGATTCATTAATTCGTTTGTTGGCAGTTTTGTTATAAGCGATTCTTTCACTGCAAACTGAAAGACCTACCAAAAGACAACAGAAGCAAAAAGAAGAATAAAGTTCAGGGCACTCGAGTCATTTTTATCTAAAGCACAAACAGAGAGAGCACAAGGAAACATGCACAACAGGCCTCCCACTGCCTGGGCCAAAAGTGGGGCAGTTCTGCTCCCAGTTTCACTGGAACAGGAGTCATTGCTAATTGTGCTTGGAAAAGACAACCCTCCACCTCGCCAGAGCCAAGCCTCAGAACGGGCACCCTGGAGAATCTAACAGCACTGGACATGTGCAGGGCTATTCTGCGAGCAGCAGCACTTCTGCAAAAGAAAAGGCTGCAGCAAAATGAAGCCGGTGGCAGTGACTGTTTTCACCATACCCAGCATCTGCATCCAGCACAAGACCCCACTTTGCACTGATGCAGCACATTCCTCAAGGTGATTTGTGACAGAGAAGATAAAAAAAAAAATAGCAAGCAGTGGCAAAAGCCTCCTTCTGTCCTTGTGCCACGTGCTGCAGCGCCTGCCCTTTCCAGGGTACGCACACAAGCAGCCCGGCTGTACCTGTTTGCACGTCTTGGTTCCCAGCAGCCTGGCGATGGAGCAGAAGTTGTTGAAGTAGGTCCCGTGGAAGACACGGAAGAGAGACTCCTCCGCGCCCGTACACTCAACGGGCTCCTGCGGGGTTTCTACCGCGAACAGCTGGGACGAGGCAGGGCTCAGCTTCTGCTTGGTGGGGGTCTGGCAGCGGGAGTTGGCCTCTGGTGGAAAACGCACGTGTTAGGGCCAAACAGCAGCGAGAAGAGACCCTCGCGGCCAAAGCGGGCTAGGAGCAGCCCCTCCAGAGGTGCCCGAACGCAGCCGGCCTCGCTCCCTCCTCCTGCGGTGACACGGGGACAGCCCCTTGCGTTGCACCCTCCACCTCACAGTCCTGCCCCGAGGACGGCAGCTCCTCTGGGGCCTCGCTCTGGCCAGCGGTACTGGCCCTCTAGAGCACCGTGTCACCTTCCCCCACGGAGCCACAGAGCCTCCTAAGCAGGACAGCAGCAGCAGGGACAGCCCGAGGATGCACAAGCTGTTCCCTGCGCTGCTCTCGGGGCCTTGGCACGCTCCGGGGCACAGACTGGCCCTGCCCAGGAAGCCTGCTCTGCTGGGGGCACTTCTCACTTTTCCTCCCCTCACAAGGGGAGTACTCAGAGCCAAGGGCTCCTGGAGCTCCCAGCAAAGCGCTCGCTCTGCTTGACAACATTCCTTGTTCCAGCAGCGGCAAAGGGCAGAGCCTTGTGTCCCTCGTGTTTGTTTAAGGCCAGCTGTAAACACCAGCTCTGTTACTCCGCGCACTCCACACCCCTGGTGCAGAGACTGAGACGCAAGAAAGAGGCGCAACGGCGCCCGTTTGCTGTTACTGCTCATGCTGCCACGTGGGAGAGGGGTATCTCTAGAACAGCTTTGTACCCGAGGAACTGGAGGCCCACTCATTGCCCGTGTCTCTGTCGCTGTCTCCCTCCCTCGTCTCGGCGACCGTGGAAGCCGGCGTGTTGGAGCAGGAGGCGCTGACCACGTGGTGCCTCCGGCGGCGCCTGCCCGAGCACTTGGACCTGGGGTTGTGCAGCGCGGCGAACTCCTTGGCTCCTTCCTGCAGGCAGAGCGGGACATGGCACAGGGCAGCTGGCACGCAGCCGGGGCACGCGGACAGGCCTTGGGACAAGGCCTGCACCGCTGCCACCAAAGGAAGCAGCCATTTGTGTCACCTCCAGGAACTGCAAAGGCCCTGCCGAAAACCCACGTTGCTGCTCTGCTGGCCAGCAGGAACTGGCTCCCTGCACAGATCCAATCCCCCTTCTCCACCTTTTGCTTTGGCAGCCTGGCAGTGAAATGCCTCTGGTCTACTCTGCTTCAGCCCTGTGGCTCCCCCAAGACACTTGGTGCCAGCATCTCAGCCAGATGACCAGCCATGGCACCATGAAGTGCACCCGTCTCCCTGCAGCCAGATCACCACGTCTTTACTGCGGTTCTCATCTTGGAGTAACATTGCTAGGTTATACTCCTGAACAATCATTTTTTAAACTCATTTTTAACCTAGTTTTTTTTTTTTTTAACCCAGCACTGAGTCCAAAGAAGTCATCTAGCAGCATCATTTCCCATAATTTGCTTGCTAAGAGAATAGTCTTTGGCGAGAACTTGCTGAAGAAGGCTTCAAACAAGGTTCATAATTGATTTCAGGCTGCCCCCGAATCCAATGAGGATTAGGACTAGTTCTGAAAATCACCCAAGTTGTACAAAGGCCCCACATGGCTCTGCACTAAGGCTGGCCAGGCCTGCATCTCTCACGGTGCCGGGAGGAGGAACGCAGAGACCTACCAGCCAGAGGAAGCAGTCTGCCCCACAAGGGTCTGGCTCAATCTTGGTCTCTCTGTTCTTTCGCTTGTACACATTAGGAGTAGCATGAAAAGCTGGATACAAAAACAATAGTTATCTTTACTATTAGCATCCTCCAACAAGAGGTTTCACCACGCAGCACGGGACAGGGGCAAGACTAGAGGAATGAAGGAAAGAGGCTGCACTGGGGGGCTGATGCTGTCCCAAGTGCTACAGGAATAGATCTCCTAAGAGCAGAGGACAGTGGCTCAGGACCTCTTGGCCTACCCTGCACCATCGGCTTACAGCCAAGGCAGAACACTTGGAAAGCACAGGCCTTGGACTTGGAAAGGAAGCATTTCTGATCTGTTAAGAAATAATTCACTGGAGAGAGTCTTATGACTTTCCAAGAAAGCCTGTAGACCTGGGAAGCCCCAGGCCAAACAGTTAACCAGTATCCATGAGGTTTTGGCAGGGAAAACCACAGGAATATGACTAAGATGAAGCTGTAACTTCCAAAGAGGCAATTAAAAAAAAAAAAAAAAGAAGGAAATGTTCATGCCTTTCCCTGAGAAGCTTCTGCAAAATAAGAGTACAGTCTAGTCAGGGCAGTATGTCTGCCACAGACTGCCAAGAGGCTCAAGCACAGTGTGCTCAGCAACTATGAGGCAAAAGGGACTGACACACAGGCTGGTTTAGCATCCATCTGGGAAAGTGGTGGAACTGCATTTACAAATGGTTTTTGGGCCCCTGACAGCTCCCGAGGGCTGCACTGCCAAAGGCCAGAAAGGCTCCACACTCGAAAGACTGCAGCACGGCCACCAAGCAAGGTACAGAGAAGCAGAAAGCACGGAAAAGAGGGAAGAGAAAGGAACCACACAGAAGAGACTGAACTCACGATGCAGAAAACAGTCGTATTTGAAGCAGCGCCTGCAGAAGAGAGTGTGGAAGGAGTGCAGGGATTGCTCCCGCTGCACGGACTTTGCACAGGGACCATCTATGTTGGGAGTGCACTGCGGGGGCAGCACATTGGGGTCAGAGACTTCTGTGAGCTCTCGGTACCTGTTTAAAAACAGAAACACAGATAGGCAGGCTTTCTTATTTTGGGAAGCATTAAAGGGTTATATACTACTACAGACCTGCGTGACCCTGGCCTAGATACTTTGAGGCTAAGCTAAACTAGTTGTCAAAAATCTTTCTGCTCAAGAACCCCCCTAGCATGTTCTTTTCCAAGGCTACTGAGCTCTGCTTTTCAGCCAAAGCAGCGTTTTGGGTTTGTTCTTTTTAATGAAATACTAATTTTAACTGCCGTTCACAACTGTAACAGACAATTTAAATAGAGCTCTTCTACCTCTCTTTCATATCATCTGGGAAGCCATATTCAGGAAACATAGAAGAAATAGCAGTGAAGATCATGTCATTTGGAAACCGCTTCTTGGAACACTTCTTGTTACCTAAGAAAAGGAAAGAGAAAAAGAAAAAAAAAAGAAAAAGGAGAGAGACAATTCCTCACAGAAGCTGGATTTGAATATGTCTTTCCCTTTCTTTGCCAGAGAGTTTCTAATTGGTGTTCTGGATAATATTTTAAGAGGTAGAAATGCAATCACATATACAATGAGTAAGCCTTATTTTGTGCTGCAATTAGGTTAAGGCATTTCCAGATGCAGTACACTCCACCACACTTCCTGAGCAAAGTAGCACAACGTATTTATGGAATTACCAACAATATTTTTTTACAGAATATTACCACTTTTTTGTACCAAAAAAGGCTGAGACTAAATAAGAACCCTCTGTCGAATGTCAGAAGAGTCCTAGAGAGAGAAAGGCCCACCTTCCACTGCAATTCGTTTTCTTTTCCTCGTGACTGGCAGCTCCTCCTTCCCGTCCTCCTGTTTAACGTCAGAATCGTTGTGTCCTTCCTCTTCCTCATCCGAGTATTGATTCAAGGCGTTCACTAACTCCAGGAATACAGCGTCGCTGATGAGCACCGATCCTGAAATCATTTCTGAAACACAGCAGTCAGCACCACCACCTTGCACCGTCCAGCCAGAGGACAATGTTAGCAACTAGAACCCTAGTAATTCTGCCAGATAGGTGTGAGGGAGAGCTGATCTTAACGCAACAGGCCTAAGACAGTGGTGAATCATTTTTAATAATTCAGTGATTATCCTGTTCGCAGATGTTCTTTAAAGAAGCCAGCTATGGAAAGGCCACCACAGAGTCTTTGTATGGCCTTCCTCCCTCTAGGCAGAGCCTTATGATAGGCTAGGTAGCTCTGTAAGGAAACACACTGGCTTTTCATCTCTGTAAAGCCCAAATTAAGTCTTGGTTCAGATCACAAGCGAAGTAATTGCTGGGCTTGTCTTACCCTCTAACACATTTGTCTACATCCCAGAACAAGCCTGGGAACCCTCACAAAAGAGCGTCTGCTCCAGAGCATCCCAGGCCTAGAACAGAGCAGGATATCAAAAGGCAGGACCATGCCTGTGAGAAGCAGAAGAGCAGGCAAGTTCCTGTTTTTCTACTCCCAGAACTCTCAGAGAAAAGCTGGTTACTGCTGCCACCTTTTGACTTCTTAACTGCTTTGATATCTTATTTGCAAGAGTTCGGACCATTCTGTGTGTTCTTGATCCTAAGTTACCTTCCTCTCCATGAACTTTCCCATCATAGTTATTAATAAGTTCTTCAATGAAGGTTTCATCTTCTTCCTTCACCTCATCTCCCATGTAAGGAATATTGCACAGAACAGTTTCATCCTCCACCTGAAAAGAGATTGGACACAATTCAGTAAAGGAGCACCTGCTGATTCCCTACCAGGCTGCGTCTCTAGGGCTGCTCCTGTCCATTTGCACATGCAGACAACACGATGCTGAGCACGGCTCAGCCTCCCCGGATGAGGTTTCAGATGTCTCATCACGGACACTTCATCGTTACCCTATGCCAACAGCGTAACTCTGACCCAAAAAAGCACATGCTGCTTAAAAGGGAGCAGTCACAGCACCGAGGCTAACAAACTCAGAAGCAGATAAATAGCCAATAATAATAAACAATAATAAAATGAAAAAGAGATTGTGATTAGAACTGGAAGGGCAAAACAGTGACTGGTTCCCAGGCAGGATAAAGCTCCCGCGTCACCACACAGCGTTTGGCTCCTTTGCCATATCCCCCCGCACTGATTCTTGCTTCACAGTTGCTCTTGCCACACAACAATCTGCGTGTGGCTTCAGAGGAGACCTGCACGTTGCAGAAATACACTCCCCCCAGCCCAGAATAGGGGCAGGTTAGCCACAGACTACCTGTTTAGCACATGATCTTAACTGGGCAGCCAGGAAGGACAGAGCGGGGCTGCTGCACCAGAAGCTGCAGGAGATCTACCTACCTGCCTAGAAATGAACCTCTTCATTTAAAGGGGAAGAAAAATCCAATTAAGAAATGAAGCATTCACTCTTTGAACGTTGTGAAATAACAGTGGCCCTATCAAGATGTCAGGTATAAAGGAGAGACTACACAGGCAAGCCAGCTTGCACAGAAAGCTCTTGTGTGGAATTCAGCAAAACAAACAACTAAAATAGTACTTTCCATCATCTCTTGAGGAGACACGGTTTGAAACAAGTGGGCTGAATGAGCTATAATCACTCCACAGCTGTGTAGTGATTACACTTTAATCTCTCAAAGACCCTGCACCAAAGCACTTTCTTACATACCATGAAATTCTGCTGAAGAGGGGACCACGAGTACATAATAGGCACCAATGCCACTGTGTTCAGGGTTCTCATGTACAGTGTCTGACTTGGAAATCCTGGAAAAATGCTCTCAACAGTGCACTGGAATATAAGCAAACAGAGGGACAGTGAGGGAACAACACCTGCAGTCACAGCCAGGAGGAAATCCCACCAGAGGACAAACACAGCTAAGCCCTGTGCTCGCTCACGCTGAAGCCTTGACTCTAAAACCTTTTGTTTTTACAATATGGAAGAGTCCTAGGCACAGTCTGATCCTGACATATGGCAACGCAAAACACAAAGATTAAGGATCTTCAAGCCCCCTGCAAAGCCGTAGTTCTAGGCAGCATCTGTGCTGCTTTTGCTCTCTCCTCCATACCTGCTTTAGGAAAGGGTGTCCGCTGACCGGCTTCATTAACTGCACTGGTTGAACGCGAAGCTTCTTCCAGTCTTCATTCAGAATTTGAGTTTTTTCATGAACCTTTGCAAAATTGGCCACAAAAAGAGCCTGAAATGAGGGAAAGACATACTCAAAATTTTGAAATGTGCTTGTACTATGAACTAATGTGAAATATTCAGGCAAGATCCTTTCAGCTAGAACTACCCTCATAATGTCATTACCTTAGCTCCCATATTTGCCTGAAACCTCTTGAGCTGACGAAGACGCATATATTCTGACTTGACTTTTCTTTTCCAGTATATGATACACTTGGATGTTGCAGGAGCAGTGATTTCCATTTTTCTATAGAAACAGGGGGAAAAAATCAAACAATGGGGATCTTAATCTTATAAACAAGTGATATTAAAAGAAATCCATGCAGATTTTAAACGATCGTAGACTTTAACTAGGAAAAAGATAATTACATAAATCTGCGCTAGTCCTATTTAAGGAATAATTACAGTAAATTGCACTGAAAAGCCTGGAGAGCTTTTGCACGTAAGAAGATGCACTCCACTAAGCAAGCTTACAGGGATCCAGCTGCTTATGCCCAAGCCGGATCGCCGCGAATCCCCTGCGGATGAAGTGTTTTTGGGTGTTCCCGTTTTCCATTTGCCCGGGGCACCGAGAGAACAAAATAACGACATCGTCAGCGACATCATCAGCCCGGCTGCACCGAGCCGTCACTTTCTCCCCTTGGCAAGGCGCCAGGAAGGGCTTTTGTGTTGTTGTTGTTTACGTTTTCCAGTCCTTCCCCTCGGAAACGTCCTCCAGGAGGAGGGGAGCCGGGACTTCCCCCCCAGCTGCGTTAGGACCCGCTCTGCGCTCCCGGGACGGGCGGCAGCCCCGGGGCGACGCGGCCCCGCGGGGACCAGCCCCGGCGGCCCGGGGGACCCCTCCATCTCCAGGGATGCATCCCTGGAAACGCAGCAATCCCGGGGCCCTTCCTGCCGTCCAGGCGCGGCGCACGAGC
>NW_010577664.1:6282-75325 GCF_000705375.1 Tinamus guttatus
AGCAATCAGCACAAGGCTGAGAAAGTCTGGTTGGGACCATACAGTGCGCTGGATGTCTGGAGAGAAAAAAACAAAAAACAAAACCCAGAATTTTTACTGCTTCAGCAGCTGCTCCTGCCAGCTGGTTTTATACTCTGCAAATCCTCCTGCTCCCACTTCCCCCCGCCTTGCAGTTTACTGTGGGTGAATCACTGCTGGTAACTCCTGCTCTAGCTGTACGACTTGACCTGAGAAAAGCTAATATCCGCCGGCGCTTACAGTTCTGCAGTGGAAATCCTGCAAGCGATAGCTGATCCGCAGAGCGGGCTATCTCAGTGCAGCTATGCTAGCAAAGTTGGGCAACTTGTGGGGATATAGGAGGCTGTCTCCTTGAAAGATGGAAACAAAACCAAGCGGAGAACTGCAGCTGGCCTGAGTTACCTATGTGTACGCGGCAACATTTCCATTTGGTGTTTTCAAACAGCAAAACTAGACCAACACAAGCTTGCTGTTGTAGACCAAACCTAAAACACTAATGAGAAGCCCAGCAAACTTATTTGTGTCCTATTTTCAATTCCATCTTGCTCATGTTAGACTTTGTTGTTTTGCTGCATGTCTTGCAGAGCATCCCTGGCAATCTGCCAGTTGCGATTTTGTTTAAGTGCTTTTCTAAAGGAACAACCTCCCCTTTATAAACATCTGCTGCATGGTCACAGGGCTACAGCTGTGATCCAGAAAATATTACTAACATGATGTTACTAAGTTATTATCCTTATGTTTTTTTCCAGATCCTTTTTTTTATCATTCTGCAATACAAAAATCGTGATTCTTAAAATCTCATTTGCACTTTCCTTTTTACATGGTTCATGTACTTTGCATTTTCCTAAGCTTGGACAATGAATCTAAACAAAAAGATGTTTGTTTGTTTTTTTTCAGTCAGACTCAACAGTGTTAATTTTGTTAGAACTAATGGACCCAGAGACTTAAGTGTTTGTTTGTCAAGGTCGTTAGCTACCGAGAGTACATGTCACTTTGCCAAAAATGCTCTGTTATTATCTGTAAAATACATGAACTAAGAGAGAAAAAAAGTATTTAACTCACAAATAATTATTGTGTTTACTAAAATTATTGTCATAAATCTGAACATAGCTTTTGTTTCTTTCAGAGTCAGTTCTGTTGACTTTAAAATATAATATTGTTTCATTTGATTATAGGTTTAAGCAAGGCTTGAAATATAAAATTTTGATCTTGAATTTAAAATTAAAATGTACTTTCAGGATATAAGCCAACACTGCTTTCTGAGACAAGGCTCCATTTAGCACAGAATGTAGAATTAATATGTAAGAGTGCAATGAGAGCTAGCACTTAAGATTTAGCTATTACAAACTCATCTGAGACCCTGAGTGTTTGGACTGGTGTGACGTCATCTCACATGCAGTTTTAATTCAAAAGGAACTTATTTCCTGCTGCTGTTTCTTTGCATAATAGTACAAACTATGTAAAATAGTAACAGTCACAAATGCATGCTCCTAGTCCTGCACATGTAATGGGAAAGCATCTCCAGTTGGATGCAAGTCACTGAGCATCTGGTAGCAAGCCGGGTTTTGGTACTGTGTAACACTTCCAACTACATGTCAGAAGAATGAGTTATTTTCTATGAGCATGATGTACACTGAAGAGCAATCTTCTGTTGAAATTAGGCAAGTGATTTAGGGCTGGTTTCTGAGCTTGCTCATATAAGCACCGTCTTTTCCCAACTCACAGTCTGGAAAATTAAGAACCTCTCCCCAGTATTTATCACAAACTGTGATTCTCTTAAGTCTTGCAAGGTCATGGGATCTGTAGTGTCACAGGAACTACGCGTTAATGCGGAAAAGCAGAGCAGTAATCCATAGCACCCTTGTGTGAACAAGCCAGATACCCAGCTGTTGAGTTATCTTGGACACTAGTTTTATCACCAGTTGATGTAAAAGCCTGATGAACAGTATCCCCTTCCTGACACGTCTGGCCCTTCGTCCTTGACAGGATACTGTAAAAATAACCTCCAACCAATAGAGATCTGAACAATGAAACTAATTATGTTACTTTTTGGCAGTCAGGGGTCCCCAAAATTGTTTATTAATACCAACCTGCAGCATCCAGAGGCAGAACTAGTTTCAGCTGATTTAGCTGAGTACAAATCTCTCTTGAGGTTAGAATGTAATTTCTTCCTCCTTTTATTTTCTGAGAATGGTTGAGGTAGAGTAGAAATACACTTTCCCCTTGATGAGCAATGGAGTTTGTTTTAAGCTTCCATGGTAATCTAATTGCAGCTCAGAAACATATCCAGCGAAACTGAAGGGCAGTAACCCTTCTCTACCATACAGAAAGTCATATTATGTTTGGGACAGATATGACTCTTTCTGGTTAGCCTGGCTAATTAAAAGGCTGTTAGTTTTAATAGTTTAAAATGGAGTAAGTTTAAGGACTAGGACTAGTTCATCTACCAAAATGGAGCAAGGTAGAGATGAGCATCTGTACACACCAAGGCAGAAGTGAGATTTTCTCCCATTAATACACTTGATCTGTTGGTGTGTGTCAGCATGATTTATGCCAGTTCCACTCCTTGCATTTTTACTTCTCGCACTGAGCGTGGTTGAGGACCCTGCCACTGTGCGGTAGTGTCAGGAGTTCCTTTTCCCTTTTTTTCCCATTTTGTTTGGCTGTGAGATAGAAATAGGGAAAACGTGTGGTAGGATAGATACTTGCTCAGATGTAGTCACCTTCACTTACCCCTGCGAGTTACAGCTGGGGTCTCTGGCCTTTTCCCCAGCACTGCTGGTCCATGGGGGTGTTGTGACAGGCTGTTATTAAGGAGTGCATAAGAATAACTATTTGCTTTGGGGAGCACGTGGGAAAAGATGGCAGCTGAAGTTCAGTTCCCCTGGGCCTCCTGGAGGGGCTTCTGGAGCCCAGGTGGGGTAGCAAAGGGGCCATGGGCCAAAGGCAAACTATGCCAAGCAACTTTCAAGAAAGACAAAAGAGGTTTTTTCCCCTATCGTAATATATAATTTGATATAAACTGAGTTGAAATGTATCATCAGAACTGTGTCTCATTGGCGGGTAGGTAGGAGATGCAGAGTATGTTTTACTCTGGAAAGCAACGTGTGACCTCGCAGTGCTATTTGTGTGCTTTTTATTAATGGTATAGCCTATTCCATACTAGGAAAAGGATGTGAATGTTGCCCCACTGCATTTGTCATACAAATCACAAGCACTAGACAAGTCCAGGCAAAGACTGCTAAAATGCTTATGAATAAGACAGCACTGTGTATTTTAGTTGTGACTCGCTCTGTGCAAAAATGTAGACTATTTGAGCAAAGTGAAAGAGCTTCCTCTTAGATAATGTTTGCTGACTCTTGGAAGAAGAAAGGATTGCTTGTGTCTGCATCCTGTAGCATTTATTTCTCCCGGCCACAACCCACTCTCCTTCTTTCCAGGTTCTTGTGTTCACCTTGGACAGTCTTCTCTGCCCTGTGTCCTTCCTCGCAACCTTCTGAACGCTCCTCTTCACATTCACCCCTGCTGATGTTTCTCTCTCCTTCTGTAGGACAAAAACATTGCTTCTCTTACATGCAGAGACACAATATTAACCCAAAGAGGCCTCCTGTGGGAAGCACAAGATACTTTTCAAACATACTTATGACCAGCTAATACAGGGAGGAGGAAATACATTCGAAGAGCTGTTGCTTTTCAGTGCAAGCGGATTCAAGCCAGCATTCTCCCTTCCTCATTTTTACTCTCAAATTCATTTATGTCACAAGGCTGGAGGGCCAGAGTGCGCTTCTCTATCCCTGTGCCCCTGGGTCTACCCCTGGTCATTGCTGTGCACAGCTTGACCCCCTGCCACAGAGCTGCAGTACTGCGGGTGGCAGGCGATTTCAGCAACTCCTCCTTGATGGGTTTGTGCCAGGTTCCCGCAGGCACACATGGCAACATGGTGACCTCAAACCTCCTCAGACAGAGCTAAAGAGCAAAAAAAAAAAAAAAAAAATCAAAGAGAAAAAAAATCTAAAGAAAATGAGATTTATTTTTGGAAGGTAGTTGAAAAAGGGAGTTTGATCTTGGATCCTAGTGTTCTCTCCCTCCTCTCTCTGCTTTTACTCAAAGGATTTCTTGCAGTGTGTATCACAAGTGCATCTAAGCGTTTGGCTGGTAAATGAAGCCTTCACGATGAAGTCTGCCTGGAGCTTTCCACTCTTCTTCTGTGTTTAGCTAGAGAAGTTTTTCCAGGGGGGGATACAAATTGTAATGGAAAACCTGCCTAAGAGAGTCTTGTGGTATGTTTTAAGGATGGTCCCATTCCTCATCCCTTTTGGCAAATTATTTTACAACTCAGGCTCTAGGAGCACTTCACTTTTGGTTCGTGTGTGCTCTGCTGTGCCCTCTGTGCTGACACGCAGCAGTACACGTCACCTAGCTGATCACAAGGCAGACATGCAAGTAACAGGCTATTTCATGTCTTCATCCTTAGAAAAGTGATCAATTCTTAGCCTGAGTGGCAAAAATCACAGTGGCAATAATGATAGGCCTTCTTATTAATAGTTTCCTTTGATAGATAAAATTATGCTCTACTTACTTTAAAGATGTGCACATTTTATAGATCAGACTCCAAGTTAATTAATTTTAAAAATATGTTTAGGAAAATTTGAGTTGTGAAATGGTCAGATACTGCCTTGAGTGTCTGTTTTCTTCCTCTTGTTCCTAGAAATATTTTTCTAATATTTTTTTCTAATTTCTAATTTCTAAATTTTTCTAATAATATTTTTCTCTAGTAATAATTGCCATGAATCACTAAGTGCAGAGATTTCCTTGGTAGATAAATATTTTTAGGCTCTCCATCAGAAATCTTGCGAAGGGAGAGGCTGTCCATTTTGAAGAGTTGCAAGCAAGAAGAGACTTTTTTTTCTGGTGACGTGGTACATCCGACTGCCTCCCGGCAGGCTGGTTCCAGTAGACATGTGCATAGGTTTGTGCATAGTCAAAGCTGCCATGGCAGAATGACATGTTACTGTAATGCATCGTTTGGAAAATGAGAAGGGCAGCAGTATGTGGGGCAGGCAATGAAGGAACTTCAGTTTGCAAGGGAGCAGTAACCTTTAGGCAAAGAGGCCTGTTGTTGGTTGCAGGAGTGGGGTGGGGATGTGGTTATTAAATGTCGCCAAGTGCAGGAGATTCCTCGTCTTGCGCTGCCCTTTCTGTTCTTCAACCCGTTCTTGGTGTATTCCCTCGCTCCCATCTCCACAATGCCCTTCACAGATGGAGTTGCCATCTGCCTGGTTAAAAAATAAAAGGAAAAGAAACAACATCGACCTCAGACAAAGAGTTGTGGTGCGTGCAGAGATCAGACGTGCAGAAACAACACCAGTGAGTCCCTGGCGCAGCAGGCCTCACATAAATGTGCAAATTGACTTGCCTGTGTCCAGATTAACCATCTGAGTCTCACTGTCATCTAACACACCGAGCAAAAAACCAGCAGCCCCCCTCAAAACCTGGGGGGAGTCAGCCTGTGTCTCATCTGTGAAAGTCCATAATATGCAGGTATAGGCACAGTTTAGAAAACAAACTTTTTGTGTTAGGGGCTTTTTCTTTACCTTGCAAAATATTTGGTATGCCAAAGGCACTGAAAAATTCTGTTCTTTCCTTGAATTCTTGCAGGAATTTAGTGTAGGAAGGAAAGCTGATGGGTTGATGGCTTTGGAAACCAAAAAGTCTTTTTGCTTATGTCCGGTAGAATGGAGCAGCCCTCTGCTGCTTTATCAATGCACTTCAGACCTACTGGAAACAAGACAAGAGAGTAAGTCAGTTTTTATATCCAGTCTGATCCTGTAGATCGTGCCAAGAGGACACTACCTGTGGTAGTAGTGTTTGACATGCACACTTATGTGGAAGTCATTTTAGAGCAAAGAATCTGAGAGCTGGTTTCCTGTTGATAACTACAGCCTGGCTGCATTTTAGTGAATAAAAACAAGTAAGTATCTCATTAGCCAATTTTGTAGCGTTGATCTCCCCAGCTTTTCCTCTCTTGAAAACCACCATCTCAATGTTCTGAAAGGTGAGTTTTGTTCTGAACCTCACAAAGCATCCACAGCTACCACAAAAGAACGCCACTTTCAAGCGTGAAAGCTGTTTCTGTATTATTTTTATGATTTCTCAATGTCTTTTATTTCCTTTCTCGCATATTGTGTTAGTGTGCCCCTTGCTATGGTCTGCTGAAACAGCTGGTGATGATAAACTGCGTGAAAACTCCAGACAGAAGACTTGATGCCCTGAGGCAGCTGCCCATAAACATCTGGGCTTTTTGCTTTCCTTTTTTTCTATTTAACCTTCCTGAATGCTTGAAGGCATTGCAATTTTATTTCAGTGGCTCCAAGCCAGGTAGAGACTCATTAAGAGTACTCTTTTGAAGGCATGTTGTATGTTGATGGTGACCTCTATCATTACACTTGTGCTCTTTGAGGCTGCAGGCTGGGCTTGCAAACGAAACAAGACCTGTGAAGGGTGGCCTGCCTTTGCTTGCAGTGCACCTGCGGCGGCGGCAGCCGGCCACGGTCGCAAAGCAGAAGGAGCCAGAGTGCAAAATTTCATCCTTTGGTAGCAGCTTTTTCATGAAATGGTCAAGAGGGATTCCAAATGATGAATACAATGTTATCTTCAGCATCAGGAGCCAAATTAAAAATAAATAAATTAATTAAACAAACAAACAAACAAAAACCCACCATCACCAAAAGTGGAAATACTGATCCTTCCTGTGGGCAAGAACAACAACATGAAACAACAAAAGCCAACTGTGAACCATTGGGTCAGCATGTTCATGAAGCTGGAGGAAGTGCCTTCAGTTTCCTCTGACATCACTGGAATTCTTTATCTGCTTGGTGGCACTGAAAAACAGGGAAAGGTCATGGAGAAAATGGCATCAGCTGTCTGCTGTTCTGTTCTGTGGATGAGGATGATTAATGGGAGGTGCCCCCTTGGAACTGATGACAGACTTTGACTCACTGCATTTGCTGAGTTTTTTTTAAATGTTGGTTTTAGTGGTGTTTTTTAGCAGTTTTCCTAGGCAGAGCATGCAGGGACTAGGGATATTCTTTGTGAGAAGTGCTGAGTTCTGTCTCTCCCGCTCAGTACTCATGAGATTTTGGTGTCCTGAACGTTTCTGTCTCTCAGAATATGCCGAATTAGGCAGAACTGCGGAACTGTTGGAACTGTTTCTCCGATAGATTTTCTTTCTGTTATCAAATCCACGGTTGGAAACCTTGCTTGTATCTACCATTCCTTTATGGGACAATCTCCTGTCAGAGATGATCATTGTCTCTTCCACCATTCCACCAAATGATTGCTTTCTTCAGTGGGGCTAGAAAATAAACCTGAATCTAGGTGAAATCCAAACACGCAATGTGTTGTAACCATGTGCTTCCAAGAAATCCGTACTGATGGATGTCATATGGAGAAAGGACACATGTAAATGCTTGTATTCCCTCTCTCTAGCAGTCTGTCTTGCAGTATTTCACTGTCAGTCAGTCAGAAGGGACATGGGTTAAAGGTGATCATGATGTGAACTTCTGGTTGTTACTGTCACCTGGCCCTGGGTGAAGGACGTGTGGCCTGTGCTACCAACTCTGTGCCCGCTGTGATGCCCATGACCCACTAAGGAATGATACCAATCCCACATTAAGAGGTATAAGAGGATCCTTCTTCTGCATGTGAAGAGTTTTTTTTTTGCATTTTATATTTTTTAAAGACCCACAATAATATTCATGCTGTCCCCGTGAAAACCTAAATGTCATTTGAGAGGTAACATGATTTTGGTTCAGCGGAAGAGAAAAAATGCTTTTTTAGGAAGAGGGTACCTCTTACTAAATCCAAGGGCTTTGTTTCACCACACAAAGCAAAACTAAGCAAAATAATTTTATGGGTTTTGCTCTGTTTTTAAAGCAGTGGAAGAGGTGTTTGGAGTGAGCCATTTTAACTGGAGGACTGTGCTAAGTATATGGAAAAAAGCACAGCGGGTTGGCATGTTCACATGTTAGCTGGAGTCTCAAGAACACTATAAATCATCAGCACGGGCCTGCACATGGACTAATTAATCCTGTGCAGAGACAAGATTAAAGACACTGGCATCATATTTGCAGTAATACGGTTCATGCTTTCCGGGGCCTGAGGTACCGGCTGTTTAGCTTCATGTTATGTGAGGTATGTATGTCCCTAACTGTCATATAATTGTTCAGACAGTGATTTGGAAGTGTGGAGTGACTTATTTTTTTGTTTGTTCCAAAGCATGGATTGGAAATAAGACTGAATTGGCAGGAAAATGGGAATTAGGCCCATATCCTACAGACACTTATGCAGATGTAGCAGATGTGCAGAAATGTTTATGTGACTTTGGTTTCTATTTTTAAAGGGAGGAGGAACTTTTAAATTGTTGCCTTTTGTCAATTCATTTCACCTATTAAGAAATTTTAATACTTTTCATAGTGAAAAATCTGCTTGTGATGCAAAAAAAAAAAAAAAACTGTCCAGATTTCCCCCATTAGCCAGTAAGCTAAAGCAATGAATACTAGAGTTTTGAATATGTGTGACAAATCTATAGTACAAATACTAGAATTAGGCTGTAAAATAGTGCCAGGTGAGAGACACTTCAAGGAAGAACAGTGCATAGGGCATGTACGTTCTGACTTTTAAAGCACCAGCCCTCAGGACCTGCAACCACTTTAGGCGAACAAGAGGCCTTACACAGATAGTCCCACTGAATTTAATGGAGCAACTCAAGTACATTAAACTTCTGATTTGCCCACACATTTCCAGGTTTGAAGACAAAGCACAGGGCAAGCAAACATTAGTGGTTTCTTGCCAAGCTGTTCAAAGCTGCCTTGCAAAGAGAGTTGCTCTCCAGTTGCTTCCATGCAGAAACCCAGTCAACAGTAGCGTGAGACACTGTCCCGTGGCTGGGCTGGCAACACAAGCACAGGTTCTTCTCCATTTTCAGGGAACACGACTGCATTTGTAGGTCGGAATTTTCATTAAACTGCATTGAGTGGAGGAAACTACTGCAGCTTACACCTTTGTATCAAAACTGATTATGGGAGTTCACCTACTCTGGCAGTTTGGATCTGATGTGTGAGTGTAAAATACTGTCTAAATTCCATATGTAGGTTGATGGGCAGGCAAATATTTGCAAAATTCTTAGAATATATTCTGTTTGTAATTATTAGATTTTTAATAGAGGAAGTTGATAACATAGTTTATTTTCCTACACAACATTTCTCAAGATATAAAAGATAATGAAAACCAACAGAACTGAAGTACTAACTATATGAGTTGCAGTAAATTGACACATTGCCTGAAACTTACAGAAGGCCCAACATGAATCTGCTAACTCTTTTGAAAATCCTAGCCATTGTATTTATGTAAGCCATTGTATTTTATGTCTGATTTCTTTTTTCCAGTGTATCTTCTTTGACTCATCTTTCTTAAAATAGTTCATGTGGTTATTCAATAAATACAGTACACCACATATATTTTCTCCTACAGAACTGCAGAGTGATAGGGACAGTGTGAGGTTGGATTGGGGGAAAAATGTAAATAAATAGTCTGCAGAAGAGAACGGATCTGAAGTTAACCGCAGTGAGCCATAGAAGTTCTGTCTCACAGATAAAATGCTTGTTTCAGCACTACAAAAATGAAGTATTTAACTGAAAGAAGAGTGACAGACTAATTAATCCGTATTTGCTTCTGGTATCAGTACATTTTAAGGAAAGATGTGAGGCCAGAAGAAAGAGAAAGAAGAACACGTGGCTAGTTTCTGTTTTGCCTTTATCAAATTAGTTCTGAAGAACATGTCCCAGTTCTGCTATACTATAAGGAACTTTGGAAGAGAGCAGAGACAGCAGGAGAGAGAAGGAAGCCAACAAGGAAAGAGAAATAAGTTACAGAAACGGAAACTCCTTTAGTATCAACTGAAAAACTATTCCCACTATCAACTATCTAATAAATGATATAGGGGACAAAGGAAGACAAAAAGAGAAAGAATTTTCTTTCCCGTTACGCGATAGCCTAGTGGTATCTTCTTAATGCTACCATGTACCACTCGTGCTTTACTGCTCTCAGGTAGTAATAAATCTTTTCAGTAACTGAAAGACTACAAGAGGCAGATTTTTTCCCACCTTTTGCTAGACTGTTGGCAATAACTGTGGCAGAAGAGAGGCCAGTAAAGCAACTAAAATGATTCAATCTTTCTGAGGAGGATTAGAATTGTTGAGGTTATTTTGTGGGTGTCATTGCCAGTATATATGTCCTTAAACTGTGAGAAGGCACCTCAGCTCTGAAGGAAACTGAGCATATGCTTTATAATGCAAATAGTTAGGTGGAGCCTTGAAAGAACCTGCAAAAGGGAAAAAAATATGTAGCATTCAAATCTGTGCCTCTTTACCTATAACCTTCAAGAGCTTTTCAGAATATTAATTTCCAAAAAACGCTCTATTCTGCACTCTTCCTGGCCGGCCTCATTTTGCAATGTCTCTCTGTTTTCTTAGTACGTGAGAACACATTCTTTAATAAAAGTGCTGATTTTAATTCCAAATCATCCTGTCTAGAACATATGACTGTCTTGTGCTGACTTCAAGTTCTCCTTGAGGTGATCAGTCACTTAAGAAGCTCTTCAGTTTGATATGTCTTTCCAGCTTTCCACCATAGGATGATGAACTTGGAACAGGAGAGGGATACACATAGGCTGCCAATGTTTTTATTCCTGAAATTAAGGTTAAACAGTAGTTTGGTTTCAGTAAGGTTGTCTGCCCGCTTTTTTCTGTGCTGGTGGCAGCCTCCTAAGGCAAAGAGGTGATAGCCCAGCAAAGACCTGCTGCTGCAGCCCACAGACACGGAGGAAGGTACCACCCAGGACATGGCCTGGGAGCTGGAGAATGAGATTCATCCCTCTGCAGGCACAAAGCCTGGTGCCTCCAGGGGGTGATGGTCAAAGATCAGAGAGAACAGGATTAGCTTTGTAACCAAAGTACAGGCTCTCCAAAATCCATCCACATTGCACACCAGGTGCTCCCATGTCCCTTTGGCTGATGCAGTTAATGCTCAGGTGTTGAGGCCAGAATGGAGGAAACATCATCATTCATGGGCTGAAGCGGAATGCAAGTTAGCGCTCTTTAGGCTCTAAGTGTACCTAAATCTTGAAGCTTTAAAGCATAGACAGATATGCCTATATGTATATCTGTGTGTATAATTTTTCTCTTTTGTTTTCATGGCCTGATATTAGCTGGAAATACCTTCAGGAGTTTTTTCCTTTTCCTTAAAAATCTAGACTAGAAATTAGGGTCGGATGAACAAGGGTATTTAAGCAGATGGCCAGCTTATAGTAAAGCTTGTAGTATATGAACTTAGGGGTGGGGATGGGCCTTTTTTATTTGTCTTCAAGTTTAAATGCCCAAGTGGAGTTTAATTAAAATTACCTAATGTTACTTAAAATAGTTCTATTCCTGCTTTCAAAGGCTGTCTTTCCAACATGGATTTAAAATGGATACAGGCTTTAACACCAAAAGTTTTAAAATATATCCAATCCTGTAATTGCCATTCTTTCTCCTCTCATCTCTAAGATATAGAATCTGTCACAAAATCTCTGCTTTGAACTCCAGTGCATAGCTATATTTAAAGTATGCCTTATAGTTTCATACATTTTTTTCCCCAACTACATTAGTTCATCTTGTTTAAAGTTTATACAGCCTTCTGAAAGTTTTCAGCACAGGAGCAATCTAGGTATTGGTTTCAACATCACATTTGAAGCCACAGTCCCACAAATGTATTCTTTTTTCCTTTTTTTACCTTTTTAAATTGCAGATTTACATATGGCCAGGCTCCGAGATGCAGTGAGTAATTTAAGCATAATGGCAGGCGTAGGCACGTGTTACTTAAAAAAAGTTGGACTATACAAGTTTGAAAATCAAAGCTTAAACTGTGCCGCAATCTTTACTGCCTTTTGGGCCCACTGAAAACATTGCAAAAATGTGAATTGTGGGGTTTATTTTATTTAGCCAGGGAACAGTGCTTTTATAATGAGTAAATATGTGTGTGAAGGACTAATTTAAGGAGAAATGTTGTAGTAAAGTGTAGTGTCCCTGCTTCAATTTCTTGTGGATGAGCTTGGTTGCTCCTTGCAAGCAATAAAAGAGAGGCTTGAGTGTCTGAGGCAAGCTCTAAATCTGCTATTTAGGCACATGTTTAAAGATAGATTTGACAGTAGCAGCAGTATCTCCCTGTAGTTAGTTGTCAAATGTATTTTATGGCTGCAAATTCTGCATTGCACAACATATTGCTTTCTCTTTTCCTCCCTCCCCACACTCATGAGAAGTGGGAAGCGAAGCAGTCTATGAAACTGTGAACATATATGACATTTCTGTGAAAAGTCTGTGCTTAGAGGGCGGAGCTGCTACTTCACAAAATTAAATATTTCAGATATTCATCATGAAAATACTGGGTTATTATGGATTGATTTGCCAAACGTGTTTTTGAGTAGATGTGCATCTTGTTACTAACTCTAACAAACCTGCCTGCGTAACTACTACCTTTTGCTTCCAAGTGTGTGGGGAACGCAATGCATGCATGCATGTATATATATACATGTATGTGTATCTTTATTCTTGCCAATGAACCTCATGTCTGAGAGGAGGAAACAGAGAAGGACCGGGCAGCATGTTCCTCAGTGGCTCTGGTGCCCCTGAGAGCTGGGTGTTCATTCAGTGTGCACATCACAGGGCTCCTCGCTGCCACGTTGAACCGTGCCTGTGGGCTCGGCGGCGTGCTGAAACTGCGAGACCTTTTAACTGTATTTTACTGGAAACAGAAAATACAGCGGCTTTCAGATCCAAATACTGTATTAGTCTTTTGTTGTTGTTGTTTTCATGCAAAATGGTTTGTGTATTAGCTTCTTCAGGTTATCCTCATTCAGTAGTGAAAACAAGATTAATGTTTTGCCAACTGATTCTGCTTCTTCCTGGATTACCTTGGAGATACGTGAGGCAGGGATGCATGAGTATATTTATCTGCGACTGTGGAGGAGGACGTGGCAGCTAACAGATACAGGGTGCAGTGTCAGAAGTGTGTGTGTGTGTGTGCCTGGGGAGTTGGGGGTTGTGTGTGAAGTGCTTAGATGGGTTCCAGAAATACCTAGGGAAGGACCTCAGTTAAGATGTGTGGTCAAAGCGAACCAAATTGGCGGTCACCCTTGTCTTAGTGTCTTTGAGGTGCAGATCAGCCCAACAGAAAGAACATTAGAAGTAACAAAAGAGTGAGGTTTATTTTGTTAATCACTGGAAAAATTTAGTGTAACTTGTTTTTTTTTTTTTCCCTTTAAAAGTAATTGCACCCTCAAAAGTGCAGTAGATTGGGGAGAAAACTATGTTGATATAAGATAGCATTGTGCCTCTGTAGTCAAATCGAGAATTTTTGTCCCATTAGGTCAGGACCAAAAGTAATATTTGCTTCTCGATTCAAGACTTCATGTAGAATTGGAAGAAAAGTAAAAGCAACAATAAAATGATGCTCGAGTAGTTTAAACTTTGGTTTTGGGGGTAATGATGTTTTTATTTGGGGAAGGGGATGTGTTGGGGTTGGGAGATGAGGAAGAAATGGTGGTTGACCCAGCAGTGACCGACAATAAGCTTTTGGTGTCAAGTTAAGTGCATTAGGAACAGCTGCTTTTCATGTGTACCGAACAGGATCCTTGAATATCAGCTATCGACTTTCCTAACAGGCATCTGGAGTTCTAAATGTGATATGCAGCAGCCCATTACTATTTTGAACAAGACCTCATATTTCTTCTTCTGAATATGAGAAACTGCAGTTCTGGTGACCTCTAGCAGACCTGTATGACTTAAGCACCCAGGATCTCATTTCTTCCTTTATAATTGTTTCTCTGCCTTGTAGCTTCTTTGAAAATTGAATTTATTCACTCGTTTCAATCATGTATGACATAGGTTCTCTGTAAGCTCTGCATTAGAAACCACTAACTTGGAGCCAACCTGGCCTGTGGTACAAGAAGAGGTTCTGGAGGATGGAAAGTAGATGGTACTGCACAGAGTCCATCCTCTCACAATTACCATTAGGAGTGAGGAACTTGCTGAAATGCAGTTCCTATGCACATCAGCTAACTGCGATGGCACGCAGCATGTACATCAGAGGAGTAGAATACTTTAAGAGTAATTCATAGGCACTAGCAATATAAATAACTTTCCTCATCTGTGCTGCGTTAATGCCAAGGGGAGGGTGAAGGGCTCGTACTGAACTGGAAAAGGTGAGCAGCATTCTAGGGCTGTGCCTCACGCGATCAGCAAGTGACCCTCTCAGGCCAATCCCCCACTTGGAAAAAACCTCAGGTTGCCTTTGGCGCAGGCATGTGTCTGGCTCTGGGAATCACTTGTCCCTCATTGAGTGGCATAGAGGATTTGCATTCAGTTTTTATGAATTCTCATAAGGCCATTGTTCTCCGATTTCTGATTGATTGTCTTTATGTAATGAGGACAACGCAGATGGACTTGTCAGAGTGACTGAGAAAGGTCAGCTGTGACTGCTTCAGTTTAGCACAAGCTGCTAAGGTTGCAGGATGAATTACGTTTTGTTGCATGCAGTGAAAAACATGTTACTTAAAGGTTTTTTTCTTAACTGATGCCTGAGGAATATGATTTCTCCCTCTAAATCTTATACAGTTACACAATAGTCCTGATCACGATTTAGCTCAGGTTGACTGATATCCTCAGGCCCTAGCACCTCAGTCAGTTTTGGAAGGTTGGTGTAAAGCTAATGTTTCCAGAAGTGTCCTTGACTAGGGATGCTGCTGAGGAGGCGTTTCCATTTTCAGAGGAGGCCACAATTCTCACTGAACAGATTCTGTAGATTTTCAGCATCTCAGAAAGTCGGGCGCATGGGTTTGATACAGCCAGCTAGTATTATTCATTGCTTGTGCTGCCGTAGAAGGGGTGGGAAGGTAAGAGCCCATAGACTTTGCAATGAGATCTCCATAAGGCCTGCACCTTGTCTCCGTACGATCCTTAGCTGCGTTATATTCATTGCAGGGTAATGCTGAAGGGTGTGTTGATGTGCACAGGACAGTGGTGTCTGTATCACTTGTCTGCACTTCTGTAATAAAAACTCTTTGCTTTTGCCAGTCTTAGTCATGGACCCAGAACCTATTACATCGAACCAACCTAAAGTCAAAAGCATGAAGCTTTTGCAGAGAGTAAAATGGTCCTGCCTCCAAACTGGAGTCACAGAAAGTGGTACTGGATACAGTTATGATCAGATCAGATTCACAAGCCTCTTCTCCTGGAGTCCTTCCTATCCGTGCTCATCACAGCCTCAAATACAGTCTCTGAGGTTCCACATTGGTTCTAGCCCAAAGATATCCCCTCTTCCTATGCTGCCCCAAATCTCACTCTGCTTGAGTCCACATAATTTTGTCCATTCTAAATCCTTTCTATAGTTTTTCTACCTCTTGTTTTTTCCTGCCCATTTGCACCACCTCCCCAGTACCAAGCTTCTTCTTGGCATTCCTCTCCCAGCTTCACTGTCTTAGGTTCCCAAGTCAGGGTCCAATGTCCATCTCACCCCTCTGCTGCTTTGCTGCTGCTACAACTCCTTTCTGAGGCCAGTGCTGCTGCCCTGCATGTCAGACCACCCCGACTATGAACTCCACCAGTCACTGACACCACTCGCATTCTTGGCTGCCCCTTCAGAATAAAATTCCTCCCATCCTACAAAAAGCCTGAGTACCAGCTGCAGTTACCAAAATCACGGAGGCCCAGGGCAGAAAAGACTCAGGGGTTCGTTTCGGTCTCAGTTTTCTCAGCTCTTGGTTCACTGTTCACCTCAGAGAAGCTCACCTGGTGAGCCAGGTGATGTGTCACCCTGGCACAGCTGGTTCACTTCTTGGGTATCTACAGGTGTCCCCGGTTTGGGTTGTCTCTGCTTTGCTGCTGGACACAAGCCCTGCCCCAGAGCTGGGGGTCTGAGCGGCTCATTCTCATGACAGCGTCTGCTCTTAGTCACTAATGATGTTGGCTGCTCAGCATTTCCTCGTGCAGAGCTCCCTGCTTCGTGGGTGTTCTGCATAGCTGATCTCCCCTGCTTCCACCTCGCTCGGCCTGGCCACTGGGCAAAGCCACCCTGGAAGAGGATGAGCCGCACTGTGCCCTGCTCTTGAAAGGGAAGGGAGTCATCTTCAATAAAGAGCTTTTTCTTCTCTTTGGGAAGTAGACTCTGAGAGCTAACTTTGCCTAGCAGTTCTTCATACCAACAGTGCAAACAGAAGCAGTTCATCACTGCGCCGTGGACACAGCAGGGTTTGTCTTTTCTAAGTAGGATTATATGTGTCATAGTTTGGCTTTGCAGCTTAGCTAGTGTTAACAGAAAATGCACCCAGATGTGACAAAAAAATACTGTCTCAGACCATTCAGCTCCTCTTCTCCAACAATAGCCAAATAAATTTTCCTTATGCTGTTTTGAGGGTGAAATACACTGCTTTCTCCAGTGTCAGCCTGCTGCGCTCGCAACATCAGGATAGCTCTCTACATATAAATGCCCTGAGGGTACATTGGTGATCTGACCGAATTTCTAACCCTTGCAGCAGAGTAATTGAAAAGCCATTCAAGACGTCTTGTCAGGGAGAAAAACTTTTGTAAGTGGATAAAGAGAGAGATGCTAATGAGACAGGTATTGCCTCATTTTTATAACTGAGTGGATTTTAATTCTGCTATGGTGTGAATTAATATTTTATTCTGAGGAGAAGATAAGAGCACATTCCTAAGTATATTAGCAATGGTTGCATATTTTACACACACTATACTACTACAATAAATGGCCATTTTGTAAAGTTGGATCAACAGTTTTACCAGTTATAAATTCAGATTCTGATGACCAACTCATGCTCTCAGAGCCTTGCTACCAATCCCCACAAATATGCAGAAAATATTTTCCATAACTGAGGCTTTTGGGTCCAGACAGTGGCACTTCAGTGTGGTGAGGTTCACTAATTGCAGCTCTTTGGTCAAATTTTTTTGTGCCACTTGGCTTGGGTTGTGCCCTCCAAAGGGGGTAGAGTTTCAGCATAGGTTTACAAAGCTGCCCCAACGTGCTGTTTGTGGGATAGGTGGTGGATATTTTGGAGAAGGGTGGCACTCAGATTGACTTTGGCTTTTGGTCTCTTGCCACAAGGACTTAACTTTATTGCTGTGTTGGACTGTAACTACTGCCCCAGTGTTTGGTGGAGAAATATCCTGTGGACCCTTTTGGATTCAGCCCCTGCAGCATAGATGCCTCTTCTTGTGATGCCCAGTGAGCCGGGCATTTCCTCCCGGACTACTGCTCTGTCATCACTTTTGAAGTTTTGCTTCACCTTTTCTCTTTGATAAAGTTAAAAAAGAATACAATGTTTAACTAACTCTTTAAGAAATGAATCGTGAAGGAAGTATAGGCAATGAATTAAACTTCTATCAAAATAATGGTACTGATAAACGCGTGGATGACTCCTTGCAAACATGCAGCTCTGAAAATATCTGCCTGGCTTTGAGGTGTTGTTGCATAATCTAGGAAACTCAGAATGAGAGGTAGTGGGTTTTTTAATGGTCTGCTCTTATATCCTGTAAATAATGTATGAAATTGCAAAGATTAATGTTCAGAACAAAATGTGCCTACCAATAATAAGAGATTATTATATAGGAGCTGCTGTAGTTTAGGGAGTCAGTCTTCACTCTTTTATGTCTTGCTCCTACTTGACCCATACTGGGAATATACTCACATATTCCTGCTACAGGGATTTTTAACATTTCCAGAGTGACATGAAGGGAACCGTGGAATACCATGAACTGCAAAATAGAAGCATCCTTGTAGACATCGCTTTTCATTTCTACTTTCCCCCCCCTACAAAGTACCTTCAAAAATAGCAGTGAATGGAGTAGAGGAATTTAGAAGCTAATTCTGGAGAAGGGAGATTAGAATTCAGAGAGAGGAGAAGAAAAAAAAAAAGTCCCTTTAATGACAGTACTTCCCTCAACATCAAGTCTGTACCTGTGTGTTACCCTGTCTGACCTCAGAGCTGGATTCAGTGGGAAGGGTATATTTCCATAAATATTCCATGCCAGGGAGCTTTTGTTTATCTTTTCATATATTTCTTGTGCCTAAAGGCAAATATAGTCATAAATCTATATGAGAAATTTATTTTTAAATTGACTTTAAAATTGAATGTTCCCATTGAGTATCATTCCATACTGTGTGCTTTGCCAAGTGTAGTTTTTCTGTGCTGGCAGCATAGAAGCTAGATAGAAAATCTGATTTGGGAATAGGGTCAATCCCTAGCTAAATTTGACCTGGATAGCAATGCACACTAAAAAAATCATCACTAATATTTTTATCAATAACTGTCACAGTACCAGGTGAATGTTGTCCATTAGTGGATTAATTATCATTTTAGCCAGAGAATTTTATAATACAAATTTTACATCAAAAATTAATCACATATTTTTATGGAAATTCAAGAGGTTTGCAGCAAATCTTTCACAAAGAAAAGAGAAAAAATCAGGTTATTGGCAAGTCGATGTGACAAATGTTAATTTCTTTAGCTTTGCATACGTATCTATAAAGGTATCTATAGAGGAATGACTAAAATAGATAATAGATTAAAATGTGTGTTTTATGTCTAGGTAATAGATTAAAAATTGTGTTTTATGTACTTGGACATTTTATAAATCCTTGCATTTGCTGAATCTTCCTTTGTGTTTCTTGTCTTGTTAGTGCTACTGTTTCAAATATATTAATATAATTTTCTTCAGACTTGCATCTGTTTTTCAATGATTGTTACCTAGAAATTATTTAAACTTTGCAGTCTCAGGAACTCTTGTAAAGTGCTGAATTAAAATTTAAATATCTTTATTTCTCTTTCTTTTTAGTAGTCCAATGTTACAGGATTGCTTTCAGGTTTCCTGCAAAGATTTTGCAGACACTGAGCTCTCTTTCTTCTCTTAAAAATCAGGCACTTTTTGCCCTTTTTGCCAGAAGTTCCAAACCCCATAAAACACTTGAGAATCGTGCGCTCCAGAGTCAGGTACATTAATCTCAGCAGGCAGGTGGAAGCTGGGAAGGGGCTACGAGTTGTGCACCTGCTAAAGGGCAAAGTCTCCAAGACGTAACTTTGATACCCATGACCCGTGGCTGCCCAGGGGGACGAGTCTGAGAGGAATGAGTTCATGGCCAGCCAATGCGCAGAGCTGCTGCGATGCCAGGTGTTCCCTTGGAAAAAAAACCATTGACTTCCATGAAATGTTACAGATGCAGGTGCTCCTCTTTTGAAGGCGGAGATGTTTCACACGCACTCTGTGAAATGTGCGTCAGGTTACCCTGTCTAACATTGTCTAGCCTCAGCCAGAATATAAGATCCATGTGTTTCAGAAAAGTGCTTTTGCCATTTTATGTGACTGTGTGCTTTGTGGCAAGGAATCCACCTTGCCCAACGTGGGGCCTCCTCTGCGTGCACGGTGTGCCCTGTTCGCAGGGGCGCGTACGTCTGCCTTCCTACCCCTCAGACACTGGAGTGCCTCTGCAGCAAAGGGAGGAGATTGTAGCCAGACTCAAACTCTTTATGTGCATTTATTTAGTCCTATTATTGCTTGTTCTTTAAATCACGTGGACAATGATATCTCCGAAATCTCATTCCATAGCATGCAATTGGTGCGATGTCTGTTTTTATACCAGGAGAGTGAGCAGGGGCCTGGGGCACAGATCAGAAGCGCAGTGCACCCATAAAGCACATTAGAGAGCATCTGGGTTTGGTTTGGGGGATGTTTGCTTTTCCCAAGGCCGTGTGGTTAAAGGATTTGAGCAGATTCTCCCATGTGCTTTACTGTAATTCTCATTGATTATACTGTTAATCCCTGCCTTGTACGTTAAAGCTTCAGCCACTTTGAAGTTGCGACCCTCCCTTTGATTTATCCAAGGTGCTTGTTGAGGCTCTGGCCTGGTTTTGTGCGTGCTGCTTTCTGCAGTTGTGTGCGATCCTGCAGTGGAGTGGAGCTGTTACCCAGCACAGGGCTGTGGCAACAGTGGGTTGTAATCGCTAATTAGGCTAATGTATGGTAATTTAGCAAGTGAGATATTATAGCCATCCTTGATTTCATTAGCTGCTGTATGGCTTTGGACTGCACAATGAGGAACCAGGGGATAAAAATACATCACGAATTGGTCAGATTGATTCATTAAACAGAGTTTGGATTTTTCCTTGGGAACCAGATGTAATAACCCAGTTTAAGTAGCCTCTTTCCTTTAGGAATCCAGGCATAAGTCACTGCCCGATTAAATGTCATTAATTATTGATGGCATGTCTGAGACATTGCTGCCCTTCAGTGCCTGCTTCATGGGGGCAGTTACCTTCTGTCCAAGTGTTTGTATTGCTAAAATTCTTCATGTTTTTATGCAGGCGTAGAGCACTGCATGTTTCCTAAAATGGTGCATAGTTATTTCCTCCTTACACGCACAGTCTGTGAGATACTTAGAATCTGCTCGAGTAGTAGGTGTATTTTTTTTCTTACAAAATATATTCATGGTGTGTGGGGGGACAGGAGGAGGAAGGAATGGAGAGAAGTGGCATGATCCATTTTCAATTTACCAACATTTTTAAATACAGTGAGCTGGATGCTCCACTCCAGCAAGTTTCATTGCTCGATCTGACACACTACATAATGAATGTGAAAGACAACTGGAAATCCTCATGGAAATCTCTTCTGCAGTGGTCTCTTCTACAGCCCGTCCCCTTCCTCCTTCCTCCTGATGTAAAGAAGATGCAGGAGAACATGGTGCTGGAGTGAGGATACTATTCCTCTGCTGGAAGCTGCTGCTCTCACCTTTGCCAGAAATGGTGCTTACAGCTCAGGAGGCTGCAAACAAATTGTTCTGCGCCTGCCTGGTGCTCGCTGTGCCAGAGTACAGCTTGGGCAGAGGAAAGCTGCGAGATGTTTTTTAGAGGCTGAATGGTTTCTAGCCTTAACGTAGGATGCAGTCCCGTGCCATGTGCTCTAGGTGACCCTGCGTGTGCAGGGGGTTCAGACTAGATGACCTCTAGAGGTCCCTTCCAACCTTAACCATTCTGTGATTCTGTGATTCAGAGGTGTCTTAACTGCACCTGCCAACGCACCTGCAATTAGGGCTGCTCGGAGCACAGCTCCAGATCTCAGGCTAAGCAAAGGACATGCAAGGCAGTTTTGTGAGATCTTGGTGGCTTCCACCTACTCTCCCAGCAGTGTAGCATTGCTGCCTGGATCTAGCAGGTAAAATAGACCCTTATCCTGATCATTCATGGAAGGCAAGAGGGGAGTCCAATTGGACTGTGGCTGTGCCATCCCTCTTTCTCACGACGTGCCCCATACCTCAGGTGTCCTTTAGGGAGGCCCCAGAGCTGGGTTATCTGTGTCTGGGCTCTGCCAGGGCACAGCGAGGAAGCTGGGAATAGCTCTGTGATCGTCAGTTACCATAAGGTAGCATTAATTTATGCCACTAATTTTATGTCCTATAAAATTTATGTCCTATAATAACTTATGGTATAAATTATTGATTGCAGAAGCCAGTTATTCCAGAGTCATATTCCTTTCCTCTCGTAAAGAATATCTATCCTTCTCTCCCATGATACCTCATCCTTATTCATAAGCAACATTAATGAGGCAGGTATATAATGTAATTTTATTTGTGCGAGAAATACCTAACCTATGAATAGTTTGCTCCAGTGATGAAAGGGCCTTGAGATAGATTGCTAAAAACAGCCAGTTTTCTCACTTTTGAAAACTGTAAATATGCTCAAATACAGAAGGAATTGACTTTCAGGTTGTAGCAGTAAATAGTGGCAGCAATCAATCCTGCAAAGCAATCAATCCTACACCTTAGATAACCATCTTTTGCCAATACCTGGAAATTTGAGGTTGACAGCCCTTTATGAGCAGCAAATGTTGGGAAGCTTGGCTGTTTCAAAGCATCTTCCTCGTCCCAGCTTGGCTCTGCTAAAATTTGTTGTAGCAGCTGCTCTGCTCGACACGCTAGGGCTGAACTCTTGAGGGTTAGAGTTTTATTAGCAGTAGGGCTGCCGATCTTGATCTTGTGTTTCACAATAATACTTCTGTTTACTCACAAATGTTTTGCAGTTGGTTTCTTACAGCCCAACAGCATTTATCTTTTTTTTTCCCTATGTCACAGGTAGATGGTTGGGGTTAGTTCACTGCACGCGTTTTGCTACTTTACTGACACAAATTCAGAAATTTGGAGGCATTCTTGGACTCAGAGAATGGAAACTGAACTTTTCCAAATATCAATGCACAGATGTGAAACAAGCCACATTAAAATTCTACTTAATGATTCGTAAGTGCCAGGAGGCTGCGATAGTAATATATATACGGTTATATGTTGTTTAACTGTGTGCAATTTGGGATTTAAAAAGAAAAAATAATAAAAAAGATGGGTGCCTAGCAATAAGGCATCGTCTAACCTGTTCTGGATATTTTCAAGTCATTTATTTTAGGCTGACTTCCAGAACGATGCCCTTTGGAGTGTTTCCAAGGGGTAGTCAATATATGTGGTGTGATGAACAGCCTATTTTTAAAACGCGAATGACCACTTTGTTTCTTGCAGATTTAGATCGTCATGATGGGAAGATCATGACAGTGAACTCCTAAGCCAGTGAAATCGTTCACTGCCCTAATGGGGTCACATTCCCAGGATTGATGATCTGGCAAAAGGCCCCTAAGGTGCACTGGGTGTTTGATAGGAATGAGCAAGAAGTTGTCCAGCTCTCCAGTTTCTCCATAGGAAGCAGCTTCTCCCTCTGCTCCCCTCAGCTGCACTCGAGCGGGTAGCACCGTTGGGGCAGGATTTTGCCTAGGGACAGAAGACTAACATAAACACAGACAACTAATAATCATTAGTTCCATCAAACGTGAGTGGAATTTTCCAGCATTATGCTATTGCCTACTGCAAGTGTCACCGTGACGAGCAGCCAGCCTCGCCAGGAGCCATGGTCCAGCATGGACCCTCCACAAGCACAGGGCAAAGGGTGGCCCTGCCAGAGACCACAGAGCACAGGCACAGCAGCAGACAGGGGAGTGCAAGGAAAAACTGGGATAAAACTGAGCAACCGCAGAAGCAGCATCCTCAACAGCCAGTAACCTCAGTGATGCAGTTTTGTTTTCCTTTACTATTTCTTTGATAAAATGGTACTTGGTATACTCTGTTTTTTATCAGCATGGTCCTTTTGGCAGCAATTCATCCACTTTGTCAGTCCATACTAAATCCTGATGCTTGTCCCAAGCATAGTATACTTGGCAAAGAAATGATAATATTAAACTGGAAATGGGGAAGACTTGCTTAAGAGAATGAATAAGAAGATGAAAACCTCAATGTAAAAAAAAATTAAAAGGACCTCTGGCATAGTTATAGTTTTGGACAGTTATCTCAAAAAAGAGTATTCTAAAAAAAGAAAAGAATACTCTGTGAACAGAACAGGTGGTCCAGAATAGAGAAACAAATTTTTTCATCTATACCCTTGGCATCCTAATGTTGTGGTTCTCATCAGTGATTTGCTTGAATATTGTTTGATCTGTTTAGGCTGTGTGTGAGGCAATCAGGAGCTTCCAGATTTGCAGAACAGCTTGAGGACCTTTCTGCTTTGCAAGTGATGTTCTTTCCATCTTGGTAACTCCGAAAAGTCACTTAGAACTTATGACAGCATGTAAGGAAGCGTCAGTAGTAGATATTAAACAAATTGGGGGATATTTGAGGAATTTCTTCTGGGCATGGCAGTAGCCTATTGTGGAATGTTTTATGCTAGCATTGTGGGTGGCAAATCAGACCGGGTTATGTGAGTGATTAAGAAGGCATCATGTAGGTCTTGAGTTTCCTTCCTCTCAATTTTATCTACAATGAAAATTACAGGTTCAACCATTAAAATTTTTATTTTTTTGCTATAATGAATCTAATAGATAGTCTAATTTCTTTGATATATTTCTGGAACGTGCAATTGAAATTTTCAGCAGCGAATGATTCATTTCACATGATAAATGATAGTAATGTGTCTGAATGATCCCCCAAATTAACACTGTAGGTTTAATGTCAGACTCCAGATATTTTAGTTGCAATTGGAAATTCTTATACACGTATATTTGAGATCAGGAGTAATCATAAATAAAAAGATACTTTACAAGATCCAAAGGGCACTTAATATTGAGTTAATAGAGATCCTTAGTAAAATGAGAGCTTTGGTTCCAAAGTCTGAGGGAGTGATCTGAAAAGATTATCATCTCTAAAAATGTGAACTAAAACTTGCTCAGAGCTTTCAGCTTCTAACACTGATGGGTACCCAAAGTGTAGGTGTGATCAGCAGCATAATAAAAGTCCATTTTCTGCGTGATAGCAAAAAGAAAGTTACTTTGCCCTTGATGATAATGCTGCTAGACATGAGTAATCTTTAGGGCTTTATTGAATTTGTGAGCAATCATCAGAAGGAACTGCATAGAGCTTTGAAAACTCAGTAGAAGTTTTTTAATTAGGCTTTTTTTTTTCTCTTGGTTTCAAATTCAATTCCCCATAGAAAAAGCTAATATGAAGCCAGTGTGTGTGTGTGTTATTTAAATGCTAGCTGATTGAAAAGTTACCAAAATAATAAGTTGTATTAGCAGTAAAGGTGAATGAATTCCGTAGTGGTTGACTACAACAGATAAAACAGAAGTAACACTGCATAATGAACTTTGTGAAGCCAACTGTGTCAATAGGAAAATAGAGAAAATTATATTCTTTGGACATGCGTTATGTCTTGCTGGCTGCTTGTATATTGTGTTCTGCATAGCACATTTCTCACAGGACAAATAAAAAGTGTTAATTAATACTTTGGGGACTCTACTGCATAGAAACCGGTTCTGTGACTGATTCCTTCCTGACTAAAGCTGCCTAACCTTTCCCTTTTCAGGGAAAGTTTTTTTTCTTTCTTTCTTTTTTCTTTTTTTTTTTTTTCTTTTTCGGGATCTGAAACATAAGTTGTGCCTGCGTAGTTAGGGCTTGCATTGGAGGAATGTAACATATAGGTGATGGGTATAGGTCTTGAGATCACCTTTGGAGGATGGAATTTTCCCTGCGAAACCCATTGGGACTTGGTGTGGAAATAGCATTGCTTCTACTAATGAACCGTGTTGATTGACTCCTTAATTATCTGGAACTGGAATGATCCTGGGTGGGGATGAGAGATGAGGAATGACAGAACTTTTGCAGGTCGAAAGCTCCTTCCCCCATGGCAAACAGAAACTCGATCGCTGATGGGGAAGCCATCCAAGGCAATAGCCCCTGCTAACTAGGTCAGACCGTAAGTTCATCAACATAAGGTGCTACAATAGTCACAGAGACTGCACATAATCCCCTGCCTGACTCAGAAGGAAAAAGTGAACAAGAACAGGCAAAGAAAATGAAAGAAGCATCTTTAGAGGTAAATTGATTTAGCAGGTTTCAAGATTTAGTGAATTTTGTGACTTACATTGTGCGTAAACATGTTCAAGTTTTGAGCTTCTTAGTTACTGTTCTCCATGGTTGGAGGCCTGCTCCACACAAGGCTTGGTGCAGTTAGTGGCTTTGTTATGAAGGTTGGCCAACTGCACATGGTGAATTCAATGCAAGAGCTGCAGTCATTGAACACTGTGGTAGGCCTGAAGTGTGCAGAAGTCTAATCAGCATTTCCTTAATCTTCAGAATAATTTGGAAAACTCTGTGTGTGTGAAATGAATGTGTAGTCCTTAGCAATCTTGTACCATGCAGGTTTATCTCCAGTTGAGGAAATAGAAAAATAAGGTGGTGGTGATCAGAGGTGTAGAGGTGTTAACCCGCTGAGACAGCTCTGTAATGACCTGACTGAAAAATTGCTGGAGGTCGTGAGTTTGTTATAGACTGTCTTCGGCTCGCCCCTATTCAGGCCTTAATTCCATGGCTATAACACCCCTTTCTTTTCTACTGCTATTACCCTACACCGTAGGCTGGGCTGCAGATGAGCTTCTTGACAAGGGAGTCTGCCAAAGGCAGGAGAGCCCTGTGGGCGGCGGAAGGGCCCAGGGGCCCCGCTGCACGGCCCACGTCTTGGGCTCACGGGCTCTTCCATAGGCAAAGCTGCCTGATCGTCACGTTCTCTGGAGCCAAATCAACCTGAGTTTGCCTCAATAACAGCAAGAAACCCAGGGGTTTTATCCAAAAGCACAACCTTCCTTTGGCTCACATTACGGTCAAACTGCAAGTCCTGGCTTTAGACTATTTATTTTGGGCCTATTGCGAGGTATTACGTAACCCAATTTCATTCCTTTTGCAGTGCTCAGCCAGCAGAGTCTCACGCTGGGAGAGATAGTGCCTTTAGCTATGTTTATTTAGGGGCTTTATAGCACTGGTTTATATAAGCCACTTAATTTTCTTTTCTCTAAGTCACTCTGCATCAAGTTCCTTATATTGTTGCCATATGGCATCCAATGTACGTATTTGCCCTTTACAGCTCACTTAGCTTTTTTTAAGGGCTATCTCCTTTTGTTATGTTACTAGCAGGACTTGCCTCTTCCCAAGAGGGACAGCTGCTATTGTAATGGCTTAAAAATGGATGTTCCTGTTTCATCAAAGATGAGAGAGAATAGTATTGTCCTGCCTTCCCTTTCGATTATTTCACAGATCCAAATGGCCCTTTCATCTCAGACTGAACAGATTCTGAACGTTTCATACTGCTGCTTTTAGTCTGAGGGAGAAAGGAGAGAATTTGTATTTTCTGCAATGTTAATTGACCCTAAGTCACTTCTGTGGGATATCTCCTATATATAAGTTTATGCATGCAGAGACTCTTGAAAAAAACCATATAGCATTATGGGTAGAAGATTTTTATTTGCTTTAAATATGTACGTTGGCATGCCTGGGCTTTTGTAGCACAGCTTTCCAGAAAGTTAAAATTTATTTAGATTTTAAGTTACCCCCATTCCTTTCATATTAATGCAAAGTACCCATCTCTGTGAATCTATGACTTTTCTCACCTGCTAGGTGACCAAGTACACAATTGCACAGCAAAATCCCTCTTTCCCAGGAGGGCCGTTGGGTCAGCGAGATGGATCCAGATGATGCTCTGAATGTTCAAGTATTTTCAGTAGCGTGACTGTTCTGTTCTAAGGCAAGGCGAGTTGTTACGTCCAGCATGATTTTTCCAATTTTGGAATGAATTATTCTGTCTTGTGCTGCTCCCCTGTGTAACGAGAGGTAGGATGAAAGTAATAACTGATCTGGCAGATTTGTGTGTGTGTCTCCCACTTAGTCTTGCCCAAGTCTCATGTTGTTACTCTATATTCACTGCTGCATTACCTATTTAAACAACAGCCATCTAGCCAGCATGTTTTTCCAAATAGACATTTTTTATTTAATTAGAAGAGACTTCTTTGGAAGTCATTGAGATAAAACATTTATTACAGCTTTCTAAAACTTGTTTTTATTTTACTAATACTTGGCCAGAATTTTTGCTTGTAAATTCTATTGTGCCTTTTGTATGTATTTTTTAAGTTTTTGTCTCATGGTGTTCTCAATTAGGCAGTCTTAATTTTTCTAAGTTTAACTTCAAATCCAAATGAAAACAGGAGCATTTTTACAGCATCCTTTAAAAATATATTGGAAACCCCATCTCAAAAAATGTTTTCAGAATATACTGATGAAAAAATATCTAATTCTAATTTTATGCATCAAATGAATTTTGTAACAGAAAAAAAAAATCATTAAGAAGAACTTTCAGCGGATTCTTAGTTGAGTACAATATTCTTTCCAGTAAGCAGATTTTTTGAATTCAAAAAATCTCCTAGAAGAAAAACAAAGTGTCCTTATGTTACAGTCAAGCTGAATTTCTTCAAGGAAGCATGTCTTTATTTTAGAATTATCCAAGTGACCTGAATAATTTGATGCCTCTGGCTATGAAGTTAAACACATGTGTAACACTGTACATGCAAATAGTCCCAGAAGGTAAGTTCATGAAGAGGTGATTGTCAAATAGAAGCCTTAGCTGTTACTGTCTAAATGCTTTTTTCTTTCATTTACTAAATAGCCCCTCACTGCAGAACTCATTAATCAGTGGAAGTGTATCACAATCTACACGTTGTGCTATTGCAAGCACCAGTTACACAGTTTGTTTCCTGAAATATTACAATTGACTTTTTTAGAAGTCGAGAGTAGTATTTCAGTACGGGTTGCACTTGTAAAACTAAAATATTCTTTGTCTGAAAGTAGTGCTTTGCTGGCTCTATCTTTTGGGTATGCAGAAAACCCTATTTTCAGGATATCTGCAGGTAATGACTGTTTTCTGACTCATTAACCTCTTTTCTGCTAATTATTGGAGCAGATGTTGCTTATCCCAAGAAATGGTTAGGATAAGCAAGATTTGAAAGAAAATATAACGTGCAAGTCAGAAAGTAAATTACAGTAAAAAGGTGGGGAAGGGACAGTCAGCCAGCGCGACAGATTAAGATACAGGGAAGCTATAAGGAGATATTGAAACCGCATTTTGCCTATTCAGAATTTTCTGGAATGAAAAAGACCTTTTGTAGACGAGAATGAGTGATAGCTTTGGAATACAGGAAGGCTTGTCCAGGGGTGAGGTAACGTGGAGCTGTGTGTGCTCCTTGGGGCTTATGCAACCAGTGCCAGTGCCAGTTTATCAGGGGCTGGATACCTGCAGCTCGTCTTGGCTCTTCATGGCACCTCCGAGTTGCTCCAGAGAGAGATGCTGGGTATACATCTACCAGCAGAAGTGGGATTGGGATGCAGGGAGCAATGGATGGTCCTGCAATGGATGATGTCCGCAGCGCATATGGCGCTGTTGATAGTAACAGCACAGAAAAATGGAAGGTAGGTTAATTTTTTGTTATAGACAGAACAAATGCAGAAGCTGCAGCCCACATGTTATAATAGTTTAAAGAACACTGCATACGTTTGATAGAAATAGTTAAAACTAATCAAGGGAGTAAAGTTGTGTAATTTTTGTTTGTTTATTTTTAGAAATATGGCCAATTCGAATTTTTGGGTGACCAAATGAGGTCAGCATTGCAGGCACTTCAACAATGCGGGAATACAGAAACTCTCCAATGGAAAATTATAACAATGTATCCCCCGAGGAAAGAACTGTACAAAGCAGCTCCTTCATGATAGTTGACAGGAAACCATCAATTTTTCATTGCTTTATAGATGCAGTTGCAAATTGCAAAATGCATCTCCTTTAGAGTGAGTGGCTTTGGGGGCCTTTGGCATTAGTATATTTGAATGCTGAGATGTTTTTTGTTGGCAGTGAAAACTTCCAAAGGAGCTTAAAGAGAAAGAAAGCAAATGAAGGCAAAAATGAAGTGACATGATGCAAAGCTGTGCCACAAGCAGTTACCTTGTATGTATGGTTACGTATTCAAGTTACATAGTCAAGTAGTTTTGTTTGACGATGCGTTTTAACTAGGTAAGATTCTGAGTCAGTAAACCAGGTGAACGGATCAGCTACTCATTTTTTATTCTCTGTCAAATTAGTTTTGAATTAGAGATTCGACAAAGCTGAATATTACTGAAAAGTTCTGTAGAGACTGCATCTGCTTGCATTCTGCGTTAGAAAGTGTTTCAAAGCTCAATGAAAAACTATTCATTGCCATTTCTATATATCTGGGGTTTGGTTTAATTAATTATGTGTTCAGACATGTACAACTTCAGCAAAAGCTTCTTTAAATGCTCAGGCCACTGCCACAAATGTATTTTCCTATATATGTGTCTGTGTATATATATATATTTATATATATACATTCACACACATACATACATATATATAGTATAGGACAGGGATATCCAATTTATATAAAGTTATTTATGTACTATCCTGCTCTGGAACTGAAAGTTTAAGGAGCATTGGCAACTCCACTGTGGAGATACTCACATCAGGGATACATGGTCCAGCTGCCTCCCTAAGACAGGAAGAGTCACTGGCATTTAACTTTGCAGAGACTTGTCTTCTAAATGGAAGTAAGGGAGCGGAATTCTGTTTTCTTTTCTTTGTACTGACTTACTCAAAAAGATCTGAAAAATGACACTGTATCTGGCTTTTGTCTGGCCTGGTACAACCAAGTTACAAGTTAAAGAAAGGCCTAGTTCTTCAAGGCTGTATGCCTTCCTCAGTATATTGTAGTCACATGACTGTAAAGCCCACTTGTATGCTTTTCTATGGTCAGAATCTAATTATTTCTTCTTTATTCCAGACCTTTAAAAAACCTGAGTGATGAACACACTTCTCATTGTTGATATTTCAGCCTGGGCTGGTGCTGCTTATGTTTTTTGATCCTGATCTAAACCTACAGAAAGTCTTTTGATGGACTTTGAATTGAGCCAGTAATTTGATAATAGGATGGTTCTGTCTTCTGTTACTACTTCATATTTATCAAAAACAAATTTAGAACTGCTCCCTGTATACAAAGGAGATGGCAGTGCTAGTTGATTTAAAAGGGCATAATTTGTTGCCCCACTTATCTCATTTTGTTGATTAGCTGTAACAGACGGTGATGCCCAATTCACTTTTTAAATGAGTAAATTTGGCACATATGCGTGACAGTCCCTCCTCTTCTGCTACCATCGTCAACAGACTCTGGCATTCTGCCATCGTGGAAAGCAAGAGTTGTTTTCACTTCATGTGCATCTTGTATTCACCATCTGCATCCTTTTTGTAGGGCCTGATCCTGCAAACTATTGCAAGAGCAGTTTCTTCTCAAGCATCTACTTATATTGTTGGTATTGAAGCTAAAAGCATAAATACAGTGGATCTTAAATCTCTTCTGTAAATCTTGTAGTAGCCACCACTTCTTAATAATGGTTGTATTTACAATCATGTGAACGCCCTGTGGCACTTGACAAACTCAGAAAAAGTACTATCTGCTAAGATAAAACAAAAAAAGAGGCAGTAGAAAAGAGATAGGATACAAGCTGCTTACGTGTTGTTTAAGTGGCATCTTTTCTGGTGTTTCCTTGCCTTTGCTGTGGAAGGATGGGACCTGAATCTTTTACGCTGTTTATTGCTTCTGACTTTATGATAATATAAGTTAAATTCAGTGCACATCTCCATTCTTGCCCAGTGTAGGCAGGCATTGTAACAGGTTTGGTTGCAATTTCCATGCACACACTGGAAGCTTAGGAATGGCCTCCAGTGAAGACGAGTAGCATTCCTGGCTTTCTGCAAAGCCCTGGATGGGACAGGGTGAGGAGTAGATGGGACAGTGACAGGAAGGCCAAATGTGAGAGCTTGTCTGGTTCCCCATCCTCAGGGTTCACGCAACTGCAAAGCTGTTTGCTGCCTTTGCTCAGGATTTTGTAGCATATGCAGCAACCAAGCGATCACCTATTTTCTGCAGTACTCACTATGTTTGGTATATGTCACTGTAAATCAATTACAGTTTGTGTACAACAGGATGGCTCTATTTTCCGTACCCTTTATTGTGATAAAAATGACTTAGATTGCTTTTCTGCTATCTGCAGTTCCAGGAATTTTAATTTTAAATGTACCTAATCAACCTCTAGTGTCCTTAAAACATACCATTTCTGCTTGTTGATGTAGAAGTCATTACAGAAACTAGGAACTGATGTGAATTTTTACTTCTTTTTACTTATGCTTCCAGATAAAGACAATTTACACAGTAGCATTATCAGTTTTACTTTGTAGGGTCATGATTCTTGGGTTATTTTACTTTTCAGGTAAGTCCAGTACAATAGCTTACCTGTAGCCTGGCGATAATATGCCTGTTTATCTTCGTAAGTATCCTGAACAAAGATTTTGAAACTGCCCCGTAAGAGAAGCATGTGTTTTAAGGTCTGGAAAAAGTTGAGGGATAACAAGTGTCAATTTACTCAATCTTTGCAGCTAGAGAAACATTATGAAAACTAAAGACCAATCAGGAAAACCTAAGTTTGAACATAAGGTTTTGGAGAAAATGCTGAGCATTTAACAAAGCAACCTGGGACTCTGCTTAGGCAAAGCAGGTCCCTTCTGCATGCTCACTAACAAAACAGGAATGGTCTTTTAAATTAATATAGTTTTAAAGGATATAGACAATGCAAAATTTGTGACAAATTGGTAATCAGTTTTTCACTGTGTTTTTCATTATTTTCCTTAGACTAGTGGCTTAAATTACAGAAGTCCCACCTCCCATGGCTTCTTGTAAAATATTGTGCCATTGCTCATTGTTTATGACAAGGCAAATGAGGAAAACAAATGAGTGTTGGGATTTTATGTTTGACTAAGCACTTTGAAGTAAAGCTTTCATATGGTTTCAGCTTTCCTCTTTGGCTTTCACTTGTCTTCTTCTGAGTGTGTTATTTAGGTTTTCTTTGTCCATAATATCAATTTCAGCATCCCATCATAGCTGAGTTATTTCACTTACCATTCAGTTGTCTTTATGCTCTTATTTATAAAATACGACTGCTTAATATAGTAACAAGTAGTGCAGATATGGACTTTTGACTAGACTATAAAACACGACTCAGTATATGAAGACTATAACCTACTGCAGATAAAATGGTCTAGAGTTCACTGAGAAGCTCAGTAAGTGCCTTATCTGTAAAGGGATTTGAGCATATTGCTTGGACTCCTTAGTTTCATAGAAGCTAACTGAGTTCAAGTGGGTGTTCACTGTTTTTTGTGGCAAAAGAAATTTGGCATCACGTTCTCCTTCAGAATTTTGTCTCTCAGCTTTGTTAAGACTTTCACAGACATCTCAGCCATATGGAGCCAGTCAGTGATTTTGTCCATCGACGTGAGGGTGTTTGTCACAGAGAGCATCAAGAAACCCTTTTTTTCCCTTTCACTAGATTGATTTTAAAAGATTGGGTTGAGTATATGTGAAGCATGTCACTGCTCTTTGCTGTTTTCTTCCATCTTTGTTCAGGTTACTAACTGGAGCTATATTTGAAATGAATATAAACAGTAGCACTGGAAGAGTGCCATTAGTATAAGCCCGTTCGCTTTTCTCCGAATGGAAAATTAGCCTGTTTCCAAGGTCCCAAAATGCTTTTCGAGTGCACTAAGCAGAGGAGCAATCTGACACAGTGGGTGGTCACAGAGCGTTTAGCTCCTCTAGCTGATTGGTCATGAGGGGTCATGAAGCGGCAGTAGGCACAATTGCACCTACTTCTCCAGGATGGGTGTCTGCGCTTGAGCCTTTTGGATGGGTAGCACTTGCAAGCGAATCCGTCAAACAACAGATGTGGATGGGGCTTCTCTCTCCACCGTATCTATTAACCCTACAGCGTGCAGCAAAGGCACCTCCCCAGCCTACCCATCCTTTAGCACTGAGATAGCCTTAGTGAAGACTTATTTAGAAGACTGAGAGGAGATCTGATCAACATGTGCAAGTACCTGAGGGGAAAATTTAAAGAAGATGAGGTCAAACTCTTCTCTGTGGTGTCCAGCCATAGAACAAGGGGTAATGGGTACAAGCTGAAACACGGGAAGTTCCATCTCCATGAGAGGAAGAATTTCTTTCCTGTGACGGTGACAGAGTCCTGGAACAGGCTGCCCAGAGAGGTTGTGGAGTCTCCATCTCTGGTGATCTTCCAAACCAACCTGATGCCACCCTGTGCTATGTGCTCTAGGTGTCCCTGCTGGAGCAGGGGGTTGGACTAGAGGATCTCTAGAGGTCCCTTCCAACCTCAACCACTCTGTGATTCCAAGATTCTGTGATTCTTTGAACCAGGTGGAGACCGCCTTGAGGGCTCTGGATTTGCTGTTCAAAATGCAGAATCCTTTAGTTTCACATTAAAATTTGCGTGTCATATTTTCACCCTGAAGGCAGGCCTAATGAAAGGAAAATGCTGGTGACCCCAGGCCACTCATTAGTAAAGCCATTTGGATTACCTTTTAATTTATTAATTTGTTACAAAACCCTCTATTTGTTAAGCTGTCATTGGAATGTGTCATAAGAGGCTTCAGCTGGAGCTGGAACATGAAAAAAACAGCTCAATGAAAAATATATGGGAGGAATTTGTTATTCACAGTTTGACATCATTGTGCATGTTTGTATGGTTGTACAGTAGAGACTAGAGCTCCAACACCAGTATCCATGATGCTTTAAACCACTGGAGGGTTCTCCATGGAAATGGATTGAACGGATAAAGCTCTTCTGCAGGCTTTTACTTCATCATCAGGTACTTAGGCATTCAGCAAAGCTTTGTAAAGTAGTTGAAGATGAGAACTAAGAGCTGTAAAAAATTTCTTTACACATCTGCTCACAGTAAAAATCCTGCCGAAAGTCAGGCCTTTCACATTTCACAAATCTGTGGTAGCAAGCACCGTGATTGCATTCAGTTTTAAGCTACCTTCATAGTCCTGACTGACGTAAGTAAAACTAATTGGTCTGAATATTATCAGGATCGCGCTGAAGAATAAAATACATTTTAAGTTAAGAAACTGAAGAAACCAATGTTTTATCATATTTGTTGAACTTCCCCCAGTTTGAATCCAAAAGGAGCGGTTGATTTCACTGGCTTGTGCTGGCAGATCATAGCATTGGTCAGACAGCACACGACCTTCCTGCAGAAGGATGTTGCTGTAGCTGGTGTAGGTGCGTGTCATGCTGTAAAGATGAAGTGATGGGAGCACCTCACATTGCTCTGTAGGAGACTGTAGAAAAACCATAGTGGAAAAGGTGTGTCAAATCTAAACCTGGCTGGAAAGAGCCAGTGTAATGCAGTGTATATACATATTTGAAAAGCATATATGCGCCACCCAAAGTTAGAGAAGTCATTGATGGCCTCTCTACAGTCAGAGGAGAGAAATGGGAGTGCTGTATCTATCTATCTATCTATCTGAGCTGTTTCAAAGGCCTACTTTTCTGTGATAAGAATCAAAGTCTAAAATAACCTATTTCTCTGTCAGCTAGGAAGTTTAGATGGCTAACTGTGATGTGGGCATATGTTTGGATGAAGCCTACCCTGGAAAACCTTCCAGACTCCGTAGACTTTGGATCAGCCTTTGCTTAACTGTTGGTCCGTTTCTGTATTTGAGCATATTCATTTTAATGGCTCTTTTCCACATTTAAATATATATGTTTAAATACATATAATTAAAATAGTTAAATAGGAATTAAGAATTTAGCATTATAATGCAATGTGAAAAGATTTTGATTTTTGAAGCCATGAAGCTGTAATGATAAATTAAACTCATCAAGACCCTATTCAGCTGAGAACCATCAAATTTCCACCCTCCTTTTGTTATATAAAACTCTTGGTGCATTGGAATTCTTTGCAAAAGGCTGGTGCAGAAATTTGACTTTTTTGAAATGAGTTTTCTGAACGATGTTGTGAAAGTGTTTCTTCATACCCATATGGATTTTCTGCCTTAAATTATTCTCAACCCCAAACTACACATCTGTTAATTGTGGAATATATGCTCAATATATGCTTCTGTAAAGCACTGTAGAGCATACCCTATAAGCAAGTTTTGCCTTCACAGAAAAGATGATGTGTGATAACCAGTTCGCAAGCCAGTTCCTTAGAGATTCACCCTATGAATCTTTGAGTGACATCAACTAGGCTAGAGGTTTCTTAGCATCTTACGAAACCACAAAATGCAATGGGCCGTTTTCTGGGCCAAATTTCCAGTAGATTGCTGAAAATCTGTTTAGACAAGAGCTTGTGCGTGGTAACAGTCCTTAGGCACTGAAACACGTACTTCTGCAAATGATGACCTGCGTTTCACCCATGGATGCAGTGAAAGCACCCAGCTGAAGGTACAAATGTGCTTGAATTATGAGCTGCAGATCTTGTTAAATACTTGTCCCTAAAACTGGAGCCCGGCGAGAGCTGAGGTTTGGTAGGTACTTTGTGTATCTTTTACTTTATCTGTGTGTTGTATGAGTTAGTTAAAGAATTAAAACTGGATTCTGCAGAGATGGGCAGAGCCCAGATTCACAGGCTCTAAGGTTATGTTTGTATTTTGGCAACACGATCATGTTATTAAGTACAGCTGGATTCTCCGGATCCTTGGCTGGCTGTACAGTGAAGCCAGGACCCTGTTTCTGCCTTACTCTTTCTTTTGGGCCGAGATCTGAACGTGCCAGAGCAGCTTGTCCGTCTTCCACAGTGAGAAAGTCTGAGTTCTCAACTGGATTGCTCCACACGGAGACTCACAATATTCACATGCTCCTGAAATGTCTGCATTTTCAGGTGCTGTCTGTGCCCTTGTGCCTGGCAACAGGAATAAGGGACTGGAGCATCTGTCATATGAGGAAAGACTAAAAGTGAGCTGGGCCTGTTTAGCCCGGAGAAGAGAAGACTGAGAAGGGATCTGATCAATATGTACAAATACCTGGGGGAGAATGTAAAGAAGATGGGGCCAAACTCTTCTCAGTGGTGGCCAGTGACAGGACAAGGGGTAATGGGTGCAAGTTGAAACACAGGAAGTTCCATCTCCATGAGGGGAAGAACTTCTTTCCTGTGAGGGTGACAGAGCCTTGGAACAGGCTGCCCAGAGAGGCTGTGGAGTCTCCATCTCTGGAGATCTTCCAAACCCACCTGATGCCACCCTGTGCCACATGCTCTAGGTGACCCTGCTGGAGCAGGGGGTTGGACTGGATGGTCTCTAGAGGTCCCTTCCAACTTCAGCCATTCCGTGACTCTGTGAACGGGAAATGAAGATTCACATGAAAAGGTGAGAACAGAAGTGTAATCCTGCATTCAGTGCACTCCATCTCCTGTGCCAGGGGGGCAGCCATGACAGCAGGCACAACCGCAGCTCTGCCCTTCGGGATGGAAGGGCACTCCCTGGGACTCGTTTTCCTGCGCTGATCCCACCCTTCCTCTGGCAGTTCGCCTTTTATTCCACCTGCCTGGTGTTTGGATGTGCCCGATGCCGTGCTTCTCACTGGTCGCAGTGGTCTCCACTTACACCGCTTTGCCTTTTGCCTTCTCATCTGATACAATTAGCCTTTTTCGCTCTTGTGTTAACTATACTTCAGCTCATCCTTGCTCTGCAAAAGTCCCTCTGTGCCTAGTGTTATATTTCAAGATGATTTATATTACAGTTATGAGAGTCTGCAATGTCAAAGCAATTTTCTACCGATCTTCCCTCAATTTACCCTGCTGTTGGCACAGGCAAAAACTACAGTGGCCCTCGTCCTATAACTCTAGCGTCCTTTCTAGTGCCTTTTACCTCTCTGGCCTCCATTGCTTGTCCCTCTGTTCATGTTGTTGCTAATCTTATCATATTTTCTCTGTGAAATTTCCCTTCTGCCACCTCTGTCATCTCTCTGACCAGCTGAGCTCCAGCTCCCTGCCTGTGTCTTCACTGACAGCCCAAGCTGAGCACAGACCTGGTTTGTATTTGCCCTGACCGTATAACGGCCTCGCATAAGTCTATTTGCTCTGTCTCTGAAGTACTGCAAAGATAGTGAACCTCATTACAACACGTTTTCCCCCTAAATTCATGAAAATAGTATTCTAGTATGTGAGATAGGAGCCGGCTGAATCCTTAGTTGATTCTTAATTTAGTAATTGGGAGGATGCAAAATGTGCTAGCAGGCAAATATTTCTCACAGAGAAAATGAAAATCACCACACCCTCCAAGTGATTTTTTTAAATAACAGACTGCACTGTTTTTCCTAATCTAACTTTTCTCACATTGGAGTAACGTGATTAACTCTTCTTGCTGCCTTTTATCCACTCTGCCATACAGTTCACAACCAAATGTGGCATTTTTACAGGAATATGAATTTTAGAGATGATTCAATACTTTAAAACGAACACGCAACCGTGCAGTGGCTTTGTGACAGTATTCTGTACTCACTGTGCTGTGCTGCGCTCTACCCTGCTATGGTGAGCAGTGTCTTGTTCGGACCGTTTGAGAAACCATGAGGAAATGGTGGCAAGTGTGTGCTGCTTAAGCAGTTTATCTTCATAGTGCAGCTGAGATTTTATTTCACACTCAAATGCACCAGTAAAACATCAGGCATGGTGGTTGTTTTTTTTTTCCTCCTAGTCTGTGGATTAGCTGAGTGTAGCAATAAGGGAACGAAAGCTGTTTAGGGAGTGTTTGTGTTTCTTGAGTGAATATCAGCCTAAACAGATAGACCTTTTTGTCTGCCTTTCTGCTGATCTGAACTTAGTGCCATAGTATTTGAGCATTTCCGAATCCTTCCAGTGACCCCTAACTCCACCAAAGAAGCAGGTGTGCTTGCCTGCTATTTGCAGTTGGAAAGATGGAACACAGAGGTGTGTGGGGGCCTCTATACCATGTAATGTAAATGCATAAACAATGAATTGCCATTACAACCCTCCAGGGCACCCACCTCCATTGACTAATAGGCAGCCTAGGCTCCGAATTCAGACCCCCTGTTGGGATACCTCAAGATGGACCTCCTGGCCTCCCCTAAGTGTCACTGGTCTTGCAGCAGGCCCTGCAGGAAGCCAAAGAACTGAACTGATAGAGCGGAGAGCACATAGAGGTGCTGTGGGCGTCTTGCCAGGTGGTTAGAGGGCAGGTTAGGGACAGTGCCGGCCCTGTTTGGGCACAGATCTGGAAGGCACTGGGGCTGTGTCTACCCTTGCGAGTGCCAGAGCGCTGCAGCGCATGACAGACGGCGCTGGGGACCGGAGGTGCTCGTGGGAGGCCGCAGTGCTCCTGGGAGCCGCTCCACAGGAGCCACCGGGGCACTTGTGAGGTGGTTGCCGGCAGGCCAAAGGCCTGCTCGGATCGGAGCACACGTGGCGCGTGGCTGACCCGAGAGCACAGTTCGAGCTGCAGTGGAGGGTAAAAAACAAAAAACTTCTGGCTTTCTAGCTTCTTGCATGTGAAGTGACAGTTTTAAATAAAATGATGTGTTATGTGATGATATATATTGTCCTTACTATTACATCTGGTCTGTGTCACACTATTTAGTGGTGACATGGCATCCTAAGGAGCTGGGGGGACTTCTAGGAGTATCCACAATTTCTTCTAGGCACTGGATTCAATCTTAATTACTTTTTGTTCCTTGGTGAATGTGCACCATGTCTTTTTTCTTTTAATAATCAACAGCAGAAACAGTCTCTTGTGGACCTTACAACTCATCTGAGATGTAAGACCAAAGACACATGTAAACTATGCCAAGTAGGATGTTGATGAAAATGTTCCTGCTCTTATTTATTGTAGCTCAGAGCAATATAGCTGCATTCTTTGTCCTTTAATGGTGTGACTCATTTTGAGACTGTTTCTGTTAAAGTTCACAAATGTATTTGAGTATTTGTAGATTGCTGCTGTATGAGTAAGGCTGGCCAACTGTTTGTATTTTTTGTGACCAGATGGTTCTGCTTTAGTTCTGATTTTTAACTCCTTAATTCCATAGTGTTTTATGAGCTGTTTGTATTCTCTGCTCCACATAAACCTTTACAGCTTGCAGCAAAATTAAAATAAAATTTAGTGTTATTTTGACTAATGATTTGAGGCCAGAGTTGGCAGTTAAACCAAGAACTGAAATCTTCTGCTAGCTCACTACTAGCTACTAGCTGCACTTTCAATGGAAAGATGGTTCTCCCTGTGCATTTGCACGATCATTCAGGTATGTATTTGTGCTAATTAGCTATTGACACTGCACATACACTATGCCCAGTAAAGTGCACTAATCTTTCAAGACCGACTTTGAGCCCTTCAGATGAAACAGCTTCTGTTTTCAACAGGGTTGTCTATCCATTACCATAGTTGAAGGGAACATCACAAGCTTTGCTGTGTTAACCCTCACAGTATCACTATAGCTATTCATGTTTTTCAGTTGAGGAAGAAATAACATTTAACTTACCAGAGCTGCAAAATCTGGGGTGGTCGTAGTGTCTAGATTACACCTAATACCTTGAAGAAGTTGTTGTTGGGTTTTTTTGTTTTTTAATATTCAGAAGAATCAAGTACCTAACTGCTTTTCAGAAATCTTTAATCTCAGTATAAGTTCAGAGTTGAAATTTCCACATTTTTGTGAATCTGTCTTTTTTTAATGCCATTACAAATCTGTCTGCAATATTGCTCTGTGCAAGTATTTTTCAAAATTTCACTCTAAGTGTGAATTCATCTCCATCAGCTTCAGAAACTCCCATCTTAGGGATTAGAATTACCCTAGGCTTTCTTCAGAGTCAAGAGTAAGAAATGTGCATTTTTAGAATGTGATTTCATCTGATCTCTTTTAACTGTGCAGCTAAGAAGACAGTGAAATACCTGTTTCTGTCCACTGATTGTAAAGGTAGGCTAGATAATGAGCTCCAAACATTGTCTGTATTATATTACATATGTCTTGCATTTGGGGTCCAACCCCAACTGACTCACCAAAGGTCATGTAGAAAGTTTGTGGTAGGACAAAAGATTGAACTCCAGTTTCCCAAATACTCAATTTACCTCCAACTCGGATACTTCTGTCTCTCCAGTAGACTGTAGTTGCACTTTAAACAGCTGGGATTCCTCAAAGCCTTTCTTCACTTTTGGGTTGTGTGATTTTAACTGTGCCTCAAAGGTAAAGATACTTGCATTGGAAGAAAGACAAAAAAGAGTGCAATCAGGTATTCTTTTTGCAAAAACTCCTCCTGAATTTAACAGGATCCAATTGTGTTGCGCTCTGCAGAAATTGCTCCAAGGTTTTGTTTTTCACCAGGCTTTGACATGCTTGGTGGATGCCAGATTACACTTTGTACTCAAATTTGTGAAAGGTCTGGAAATAATATCCCAGTTGCTTTAAAGGCTACTGTGTGCTATTACACTCTGTAAGACTTTCGAGAAGGTAGGTGACCTTATGCTTAAAGACCAGAAGGAGACCTGGCACAGCCTGCAGTGAATTCCCTGTGAGTTCTGTATACATCTCAAGGGCTTGTTAAGTTCAATTCACTGCTGCTAAACCAAATGTTAATTTGACAGTAGAGGGAAAAAAATTCATCCATTTACAGTGTTATTGTTCAATTTACACCTATCTAGACCAGGACAGAAGCTAGAATGTGGATTATAAGCCATTTAAAATGGAAAATTATTTTTAAAATTTTATGCCAGCTGCTGATGAAAATGCTTATAAATATATGTATGTGTGTTATGTAGCCACTTGTCCTCACAGAACTGACCATAGGCCAGCAATTCTTTTCCTCTACTAGGCAACATTTGAATGGCCTGTTATATTTTAACGTTAAGTTGTTCTCTTATGGCTTGAAACAGATAAAATCTGTAAAACAGTGGTGAAAACCTGGCCTGACCTGATTATTTTCAGACATAACCTATCCTGACTACCCCCATATCAGAGGTTTAACTATGCTTTCTTGGTTAACTGTATTATTTTGGAATGTTGTGCTGCCAGTGATATGGGGAAGTTAAATAGTTGTGATTTGGTTTCCTGTTAGGTGGTAACATGACAAATTACATGATTGGCTACAAAATATAGTCTGTTTTTTAAACACATGCTATTGACTAGTAACAATTCACTGGAACAGCAATACTTCACTTTAGAGGTACCATTATTTCTTGTTTCCTCTTGTCACATTGCCATTCATTTCGTCCTTGACCTCAGTCCAGAAATCATGCATGTCCAACTGGAGAGCCTGTGTAATTGTCCTTTCAAAACTGCACACCTTTAATTGGAAAATGAAGCTTCTAAATTAAGCTTATTACTTAAAGAAGCTAATTGCTTTTTTACAGCAATATCTGCATACCAGTGTGATACTGCACAAATGGGGACATGGCCAGGCAAGGAATAAAGAGCATAAATCTCTACCTGGTAGTGATTTTGTGAAATGATAATCTTGCCCCATACCTTTCCTCTTATGTGATATGTTTGTGTAAAATTGTCCATTTCAAAAAAGTAGCCATTTCTGAAGTGACTTGCTCCAGAAGTTTCATACAATTTCAGGAACTGTTAGTGAGGAAAGGGCTCATGTGTAGTTGAAATTAACTGTACAACAAAGGTGGTCTCGAGTTAAGAGTCCTTTCCTTCAGAAAACTGCTTACAAGGGGCAGGAAGAGATAGAAAATTAGGTTAAACCTCTCAGTTTTCTAGCAACTGTTTTGCAGGGTGTGTGCTGAGAGGTTGTGGATCAGGCGAGGTATGAGGCTATACAGTTGAACAGGTAAGATGTATCCCATTCCCATGTCTACACCCTTACATTTTGCTGTCCTATTCAGATATGTGTCAGCCTGGAAGTATTTTGCAGCTGTAAGAGTTCCCTGTAGTCACTCTCCAGCAACCTCCCAGCATTAGTGAATCCCTTTCTCCAAGGTTTGTGTGAGGGCATCTGAGCTCAGAACTGCACTATAGAGAGCAGTTGGCCTCCTGCTCTACCCCGTCTGGTTTTGGGAAGCACCAAAACAGATGCATCTCTGTCATCTAAAGTTGCAGGGCAAGAACCTGGTCTATCTTCTCCCATGCACCAGAGGAAAGAAGATCAAAAAAAGCCCCTCCATTCAAATCCTGCATTGCTTGTTTGCCTAAAACTTCTACTAACCCAAAGGAGCAATAAGGGAGTAAGTGAAGAGTGCAGTATAGAACCAGGCCCTGAGCACGTCTGCCTTGTATTAGTCTCAGAGAATCACTCACCATTCCTCTTTTACTGTGGGTTCCAGTTTAGTTTTCTCCCTCTCTTAGTTTGTGCAGCTCTGTCATGTGCTTCCTTCAAGCTGCCAAGGACACCCATCTCACTTTTGACACAGGATGATGCTTATTGTGAAAACATAAATATTTACAGAAGTTTTCAGCAGATTTAACCTCATGAAGTCAAGCGTTCCTGCTTATGTATTGCTCGGACAAGTCAGCAGGGAGCAGGAGCCTGGGCTGCTGCGCACAGCTGCTGCAAGAGCAAAGCATGGAACATTCATTGCAACTGCACCAAGTTCACTAATCAAAACCATTTTGGAAGCTGGGTCATGGTGTTTGTTTTGTTTTGTTGTTGTTTTTCCAGAGTGAAATCCTCCACACTGAAATAGCTTCTGCACTGTGTGCAGAAGTCCATGTCCTTAGGCTGCATCCAATGCCACAAAAAACATGGAAGGATTATCACAGAGGGCGTTGCATTAAGCTAGGTTGTAATTTAAGTTTCACTTTGTCTCTCTATTCAGGTCAGTTTGGTTTACAGTCAACACTTTCTTCAAAATATAATTTTGAAAACCTTTCATTCTTTTTACTTTACTGAGTTTATCAAGTACAAAAAAAAACAAACAAACCAAAAAAAAACCTTTCCAAATATTTTGCAGACGACTTTTCCAGTCTGCTATTCCTCCTTATGGTCTACAATACCAGAAGGCTTGCTCCATGTGGAGTCTCTCCAAATATTTTGCAGACAACTTTTCCAGTCTGCTATTCCTCCAGAAGGCTATACCAGAAGGCTTGCTCCATGTGGAGTTAAATACATTCCTTAGTTGCTCTAGCCACCACTCTGCCAACCTTCATCATTTTTATGGCACTTCACTAGCCTAATAGCTGCACTGATTTCAGTTGTAATGTCCACAGAGATAGGCATAATCCGTACTGTGATGAATTTTTAACTTATTTTAGTTGTTGTAATGCAAATTTCAAACGTTTATGTACACAGTGCTGCCTGAGCCTGTGGAAAAAAATCAGTTAGAGAAGTCTGCTAAGATACAACTCAAAGGAGAAACTCTTAGCTAAACTAGTTGAATAACTTCAGACAAATACGAGCGACTAATTTAGATTGTTGTGTTTTTTTTCTGAAGTATATTTGAATACCATGAGGAAACTAATTTGGGAGTATTTCTAATATAATTGCTTCGTTTTTACTTTTGATTCACATTCTTCTTACCCAACTACTTAGCTCCAGAAAGTTGCATTTCCTGAGCAGATATAACAAGACAACCCTTGTGTTGGTGCTTCTACAAAAGTAGGACTGATTTTCAGCTTTGGCTGGTGCAGGGCTAAAATTTCTAACAACTACCTGAGCTTAAAATGCTTCATCCACCACTGTCAGAGACCCACAGATAATGTGCACTGACATGTATTTTGTTAAAGGAACTTTGTGTTCATTCTCAAGCCCTGAAAGTTTTGCTTTTTACTCCAGTGGGAGGTGGATTTGTCACACCAGCTGAAATACTGATTTGCCTCTTGGTCAGCTCACAAGTAAAGCTGCTGTAGACACAGTGAGTGCAGCCGGGCATGTTCTTCAGTATTGCTTCACTTCCCCTTTGTAGTGAGGAGACCGCAGGAAATCCACAGGAAATTCTACCTTCCTAGAAAAATATCCTGCTTCCTCCTAAGAACACAGGGATCTTGCAGCCAGTCATGACTGGAGATATTTTGGAGCAAGGCAAATTGAAGGAGAATAGTCTTTCATAGGAAGTGCCTCTAGCCTCATTGTTTGAGGCACTGAGAACTGCAGTGGACAAAAACCAGCTGGCCTGGTCAAGTGCTGGTGACATTCTGAGCAGGAGGTTGGGGCCAGTGACCTCCAGATGCCCCTTCTGAGCAACCTTTGCAACCACAGCAAATATTCCTATGAAATCAGATGATCTGACAGGGTTCTTTTCTTCTTGAAAATCTGTGCGTCTCTACTATACAACAGTAGGATTTGCACTCGGTCCTGAGCTTTTTCCGTGATAATCTTTTTTCTGTGGTTTTAATTGAATATGTATATAATTAAAGTGTTGGTTTTCATTGCAAGTTATGAATTAATTATGCCGTTCTCTGGGAATACTCAAATTTTTAAGCAATCGTCCTGCAAGCTGAATCATCATCACTTTAATAGTTCTAATATACTCCTGTAACTAACTACCTTGAACTAAAGAGTTTAACTTAATAACACAGGGAAATATGCTTAAGGTTGCAGGCCTATGACTCTACTGATTAATATGACCAGTTATTTTGAAACTTATTCATTGCTTAAGCCTTCGAATATAGCTGAGATTATTAGTGTGATTTAGGCTTCGATATCAGCTAAACAGAAGGGAAAAGGGTTTTAGTGTTCCCTTAAGGAGGTAGATCTTATATACGGTTTTTGAAGACAAGATGTTAGTGAAAAGAAGAAACAAGTCTGAGGAAGATATCTGATGTATAAAAAATCAGGTTTAGGTTCCTTCTTTGTCTCCTGGATGGAGTGTGAAATTCAGGCCAGGCTCCTGTTTTTTTCTGGTTCGGACAGAGAATCTTTGCTTGCTGCATTTCTGGGCAAAGCAGAGATAGATGAAATCGTGGAACTACGGCTGAGTGCTGTCTAGCAACACGGACTTCAGAAAAAGTCATTTAATTTTCTGATCACATAAAAGTTTTGGGGGATGTTCACAAAGATTGGCTTGCAGAAACTAATCCTCCCAAACTCTGTCTGCGAGTTGGAGCAAGAAATGCTGAATGTATCGAGTCTGCCATGGGGAGAAAAAGGTGATGCAGCTCAGGCGCCACTAACAGCTGTAGAAAATAGTGTTTTAGCCTTTGTGAGCAACCCTTTAACAAGACTGCTGGTGATCCATGCAATTCAAATACTTCATGTGAGCTGCAGTATGGTAGCAGCTTACCTTAAATTAGGTAATTGTGTAGAAAAGCATGTCCCTAAGTATGAAAGCTCATTATGCCATAATTTGCTCAAGCCTTTGATTAAAACATCCAGGTAAGCCTTGGTTTCCTTAAGAAAGGAAAGAGAGGGGATGAAACTGCAGTGTACAGAACACTCAGGTAATGCCAGACATGCATCAGCTATGTCATTACAGGTGATCCAAAATAATACCAATTTTCTTGGAGAAAACAGGAATCAGATTTATTCTTGTTTAGGAAAAGGGATGTGCTTTGGCCAAATGGCTTTAAGAAAGTGGTTCTATTTTAGGTTGCTATTTCTTTTTTCCTCACTTTGATTTTTAGGAAGGAGAGGGAAACATTACATTTCCAGGTTTCACCAGGATTTTTTTTTTCTTTGGGGGGGTGGGAGGGAGCCAAAGGAATTTACAGTGAAAAGTCCATTAAAAATACTGTTTAGAGGATTTCATCAGCTTCCTTTAGGTACAGGCATACTCGGACCAATCCTACACTATGAATTCCCTCAGATCTGGGAAATAAAGTTTTGGTACTCAGATCCTCCATTTAGTTGAACAGAATCTTGAACATGTAGTTTGGATTTTAAAAGCTCATAATCAGATGCATGAGACATTACAGAAATAAAAACGGCATAGAAATATTTTCTTCCTCTACCACTTTGTCCTTGAAGACCAAGTCGTTGCTTTCAGGTTTCCTTTCAACACAGTGACTTTCTGGGTTGCTGCAAACTCCACATAATCCCTTTGGGTCTCACATGACCCAGTCACTCTGTTTTTAGAGGAACTTGCCGTAATAGCACAGAAAAAATGAATAAATGCCATATGTCACAGCTTGCAAGAAAAAAAAGTCCTGTCTTGGTTGGTATCTTTAAGTGATGCGTCTCTATTGACAATGGAAATATTTCAACAAAAGAAACCAGAGTGTGCAAAACATTGAAAGCTAGTTCCTGCAAAAGCAACCAACCAACCAAAAAACTGTGTGTTTGTCTTTTCTCCTTCTCACCTCACTATCCCATCTAAACCTTCAATTTTATTTTCTATTTAGAAGGTTACTGGCAGTAATTTTCCATTCTTCCAAGTAAATGGGAAGAGACATTTTTAACAATGTCCTTTCTTTATTGCCTGTTCATAAGAAAATTGCTTCTTGAGACTAGGAGAGCTTCAGTTTTGGACCTGAATTTAAATGATGCTTACAGCCAGACTGAGGAAATGTATGGAGAGAAGCATGCTGGAGGCTCTGCAGTATAGATGCAGATGCATTGCACTATTAGCAAGGCCCTTGAGGAGCACACCGAGCTCTGTAATGGCAGCAATATATTTCTGTGCTTCAATTTACATACTCTAGTCTGGTCTTCATGTTTATATAACCAGAAGCAATAGGCTTGGATGTTCTGACATTCCAACCATTCTCCTCCCCAACAATAACAGGCACACAGAATATTTGGGAAGGCATCGGTTTCTACTTCGTGAAGCATCATATGTAATGGAAGCATCACAGAAGATGAGAGTTTAATAATTTGCTTAAGATACCAACTCCAATTTGGGTTATTTTGTTTTCTTTTCCCTTGCAGGAAGAAGGAATCGTTAAGGAAATAGACATCAGCCATCATGTGAAGGAAGGTTTTGAAAAAGCAGATCCTTCTCAGTTTGAGTTGCTGAAAGTATTAGGACAAGGCTCATATGGAAAGGTAATTCTTTATGCTGTCTAATCAGCTAGGGCAATGTTTAAAATATCACGTACTTTTTCTGAGGTCACTTACACTGGTACCATTACCAATTACACCAGAAAAGCAGATAAGCAAAACCAGACCACATGTCTTTCCATTTTAGAAAGACTGTTGCCAGACTGGTCTGAAGTGCTTACACAGTGCACAAACAGCTAAATTTCATTCACTTCAGTATTTGCTTCAGTTCAGTCTCCTGGAATAGCAAGCTGTTTATTTTCAAGTTACTCACCTGCGACCTCAATGATTTCTTACATGACTAAGGAAGATGTCTGTGTTGTCAGAGAGGCTGTGCTGAACATTTTGGAAAGTCACAGCACTTGCTTAGCTTCCTACTTTGGGATATGCATAATGTACCCATTGCTCCAGCTAAGGGAGTTTTGCTAGTTCAGTTTACACAGGCAGTTGTTAATAATCTAAGGGGTGCTTGCACACATATCAAACTAAAAAAACTGAAAATCATGGTTAAGCATATGTCTGTGGTGTCCTGGCCAACTAGTAGAATTTAATTAGTGAAATCAGTCAAATAAGCACTCTAGGACCACTTCACAGTTTCAAGAACGATGCGACTCGTCCTTTAAGAATAATCAGGTCAACCTCATTTTGCAGTATTCTGTGTTTTTGTTTCTTCTGTTTCCATTTTGGTTTGATGACTATTTGGATGTCCTCTGAAACGGCACACAGTGTTCTTGACTCATCTGTTTTGGAGGGAATGCAGAGCAAATGCCCTATCTCATGCTACTGGGAACAGCTGACAAGTGACTAGTAACACAAATTGATAATTTTGTTTATTTGCTTATTATGACCATAAAGGTATTACAAGCTTTGCAAGATTGCATGGCAGATAGGATGCTTTTTCTCCCCACTACTTGTAGAATTACTGCTTCTAGATATTTTACTTGGACTGGGTAGAAAAGTAGGCCAACATTTCTGTGTGCAGCTGAATTTCTAAGTGAGTTGACTTCCTGTTAATACAGTAGCAGCTGCGCTCACTTTATCGTGGATGTTGATGGAAAACACTTCAGAAAGTCTTATGTATTCGTGTTTCATCTAGATTTCATAATTCGTTTCTATAGTTGTTAGTACCAGCGGTACTTGTGTGTTATTCAAACGAGGAAACAGGAGATGGGACCAAGCAATATATATCCAGTCTCAGTCAGACAAGGGCTCAGTTAAGTAACTGTGAATCTCTCATATGCTCAGGAAACATCCTGAGAATGACTCCTAATTTAAAAGTCTCACCAAGCTGGATCAGATCATAGATCATAGGTGCTGTAGCTATGATGCTGTTCAGAACGAGAGACCTGGTACAGGTGCTCAGAGGGTCTCTCCAGCTGGTGGGATAGAAGCTCTCTCCCCCCACAAACCTTTCCTGAAAGATTTTTGAGAAATGATCCATTTATAGATTTCTTTCTTTTTTTTTTCAGAAGGAAGAGTGTTTACATTTTTCAAATTGTAAATAATGTGCTGGAAACAGATTCCCTAATCTTTTTTTTTTTTTTTTTGGCTTTTTGTGTTTTGGGTAGAAATAATTTTCTCGAGCTGCACGATTCCTGAAAAAGCAATGAATAAAATGCTTGCTACAGATCTTTGCAATCCAATTAGACATTTATCATTTGAATCATTTCAGCTAGCCTTTCCTAATCTATATATATATATAACACAATTATAAATGCGTGCTTATGCTTATTTTTGCATTTGAGTTAACTTCCTGCTTCTGTCCAGTAACAAAAGTGCTGAAATAAAAAAAGAGAAACTGTTACCTGACATTTCTGACCTCAGCAGCAGAGTGAGCCTGGGAAACCTCTCTCCTTAAAAGATAGTAATTCTTAAGTAGAGTGAACTGAACTACTGGTTCCTTTCTCTCCTGTGCTCAGATGCACTGATGACAGACAGAAATAAATAGTTGCATGGAAAAAAACAAAGATTATAATTTTAGCTATAAAAATCTGCTATTTCAAATTACAAATTCACACTGTCAGAAGATGTAACAGTGGGAAAGTATGGCAGGGATAGTCTTTAGTATTTTACGCTGTTAATCAAATACAATCCTACATTAAGTATGCACAAACAGATTTTCCACTTTTTAATTAATCATGACTTTTTTTTGAGAAAATATTTACACAAACAAATTTCAGCTTAATCAGTTGTGACGAGCTATTTGTCCAGGTGCATGTTCAGCTCGTCACAATTCATGTCTTAAGACACAGATTGCACCAAACTCTTTTTTTCTCCTCAAATTCATTGATGGCAATACTTTTAAAAAATTAGACATTTATAAGTACAAATAAGGCATAACTTTTTTTCATGTAGAGCTGTCCAAAAATGAAGAAATGCACTACAGTGTTGATGCCTATTCACCCACCTTTAAGAAATGGCTATTAATAATGCTGAACATACTTTCGTTATGGAGTAGTGGCAGCTTAGGGCTACAGCTTTCCAGTACAAGCTCAGCCAATTGTGGGTAAAATAGAAATGAAATACTTTCAAATAATAATTTTCATTAGAATTCCTGACTCGTAGTATCTGTTACTCTGTCAAATGCAGTAAATGCTCTTAACCAAGAGTTCAACTCTCATTTATGCTTATTTACTGCTTTCCATAGGTATTCCTAGTGAGGAAGATCAAGGGATCTGATGCAGGTCAGCTTTATGCCATGAAGGTACTTAAGAAAGCAACTCTGAAAGGTAAGAATTGGGAGGGTGGCCGCAGTCTTTATTTCTCTGCTATTTTAGCGTTTACATGTCTTTTTTTTTTTTTAATTACTGCTGCCTTAGAGAGTAGATGTAAGCAAAAAGATGTTTCTACCACCCTTTAAAAAACCACCTCACTGTAGTGAATGTTCTAAAAAATTTACAGAAAACATTGATTTTTACCTTTGCTGACTTTAAATGTGGGGAATATGAAAACAGATAATAACTTTGTGTTTGCTATCTGCATGCTTCTTTTATTCATTAAGGCTTACTTATAGGACTTCTCTTGGGTTCATATTAATATGCTCTGAGAGTCAATATCCTTCTATTGCTGAAGTGAATGGAAGTACTTTTAAGTAACAATATTGCTGAAATGAAAACATGAGTCCTATTGGACTGAAAGGCCTTTCAGCTGATGCTTCTCACTATATGCCCCAAAATTTCTGACAAGCTGTTTTCAAGTGGCTTTCTAAGGTGGTTGAAATCATGCTGTTTCTAACTTGTTACCAATTGGTGAATATTCTCCATAGGCAGAGGGCAAATGGCTGAGGCTGGAAGTTGGTCATCCCCTTCTGGGGCCACTGGCTGCTATGGCCTCATGCAGAGCACAAAAAATTCCTACTAAGTGGAGATACTCTGGCCTAGAAAGCAAACGTGATGCATTTGGTCTCAGCTGAAGTCCTTACTGCCCTTCTGGAAGGATAGGGAGAAAGATCTATTCTTCTTACGCCTTTGTTTTCCATCCTAGCAGAGTATCTTGTTTTTAACCCTCCGAAGCCTGAATGTTCTTGCAGATGACACAGATGCTATGGTTATGGTGTTCATTTGGCCTAGCGCAGCAACGCTGTCTTGGACGATGTGGATGTGCACAATACATAGTAGTGTCTAAGGGTCCACCCTAACGTGAAGAGAGCTAGTTTTTCAGAAAGTTCTGACCACTTAAAATCCAAATTGCTTTCATTTGCCTCAATCTGGGGAACCAAAAGAAGAAAAAACTTGCAGAGTTCCTGGCAGCTGGTGGTGGGCAGGTACAGCACCTATTATAAGAACCAGGGCAACTGAAATGAGGGCAAAATGGGAATGTACACAGTCCTTTCCAGCAGCAGAGCCTTACAAAGACACAGTAGTTTGAAATGATACTGGCATGCGGATCTTTTTCTTTACAATATAGGTAGGAAAGTTTGTTCTGGTAGGGCTACAAGGTGTAAATACCAATTTAAATAGTGCTGTGTTTAAAATATATACAGAAAAAAGATCAAGCCTATGTATATAGTATGTACAACACAGGGAATCTGTGACTTCTCAGTCAGGAGCAGAACCATGAAGCACCCCACCTGAACCAACCTCCAGAGTGTTTTGCCACTGGTGGCCAGGCACCAGCAGCCAGACAAGCCATCTGAAGGAGGATCACACAATGTGAACGTGTCACAGACTTGTTTTGTTGGTGAACCCAGAACTCTTCAGCTAAGATGGAAATAGGATTTTCTCTCTTTTTTCCACTAACTCTGAGGTCCACAGAGCAGAAGGGGCTTTGGGGAGTGTTTCTTGCGCATCCTCAGACACTCATAGAATCATAGAATAGAATCATAGAATGCTTAGGGTTGGAAGGGACCTCTAGAGGTCATCTAGTCCAACCCCCCTGCACACATGGGGTCACCTAGAGCACGTGGCACAGGGCTGCGTCCAAGCGGGTTTGGAAGATCTCCAGAGAAGGAGACTCCACAACCTCTCTGGGCAGCCTGTTTCAGTGCTCTGTCATCCTCACTGTTAAAAAAATTTTCCTTAAGTTCCTGTGGAACTTTTGATGCTTTAGTTTCTGTCTGTTTCCTCTAGTTCTGTCGGTGGCCACCACTGAAAAGAGGCCAGCACCATCCTCCTCACTGCGTCCCTTGAGGTACTTATAGACACTGATCAGTACCCTCTCAGCCTTCTCTTCTCCAGGCTGAACAGGCCCAGCTCCCTCAGCCTCTCCTCATAGGGCAGATGTTCCAGGCCCCTGATCATCCTTGTGGCCCTGCGCTGGACTCTCTCCAGCAGCTCCACATCCCTCTTGTACTGTGGAGCCCAGAACTGCACACAATACTCCAGATGTGGCCTCACCAGGGCTGAGTAGAGGGGCAGGAGCACCTCCCTCGACCTGCTGGAGATGCTCTTCTTAATGCACCCCAGGATCCCATTGGCCTTCTTGGCCACGAGGGCACACTGCTGCCTCATGGTCAGCTTGTCGTCCACCATGACACCCAGGTCTCTCTCTGCAGAGCTGCTCTCCAGAAGGTCATTGCTGAAGAAGTGATAGCTAGATCTGTAATTTTAGGTCCCCTACAAAAAATGATTGTGTTATGACAGTTTTTATACAATTTCAGAACTTAAGTGGTGATTTTAGACTATTGGTTTAGTTCCTGTTCCATCAAAAATAGGCACTTCCAGGTGCCTCTTGTGTTCCTCAGTTCAATATGCCACAGAACCACTGTTGCTGTCCTCCTTTGGCCTTAATAATACCATACTATGTATTATTTTCTGGCATGGATAAGATCCAGAAGTTGAGACTGCTTTACTAGCTAAGCTGGGTTGCATTTCTCTCCTACTCAACCTTCCTACCCTCTGACTAGTTGCTGATATTGCTGATATCCTGTTAATCTTAGGATACCTAGCACATTGATGCGAATTGGTTTGTATTTGTCACAGCTGTTTGATGCAGGCAACAAGCTTTGCTACAGTGTTAAACATAAGCGAAGGAGGAGCACATGTACCCTGGATTGGACATATGAGAAGGTCCAAACTAGTTTCTACAAAATAGTTAAACATGAAAGCCTTTTAACCTGAAGTGCAAAAATGAAGGCAAAACCCCATTGGCCCAAGGCAAGTGAGAACATTTAATAGCAAAAATTAGAATCATTGTCAGTGAGGTTCCGTGCAACTTTTGGCACACAGATAATATTTCTGACAGCTTAATTTCATCTTTAAGGGAGAGCACCGAATTATTGCTGCCCACCCACACTCAGAAAAGCTGGAATTCACTCCAGTGTGAGGTATTTATTACCCTGTCAAGTAATGGGAGCAAAGCCTTAAGTAGTTCTTAACACTGCATTCACTGACAAAAGTGTTTACTATTTACTGACAAAAGACATGATACTAGAAAAAAAATCTGCATTATTTTTGCTTCCTAACCTGTACTGCACAGTACAGGATGGAATGTGAAAGTCCAGGTTCTGGATGCCAGTGCTGGGACAGAGTCTTACAACAGATCTTCTTCATAGCAAAGTAAAATTTGAAATGAGAAAAAAAAATAAATGTGTGGGGGAAGATGACAAAGTCTTTTTTAATTTTCTGGATTGATTAGCCTGCAGTGTGGGTAAAGAGGAGTGTGAAGAAGTTAAATGCCTTCAGGAGCGAGGGGTTAAAACATACTTTGTACCTTGCTTGCTGTACAAACACAGTGGGTCGTGTCACAGGGATATCTATCCCACAAGCCTGACTCTGGCAGTGGTCAGTTTTGAATGAATAGGGGAAAACATAAGTTCAAAATGGTGTTTCCTCCAGTAAGTCCTGCTGTCTCTTGCTTCCTTTCGGGCTAGATAGCCCTTGTTATTTAGCACGAGCCCAAATTCACCAACAGCAAAAGGTAGAAGAAAGGTACAGCAATCAGCAGCAGCATTTTCTAGCAGTTTGAACTCAGAAAATTTGTTTTGTATGAAATGGGCTTCATAGATCAATTGCATTCATAGACTTAACGCTTGAAAAAATCTGCTGAACAGCAGAGCCATTCTTGCTGTGAAGGGAGAATTAGACTCCAAAGTATTTCTTTTTAGATTGTAAAAATTTGCAGGTTTGCATGTGGTAAACACAAATATTTGTGAAAATAAAATTAATCTTTACCTTATGATAGTTTATCTTAAATGTTGAGTATATCTGAATATACTCACCTGTAACAGCGTGTATGCTTGAAAGTGGAAACACTGCTGCTCATCTTGCTTGTCAATGAAAGCATCACACAAAGGCTTATTTCCTTCACGCCTCATTTTGTTTCAAAGGAGCTTGCAGGTATCTATTTTTTAAAGCAGAAAACTTCCTGAAGAAATGAGATAGGAGTTTCAAATCTCATTTTAAATATTAATCTAAGGAAAACTTCATCCAAAATGTTTGAGAATATTATGTCTGTTAGGTGCCAGATGCGGGTACCCCAGATTTAAGGCTATATGTATGAATATATAACTTGAACTCTTTTGACTATTTGTTGAAATGCAATATACTAAACATCTACATTCCCAAACATAAAACCCTCTACATTGCCACAGATGCTCAAGGATATTTAGGCACCTAAATACCTTCAAAGAATAAGACCTTTGTGCTTTTAAATGTCATTAGACATTATTAAATGTCATCTTAAAGCATTTCTTTCATGTCTTCATAGAAATTTACTTTTCTTGAAAAACAGATTTTTAGATAGAGATTGAAAGAGAATAAAGTTCATCTGCATGTTTAAAAATCTAGAGGTCCATGTCAGTAAGTCTTGACTCTCAGGCCTGAATGCATAGCGAGACTGAAGATTTGAATAAAACATTGATTTTTTTTTTCTGAGTATATGTGTTGTACCAGCAGACTGGGGCTCAGGGGATGGACAGGCTTATTACTTTGATTCACTCAGGATTTCTCTCAAGGTATCTCAAGCTCTATCAGCATTACTGGAGGTACTTCAGGATTTCATGAACGAGAACTCTTTAGATTGCTTACACTGTAAGCTTTATTAAGCATATATGAAGTGTTCATAAATTCACAAGAGGAGGCTGGATTAGCATACAAGGGCTGCCCCTGGAGCTTGGAAATTGCAGATCCATCCATCCAGGAGATATGCAATCTTGCTAAAAGGGGCACAAAGCCATAGTTCATTGATGTAATGCTTATGAAATTTGTAAATATTGCAGTGTTGAGTTATGATCCTAAAACAAATGTGTGATGGGTCACAAGGAAATAGTTTGTATCTATCCATCTTTTCAGTCATGGGCTATTAAATCTCAGCATAGGAAGCTATTTGACACTGAGAATGGAGAGATTCTACCTGTTTCTGTATATGGGATTTAGAAACAATAATCTGTTTAGTCAAAAGCTCTGAAGTGCTTTGCAGTTTGTCCTCTCCCTCAGTCTAGGCCAGCAGGCTTTTATGGGTTTTTAGTTGTGCTGACTGTTTTCAGTTGTGCTGTGTGATGTTTCTAGATGCAATAAGCTGTGAGAGGAGCTTTACTAACTCACAAAACTTCCTGGTGTTCTCGGGAACATTACATCATTGGTAATAACTATGCAGTAAATTGAATAACTTAAGTTAGGTGTCAGCACCTGGAGTGTGTAATTTTTGTCCCAGCCATTATAGAATTGAAATAGTGGGTGCCCTTCACATCAGCTAAAGCAGCTCCTTCACATTTTCCCTGTATGAGACTCAGTTGCCTTGCAATGATTGTGCTACTTAGATGCAAGACTGGTGTTTTCCCAGGGGTTTGAGAGGAACAAAACTCCAACAAAACAAAAGTCCAAGGGTAATTTAACCTTATAATGCAGAACTTCAAAAGAGCTTTCACCTGGACAAAACTTAGCTCTTTAGCAGCCGGGTTCTGAAAGGGTCTTTCCTTACTCTTCTCAGCTATGGTGCTTGGTATGAGGCCCTCTTACTGCCCTTGGTTCACCCTTTAGATTCAGGTTAATTGCCTTTTCTTAAAGTATGTTTTTTTGTTTGCTTGTTTGTTTTGCTTCCCCTCCATATCCTCCTGGGCCTCTTTTTACCTTCTTATGAACAACTCACCAGTGAGGAGGTCCTGACCACACATCCAGCTTCCTCTGCCTCCAGATTGCCCAGCAGAACTTCCCTTGTCCTTCTGTTCGGAGGAAAGACTGTTGGCTACATGTCCTTGGGAGCCTCTGCACTATGTGCTGCTGCCTACATATGGCTTCTTTGCGCTAGGAATTGTCATTCTCACAAAGCCCTGACTGTATTTTCAAAAACAATAGTATCAAAGAAGAGCATGTCCTGTAGACATGATCACAAGCCTTTCACTACTCTTTGCTTTCCCTTGGATTATTCTTTCTGTCAGGACTGCACTGCACTGTATATACAAGGGCAGCTCTCTGCAGATGTTGTAAATCCCAAATCAGTTGTTGTTTTACAAAAAGAGATCACATTTGATTTTTTCTACTGTCAAGTAGCAGTTTTTGCTAATTGCGTTTGGTATAGTTTCAGGATTTGAGAGAGAATTTTTTGAGAGTCAATAGTTGTTCTGGAGCCATAATGAAATGTTTACCCTGTTTTGCAATAGAAATCCCTTTTTTTTTGTCAGGAAAGAGCTGGGGAGGCAATGTGATGGCCTTTATGTGCCCTCACACCCCTTTGCTGCAGTAGTTGGGAAGCACAGGGAGAAAAGAGAAAAGCCCAGCTCAATTCCTTCAGAATGGCTCTGTGAAGAGTGACGCCAGGTTAGTGCTGGCTGACCCAGAACAGCTCTGCCACCTCGGGGCAGTGCTCTGCTGCGCCAGGCGCCTGGGAGCAGGGATGGGCTGATCCCAGGAATAACGAGCGGGGACGGGCCGATCCCAAGGAATAACCATGGTGCCACAGTCCAAAGCGGAGGGTAGGAAGTCACCTCCAAAGGCATCTTGTCCACCCCCTGCCACAGCGCGCTCAGCTACGCTGCTGTCGTCCCTGGCAGATATTTGTCTAACCTGTTCCCAGGCTTTCCCTATCCTGACCATTAGAAAATGCTTCCTAACATCAATCCCGTATCACCCTTGCCACAGCTGAAAACACTAGTTCACATCTCCTGCACTGAGAACAGTTCCCTCTCTGCAGTTATCTGTTACATCGCGAAGCTTTTTATCATGTTTACCCTCAATCTTTTCTGGACTAAGGATTTTTCATCTTCCTTTCCTTCCTCAGGGCTCATGTTTTCTAAATATCTAGTTTAGAGGCAGATACAGTTATACCCTAGGGCTCGCTTGCTACCAGTAGAAGAAATCAGAGGTGGCTGTGCTTGGGCTGCACGTTCTAGATTTCAGATCCCCTGCATTTATTTGTACAGAAGTAACAGCAGTGCTCCCTCTGCATCACCCAGGTTGTTGGCACACCAGGTTTTTTAACTCCACTGATATAAATGTCCTGCTGCAACAAGTGTAGAATAGTCACATTGTTAAGCTGCCTAATGTTTCTCAGTTTGGGGAATCTCCTTCACAGAAAGCTCCTAGGAAAATTCAGTCCTTGGGCAAATTTTGTAGTGCAGTCCCTTGCATGGCTCCTTGAGACAGCAGCATTTCTTGAGGGCTGTTTTTACCTTTTCACAGTTGTTCAGCTGTTCCCCTTCTGACATAGAGATAACTTTTTAATTAAGCAAAGCGTCAGTGGGCAGGACATGCCCCATACCAATTAGGTCTCCCAATGTTAACACAGGTCACTGGTTTAGCTTGCTTTCTACCCTTTTGCGTTTTTGGCTGGTGTCCTGTAGGCCAAATGGGAGTCTTCATATGAAAGTCTGCTTTGCTGGCTTTCTTTGGGCTTGGCCTAGGAGGTTTTGTCTATTGCCTCTTGTATATCCCAAGTTCCCTTTAAAGAGCCTTTTGGCTTTCTGTTTGCTTGTAGTTTTAAGAAACCTGCTGCTGAGGAAAAGAGGCTATTGCTTGTTGCCTATGAAGTCAGATGCACAGAGCATAAGGGAACTATCGGGAGCCTTTTAATCTTGTCCTTGAACCAAGGACAAGAAGTGATTGTTCAAGAACTTGCTCTTGATATCATTAGGCTGTATGAATTTTGAGAGACTAGAAAAAAAAAAAAGGTTCGTTCAATAAATACAAGCTCAAATGCTTCAGTTTTTATGTATTTTGAATTTAGGACATGTAGTCTGTTCTTTCATGGCAGGCTGTGTTTGGTGTAGGAGCGTACCTTGGTTGAGGAGTTGCAAGACTGTGATTTTATTCGTGTTTTTGCTGCCAGCCTGCCACATGAGCATAAGCCAGTTACTATTACTGCTGCTCCTCTTCTCAATTTCCATAGCTGTGAAATTAACTTAATCATGCCAACCTCCTCTTCACAGTGCTTGATGTTCATTCTTAAGGAAAGTAATAGATACTGATGATGTTATTAATAGTGCTCCCCACTTAAGGGCAATCTGCTACATTACGGAATTCAGTGGCTAAAGAATCCAAGTCAAGAAACTTGACAAGAAAATGCCCTGTCTACGTAATGCACTTAGTTTGAAGTAATCAGAACTATGAATCAGTTGCCCTTTTGCGGAAATTTGTGGTTGTAGTGGAATACTAAATTGGAAATGCAATAGCAAAATATCCCTGGGATTTTTAACCTCCCTGGTGGACTCTGAAAACCTTTGGCTGTAGTGCAAGTCTGTTGTCTATATGAAAAGCATTTGTTGTTCTGTTCATTGAATAAGTTGCACTAGTTGTAGCATCCAACATAATTGCCATTTAACCTATTTCAACTGCCTGCAACTGCAGTACATTTATGCTTGTTGGAAACCAAATTCGTTATCATCTTCTGGGAGTTGTACCCCACTGCTTTCACTGATTCCTTTAATACAACAGAAAATGTTATATTCCCTTCAGGCTTGAGGGCAGATTAACGAGGAGGTCAACAGTGCCACTTCGTGCCATTTTGAGTCGGAGTGGCCACAGCGGGTTGGACATCTTGCAGTGATCGCAGTTTGCTGCACAGCGTGGTGAATCTCCAGAGGGAAGCGTGCCAGGCACTCTGCTCGCTGCTGCTGCTGGAGGTGTGCTAGCACTAGCCTCATGCTCTGTAAAAGTTACATTATGCAGTGTAGGAGACTACCATCTGTGGTCCGTTTCAGTGGTAACAAAATTATTACTTTTATTTTTATGCTCTTCGCATGGATTCCACGTGTCAGTTATGTTTTCCTCATGGTTGTGACATTTGTGATGCTGTTCAAAGAGAGACCAGCAATCAGCACCAACAGCAACCTTTCCTCTCTATTTGGTCTATAGCATTTTCTGTCAGTATGTGAATGTAATAGGCTAGAAAGGTTTCCATGGCACAGTAATTTAACTGACATTTTCTCAGCGGTGCTAGATTATTTTTGTAAATTTGGGCAGAATTGCTCAGATAATTGTGCTGTGTCCCTGGTCATCTTTCAGACATTGTTTTGTGCTGTGACATAGCTCCCACTTGGGGGGTATTTGCGATCATTGACATTTGTTAATTCATAGCTACCTTTCAAATTCAGTTTCAGGTTTATGAGATAAAAAAGCTACCTAGATTTTAGAAGTGCTAATCAAATCTATTTTATTTTCATAATGGATATAATAAGCTATACAATGTAAAATATGAATGTTGTAGGTAGGATGTAAAACAGGTATAGCTGCTAACTTTAACCTCGAATGTTACCAGAAGAAAGAAGTATTTCAGAGTATGAATTTGGAAAGTCTATTTTATGCTTTTGTTCTTTTTCACAGGGATCCCCACATTTTAGGTCCCTGGTAGCATCCCCCTCCCTCTCCCAGAGTGTTTCCCCATCCCCATGCAAGGGCATGGATGGGCAGCCTAGCTCGGGCCCTCTCGCTTGCCGTGTATTTCGGAGAGCTACGAGGGTATTTGCTCAGCAGCTGCAGCCAGCGCCAGGGGCAGACATTTCCCTGGAGGACAGTCCCTAAAGCGGCACTTGCTGATGGTGGCGTTGAAGAGCACAGGGGGCCGTCCGTAACCACCGCACTCGGTGCAGAGCGGTGCCGGTGCCGCGCTGTCCCAGCAGGATGGCTGAGGCGGGCCCTGCTCGCGCTCGCGCTCGCGCTCGCCCCCGCTCTGCTTTGCGGAGGGGCGTTTCATGCCCACGGCATTCTCTGGAGGGGCTCTCGGAGGGTGCAGGAAGGCGGCTGAGAAGGACGGCGGTTACACACTGCAAGGCCTGGCCGGGCAGGGGCTGCAGGGGCTTCTCCTGAAAGGAAGAGGAGGCGGCAGCCGTGATGTTCTTCAGTCCCACAGCCCACATGGGCGCGAGGGATCTGCACGTGGCTACAGGTCACCGCCATGGAGAAAAGGGAGGCTCTCGCGTTGCATGAGGAGTGTCGACCCTGTGCCACGTGCTCCAGGTGTCCCTGCTGGAGTAGAGGATCTCTAGAGGTCCCTTCCAACCTCAACCACTCTGTGAGTCTGCATCAACATCAGAGGGCTCTCGATGAGAGCCTGCCTTAGGAATACACAGAAATGGTGCCATGCTGTTATGTGCCACGCTTTTATTTTCAGTATGTTTGCTACTTCTCTGGGCAACCTGTTCCAGTGCTCAGTAAGATAGTTCATTCCATATATGAATTTTTACTTCACAGTTTTCTTTCACTTAGACAGAATGCTCTAGCAGAATTTTACAGGTGTTAATCCTGGTAAAAATGACCATTTCCTTTCAGTCACACGAACACTTGTTCATTTTTTTTTTTACATGCTATATTGGAGTGGAATCCCTGCTGCAAAGAAAAAAGTTGTAAAAGATGCAACCTCGTTCCCCTGCTGCCAGAGCAGGCTGGTTTGTTACTAAATTAATTTGTTATTTAGCTTTTTCTGTCTAGTTTTATTTGAAAATGTGTAAAGTGATAGGGCTCCAATCACATTCTTTTATTCTGTTCATCCTGTTAAGGCTTGCCTGACACAGGCCGCATTTCCTCTTCTTTCCATCACTTAGCTTCTCCTATTTATATTCCTCTTTTCCCTTTTATTTTGATAAATTATTCTTCTCTGTCCTTCATGTTTATGTCCTTTAAATATTTATCTACTCTCCTCCTATCCCTCTTTAGTCCTTGCTTAGTAAAGTTTATGTTTAGATCTTGGCAGTTACCCAGTAAAAAAGAAAAAAGGAAGATTTCCTCTTCTGTTAGGTATTCTGTTAGAGTTCAAGCAGCTACATATATTTTAGGAACTGTACACAGGGCCTGAGATGTAGATGGTGAGATGCTATTAATGTCAACAGCAGTTTTACTACTGACTGTTTTAAGGCTGTGATTTCAGCCAGACACTCCCTGAACTTAGTCATATCTTCCACTAGGCTCCCTATACGGTAGTGGAGTCCAGGCTGAAAAACAATTTGCAGTTCTGTGAGCGCTGTGTTTCCCTCCTTGCAGGAGAAAAGACTAGTTCAGCCATTTTACTTATATCAGATTCTTACCATTTGTGTGACTGAAGCATGTTGATTGGAAAACTTTAGTTAGTCTGGTAGTAATTACACAAGGCCAGTTTTTCCTCTGTGCTCTAATTTAGGAAATGACCTTGCCTTGACTTCTCACACCACTTGCTGATTAGACTGAAGGAGTCTTGCAGCAGTCCTGCAGGTGCTTATTCACTTTTGTGAGGCAAAAATGCCAGTTGAGCAGTATCAAGAGTGTCTGCACAGCGTGTCAGGGCTGGGCAAAGTTAATGTCTGGCTTGCCTGAGTGTTCATCAGAAACGCCACAATTTGCTTGTAATGTTTGGGTTCTCAATTTCCATCAGCTCTACTTGCAGGTAGTTCAGAGGTATGGCTTGTAATCAGCCTAACAAACCTGAGACTGTGTGATTTACAACTAGAAGATGCATCAGGGTCTCGTGAGAGTCCTTGGAGGATAAGCTAATGTCCCAGCTTCTTTAGTGATGCCTTAAGTACACTTGTGACTCATTTCACGGATTTTGGAATTGTCCAAAGCATTTTGTTAGAGGAATAAGTTTGTCTCTGTGTTTGCCAAGTGCAAACAGCCTAATGGAACAAGTGTTGAGAGTGGAAAGTCACCGTAGCAGTCATGAGCAGAGCTGCTGTTTTGCTCGATGTGAACATTAATATTTCCTGCTGTTTTGAAACATCCATGTGTGTCACTGTCTAATCAGAGGCTTGCATTGGACATATCAGAACTAAACGGATTAAGGTGATGAAGGTAATCAAAAACATTATTTTTAATCTTCCTGTTGCTTTTTTTTCTTCAGTATGATCAGCCTATACCGAGAGGACAATTTTTTGTTGTTGTTGTTTTGTTTAAAATACCTGATTGGGCTGGTGAACACTTTCTTTCTTGTAGCACCTCTTCAGTCCATGATGTGGAATTCAGCATTTTCTGGTAGAGTATCCACAGGAAGAAGGCCATTAAGGGAAATATCATTTGAGAAAGCATTGCAAGTAAACATTTCAGTGCAGGCAGATTGCTCAGATTGGATTGTATTTCTTTTTAAAAATGATTTAATAGTTATATGTTATAATTAGAGTTTAAAAAATAATAGGCTAAAATCAAAATTAAAAGCTTTAACAAAACTGTATTTCGATTCATCCAAAACAATTTTTTGTGATTTCATTTTGGCAAGAATTGCTGAATGTAGGCTTTCTGTTCCAATTCAGAACAAAAGCCGCAGCAAAAACATCTTTGAAAATGCTCAAAATTACAAGTTTCAAGCTGCTCTACAGCAATCGTTTACCAGGACTTGCTCAGCTTATGAGCAAATCTGCCCTGGTGGCCCATTACAGAATCGCGATACATGCAGCCTCTGCAGAAAGAGAGAACGTCGCCATCTCCGGCCCTCCCAGGAACTCTCCTTCGATGTTTTACAGAAGATGCTTGGTCGTGTGCACTGAAGCCTCGGCTGGACCAAGCACAAGGGTGCGCACTGGGCTGTTAAAAGGAACTGTGCAGACCTCGTGTTGGAAACTCGTAGGGGTTCTGCTGGGCCCTGCACGCCTCTTGCACAGCAGTAGCCCAGGCGCTTTGTGGGCAACTTCAGTGCCACCCCATTCTGTGCTGGCATGGGCTGGCAAGTGAAGTCGGTGTGGGGCAGCAAAGATCCTGAGGGGAGAAGGGACTCGATCGAATGGGCTTCTTAATCCCCGAGGCACGAAACACAGGGACCAAGGGTTGTTTTTTTTTTTTTTTTTTTTTTTGCAGTAGGCCTGGTAGAAGAGGGAATGTTAGGCCCTACATCTTTTTGCATTTTCGCCAGTGAGCCAGTGGTCACTTCAAATAGCTTTTCACTCATAACAGTTTTATTTTTTGCCTTTGATGATACATTGCAGGGAATATTTGTGGTGAGAACCAAAGTACAGACAATTTTCACACTTCAGACTAAGCAGTCCGCAGGCTCCGTTCAAGTCTGCCTGCAAAATCCACAAAGCAGGTGTGTTTTAAGAGCAGAGAGCAATGACAGCAGATTAATTCATGCTGGGCTTCCAGCTTAAAAGGCAGTGCTGAAACTCATAACCCTGCGAGACCCTGAATGTCTGGATCATCTCCCTCTCAAGCAGGACAAGAGGAAAACAACTTCTTCCTTTCTGCTGTTGACTTAGCAACATCGCAATAGCAAACACAGGCCAAGCACTCGTTTAACACGGGAATGCCCAGCAGATAGGAAACATTTGGGCTGCTGCAGACTCCCCTGTGCAGCTGCATGCTGACTAGCCAAGGCTGCACCCGACAGTAGCTGTAAGGGAATCAGAGTCTGCAGGGGGAGCAGGGATACAGGGGTGTTTCATGAGAAAGTCCCTGTTTTGATTGCATTTAAGGATGGGGACTAATGTAGCTCTATGTCTTTTCAGTACTAAATGCTAAGTGTCTGTTTTTGAAGGGAAGGGAGGCCAATCTAACCCACCACTGTTTTAAGGAACTTTTATGTACTTCAGAGTTATATAAAGTAGCCAGGTCATCAAAATTTCCAGAGTTACTAATGAAGTGTTTACTGGGAAGTTTGAACTTTAAGGGCATTGTTCATATTGGTTCCTCATTTTGAAATTATACTTATTTCTAAATCATGGATAATCACCTGTCACTGCGATTTAATACTGCAATTGATGCTATTGCTTGCAATATTAATAAGCATACAGTGCTCATCTTAATATAGTACCAAACAAAGGTAGCTTACAGTAAATTTCAAGAAACAGAAATACATTCTCAGGCATCTTTTGACAGCAAATCATGTCTGGTAGGGTAAATAATTTTAAATAAAACAAATGTATTAAATCAAAAAAGATGACCCAGATGCAGCTATGCAGAAATATTGAAGATTCCCAGTTTTGCACAAGTCATAGACAGATGAATTTCCAGCTGTAGATTTTTGGCTTTTTTTTTTTTTTTTTGAGGTTGTTCCATGCTAGCAATTGGCAGCTTTTTCCGCTCTTCATCAAGCCTTTTATTCAGTGTGCTGTAATGATGTTAGTTAGAACTGATTTATATGATCGTAAGGGGTGTAATTCTGACTTGGGTGGTGTTATAAATCACTGCAGGATTTGGCTTATTAGATACCGTTGTACATCTGCTGTTTGCAGTGCTTGGGTGAGATGAGAATGGATCCATTTGGGAGTGGGGTACAGATATATCTGAGTAGATTTGATGATTGGTTCATCTCTGTCTAAAAAAAATCATATTTCATCTCTGCATAAGGACGGGAGGTTTGTATGACCATTCTGTTCAGCTGCCTGTCAGTGCTTTTCTCATGATGGTTGAACCCCCTGGCTCATTTCCAACAAAGTGGGAGAAAAATCTGAAACATAGCTGAGCTCCTACATGGCCTGTGCGATTTGTTGGCCAGGGAGAGAGATTCAGCTTTGTGTCCCGTGAGGAACAGGCGGGAGGCTGCAGTCATTTCAGCTTCCACCTGGCAGCAGCGAGCCCTCGAACAGCACATGCGGAGCTCCGGGCCCGCTGCAGCCCGCCGAGCTGCCTCCTGCCCATAAAAATGTGGGAAAAGGTTCAGGTTACTACTGCGAGGGAAACTTTGTAAGCGTAAGTCATAAAACTGTAGGAAACAAGGCTTTATTGGCTCAACAAGTGAAACTAGTGGCTCTCCCACTCACAGAACAACTTGGTTTTCGTTTTCATTATCACTTAAATATTTTGTGAGGGTTTTTCAAGTATGGACATTATGGTTTTTGTGGGGGACTTTGAGAGCACAGAGTTAGGTAACTGCCACGTAGTGGCGTTTGTATTCAAAGGAGTTTGCATGTCCTGATTAAGGAATTTGCAGTATTACACTTGTCCAGTGTTTGGATCAGAAAACACAGGAATTGTTTTTACTCCTGACGGCTCCCATTTGATTTGTTTTGTAGCCTTAGACTTCCTCATTCTGTATTTTAATACTCCTGGTGGAAAAATCGTATAAAGACACTCCACAGGGATATTGTGAGATTTAGTTATCTTCTCTAAATATTTTAAGTTTTTTACAAATAGGTGATAAATAATATAATTAGAAGTTCAATATTAAAAGTTGCAATTATTTAAGAGCCTTCTGTCATTGCAGATCTCAATATTGAAGCATTCAAGCTGTGTTTTTTCAAAAGCAAAACCAAAGTCTCTGTTTTCTTCAAAGCCAAATGTGTTATTTTATGTAAAAGGGGAAAAAAAAAAAAAACACGGAAAAAAATGACCTCCCCGGGACTTTGAGCTCCTAAAAACTAGTCTGAGTTCTTATTGATTTTTCAGAGTGCCTTTCTACAAAGGAGTGTCTCATGCTCTGTATATCTGTTTTTCCCCTTGCTGCAGCAGCTCTAGGGCTGGGCAGTAAAGGTCTGCTTTTAATGGCTTTTTCTCCATCTTTAAAAGGTTCCATATTTGGGAGCACAAGGGATCTTTCTTCCAGAAGAGTAACTTTTCCTCCAAGGAAAATAAACACATATAAAATCTGTACATGCCATTAACATTGTAATTTTACATTCAGGTAGCAATACCATCCTTTTCTGAAGGTTTCTGGTGTTGTAATACACTCCATTGAAAAGATACAACATAAAAAGCCTCTCTTTAAGAGATTTTACTGTAATACTCTGGACAGAACCACGGCATTTCCAAGCAGAATCATTAAAGCTAGATTACAATCCTTTTCTGGAAAGCCTGTATTTGTCTGGTATTCCAAATAAGTAGTCATCATACAGATAATTTATCTTCCACATATGCAATGTGTATTTAAAATTAGAATGGAGACCTTTGTTTTTGTCCACAGTACCCTGCATTAAAAAAGCAAAATAGGAGAACTGAGAATTTTGCACATACTTATATGTATATGTACGCATTTGTATGTATATAAATGTATAAATATATACTATATACATATTTTGTTATATCGTTAGTGTGTTTCAGTGCTGCATGAGAAATTTTGAAATTGAATTGTGTCTTTCTGAGCCTGACTTGTATTTTGCCTTTATTACACTCAAGATAAGTTATTGAGTCCAAGGGAAGTGATGACAGTAATGGTTGAAGTTTAGATTCATCACTTTATTTACTACTTTTTTTCTGCTACCAGTATTTTTCGATGAAGATTTGATTCAGTTAAAAGTTTCTAATTCCCACAATTCTTGCTTTCTTAATTAATAAGCACTCCACCTCCTGGCTGAGCAGGGGCATTTCTTTTCAAAAGGTCATTTTGAAAGGTAGGGTCAGGGAAATCATTTATAACTGATAATGCTTTTCACTAAATGTTTCTGAACAGATTGTTAAAGCTTTGACATTATTCCTGTGTTTTCTGTATGTATCCACCCATAACTGGCAATCATCACCTGTGTCAAGTGGGCAGGGGGTTCTATGTGTAACTGTGTGTAACTGGCAATCACCTGTGTCAAGTGGGCAGGGGGTTCTCCCCCTGGGGCAGCAGCTCGGGTGCTTGAGCAGCATTTTGGGCAGAATTGTCAAAAAGGACAAAGTGCAGTAACAAGATGTTACTGAGGCACCTAATGCCTGCCGTGTTACAGATCGTCCCTAGTTTCAAAAAACTTGGAAGTTTTCAAGAGGGTGTTCAAGAAAGACTGGCCCACTTCGAGAAGGAGTCTGAGCAGCTCAAGGTGACTCCTGTTGTATCGCCTGCTAAGGACTCGCAGGGAGGTCCAGGTGACCATGCTCCATGATAGCCAGCACGCAGTTCATCTTGGGAACAGTTATAAAGGGATCCGTATGCTTAACATGAATAAGAGTTTAGTACCTTAGCACTACTGAAGAGTAGCAGAACTGCCTTCATCTCTCTTGTCTTCATCTCTTCTTCTTAAGTGTATTACAGTGCTCACAAAATTTATCTCCTTCTACTTTTTAAAATACAGTTTAGGCTAGAAGACATTTAAGTATTTTGAGATGTGTTCTCTTATTTGAGTTTTGCATTTTGCATTTTGCAAAACTTGCTCTGGAGGGGTACTGGTGCACCCAAGTGCTTTGCTGGCATTTGTGGGACTGCAGTAGTACATCACAGACATTCACAGAAAATGAACACATAGAAGCAAACCAGATTTGCACTGGATCTGAACTAGTGTGTACTGCAAATACTTCTTCTATGAGGCTCTGGCTCCCTATGCTTTTGCCTGAAAGATGTAAGAGCAATACTAAGAAGTTAGCCACTTCTGAGGGAAGTCAGGATATATCACATAGGTCTCTGCTGTTGGCACAGAGAGCCAAAGTCTGGCAGCCCTGAATAGCAGGTACTCTGAACCACTGAATAATCTCTTGAAGTTAGACTGCCAAAACAGGCAGTCTGGAGGCAGATGTGCTCGCTTACGCCACGCTGATCTTTGTGGCAGAGCCATGTTTCAGTTCTTGTCCCCTCGCACCACAGCACGGCCTAGCTTCCTGCCTCTGATCTCTCCCATGTGGGAGCCCGCGGAGGGTTTTACCGCACTAGAGCATTTGTGGCATCAACGTCTGCAGCTTCACCATTTGCGGGTCAGCTGCCCTTAACCAAGGCAGTCCATTAAGATGTCCATAAGAAGTGCTCCCTTGCTGAATCTTTCCCAACAAATTCCTGTCAGAGAGGAAAGTAAAAAATTCTGCCAGAGGCGTGCTGATTTGGAGTGCTTTTGCGCTAACAGGATCCAGCTGGGGGAAGCAGCCAGGCCCACACAGGTTTCATGCAGGGAGCAGGGCACCCATCCTGAGGAGAGGCCTTGCCAGCTAAAAGTGCTCGGGGATCCGTCAGCACGGAGGTGTCCCTGGGCTCCCTGGGCTCCCTGGGCCGTCCTGAGGGCTGCAGTGACCACCCAAGGTGCTGCCGAGCCCCTGGTTGCTTTGCTAACCCAATTTGTGCTGGCAATGGGCACGTATTACAAAAGTAAACACAGCCCCATCCTGCAATAGCTACTGCAATGGATTTCTTCATCTCTGATTTTCTGTCCCGCAAGGGCTCTTAAGCAAGTAGTCTCAAAGTTTGTTGCTTCCTTCCCTTTTTCCCTTCCTGAGGTAAACAAGCTGGGAGGGAGGGACTGGAGAGGCAGGAAGGGCCATTTGGCCTACAGCAAGTGAAATAGCTGCAGGGGAAAGTGGAGGTGGTTTTGTCCGTGCTTTCCAAAAAAGTTCTTCCTTGGGCTTAGACAGAGCTCAAAAAAGCTTCAGCCGCAAGCAGAGCTTGCAGAGGGACTTCTGAGCAACTAAAGGAGAGGAGAGATTTGGTTATTTGGGACTCACCATTTTTTGTATTCGTCATTGTGAGCAAAAAGCCTATCTTGTATACAGGTGCATGTATTTTCTTGCACACATACTTTCTCCTCTGTGGTTCTTTATCAAAGAAGCAACAACATAACTAACTTAGGGTTGGTAAACAAAAGTGATTTCATTCTCATTTGTCACTTCAGAATTTAAGGTAATGTATAATCTTTGTAAGTTAGTATATGTGTTAGTTGATAGATGGCTGTACATAAGAGCATCATGCTATGTAACCTTTGTAAAAATTGGAACTACTGGAGGTTAGAAACATCAAATTTTACTCCAGGTTAGACTGAAGACAGAGTAAAGGCCAGCAAAATAAACACATTCAGATGATAGCTCAAGGATAATTTCATTTTAGCATAATTAAGAATTAATTTATGCAGTATGAGAAGAGTAATACTGCATAAAAATATTTGAAAATTATTATTTGGCCAAAGAAATCCCAGAAATTATATTCTCACTCCACTCAAGTCAGTGTCTGAATGTGATTTAACTTCCGTGGAGCTGTGACTTCAGCTAAGCTATTTAATTACAAGAAATATGGCAAGTTACTTTCACATTATAGTGAATTAGCTATAAATTTGTATCAGTATTATGGTGAATAAATTGGTATTTCTTCTATAAGCTCCCTCCTTTACAGCTCCTGTAGATCTTGCTTTCATTAATTAATAATAAAATCT
>NW_010577664.1:75361-137482 GCF_000705375.1 Tinamus guttatus
AATATCCCTAGATCATTACTTGACAGCTATTACTTGGCATCATTACCTGATACAGTTAGAGAAGCACTGGCTTTTATTTTTTATGTGAGATGCATAGCCAAAAGGTTCATCGACTGAAAATTAATGTTTATTTCCATGTTAAAATATCATCAGAAGTTAATATCATGAAATCTTAAGAGAAAGAAGCAGTTTTATTTGTTTATGCATAAAATATGCAATTAGCCCTTAGAACATTCTGAATCCATGGAAGATGTTCTGAGTATGCTCCTTTTCGCCCTTTTCCCTTCAGTCCCTCGTGGTTAGTAAAATTAAAACAAGCCCAAGAAGTAGAAATTCATAACTTAAAAGGCATTCTGACCTGCATTTGAAAGAATGTTGCCAGCAGGTTCAGGGCAGTGATGCTTCCCCTTTACGCAACCGCAGGTTGCTCTGCTGCATTGCAGAGCACTGGATTCAGCTCTGCGCCCCTCAGTACATGAGAGATATGGAGCTACTGGAGTGAGTCCTGCAAAGGGCCACTGAGATGACTAAGAGCTTGGAGCATCTCTCAAATGAGAAAAGGCTGAGAGAGATGGAGACTGGGGAAGACTGTCGTGGTGGGTCTTATCAATGTGTGTAAATGTCTGAAGGGAGAGTGTAAAGAGGAGGGGGGCAGGCTCTTTTCGATGGTGCTCAGTGACAGGACAAGAGGCAATGGGCACAGACTGAAACTCAGGACGTTCTGTCGGAACATGAGAAGAAACTTCTGGACTGTGAGGGTGAGGGAGCACTGCAAGAGGTTGCCCAGAGAAGTTGTTGAATATATTTAAAAACCATCTGGATGGGGTCCTTGACAATGTACTCTAGGTGACTCAGCTTGAGCTGGGGAGTTGCAGAGGGTTGTCTCCAGAGACCACTTCCAAACTCAAGTATTCTGTGATTCCATGGGGAGAAAAGGAGGAAAAAAAAAATCTTCTCCTTAAGCATGCAGTGCTAAATGGAAGACGTGGTAACATCCTCTTCTTTGATATTCAGAGCTAGACAGAGAAGTGGATAAGATGTGTTTTTTTGCATGCATCCTCAGCTGCCTCCACCTCTCTTTCATATGGCATGAATACCTGGAAATAAGAATTGTTTCTATTTTAAAGTAGCAGGTGCTTCCTCAGCTGTTACAGGTTCCGCCTGTCTAGTCCCTGCTGTATCACAACACCTGGGCTTATTTCAGGGATCACTAATTTGTCCAAGGATTGTGCACGTGAACAGTCTTCGTAATTTTGTATATTCATTGTATTCATATGTTCTTCATCTCCGTCTACTGTTTAATTTAAAGACAACCTGCAAAACTCACTTTTCAGACCAAACTTGATATTGGGGAGAAAGGACAAGGACTTTCATGTCAGTGAGAGTTCAGCACTATTTCAAATGAGCATTTTATTCATACTGGTAATCACTTGGTTTTGTGAGAAGCATCCGCCAGTCTTTACTCCCTACTCTGAGTGCCTTACTGAGACCCACACAAATGGCAAAATGAACAAGGAGGGGCAGCTCTTTTCATCTGTGTCTTCAATGGACATCTCCTTGTTAAAGGGAAGTGTAAAGGTAGCCAGCACAACCAGGATGTTGCTCAACCTGAAGCAAATAGGCAGATCCTAGCTGTGCAGCAAGCTAGGTACCATCTGGTCATCTTCCCTGAGGCTTCAGCCCCAACTCAGCTCCAGTGCTATTTTGTGGTTCTTTGATTAAACCAGAGAAGAGATTTGCTCATAAAGGAATCTATACAAATACACCCCTTTCATGTCGTGTTGGAAATGAATTCCAAATGACTCGTATAGAAATAAATTAATTGGAATGGAAATTAAATGAGTTGGAAGTGAATGTCCAGTGAAACAATTTTTCAGTGAAATCAATTCCATTTGGAAATTTATGGTGAGACATGTTAACTGTTCTCCCAGTAAGACAAAACAAAGGCATGCAAGTTTGGTCACCTGCATAAAGTAGGTATCTGCAATGTTCAGACATTATCATCCTTGACATTGAGACAGCTATTCAGATCTTGTCCATCTCTCCTCTTGCTGCTTCAGGAGCCGCTGCATAACCAGGGTTTGACCGCTTGAACAAGAAGTTAGCACTAATTTATCATTCTTGAGCAAATTGATCTAAGTACCTGGCAGCCAGGATGTAGGACCTAGAAGGGAATTGCCATAAGTGGAAGAGACTTGGACCACTGCATAGTGGAAGAAATCTCTACAGTAGGAAGGGAGTACATTTTCCTACACATTGCACCTAAAAGATGAGAGAGACTGAAGTGCCAGGTGAATATGCTGTTGAAATGTTGTTTTAAAAAGTCTTTGCTGATAGATTTTGGATGCAAATGCGCCAATTACAAAAATAATAAATAGGAGCAGGAGCAGAGAAATAGCTACATATAAAGAACAGGAAAAAAAATAAATATTTCCTTATATAATAGAGTCAGTAATAAGCCGCAAAGGAGTGACTTGTGCTGCCTGCAGTCTTGCATGTTTATTAAGGATCCCAACAGTGGGTGCACAGCTATGGTGCAATAACATAATGACAGTGCCCTGCGGTATGTGAGCTGGTGCAAGCAAGTAGATACGTTTAGGGAGGCTGTTTTGGAGTTTAAAAACAGGCATGGCCCAGGCATATGAAAAGAATGGGGTAAGAGAAAGACAGTGGCAGAAAAGGAATGGGTTTGATTTGCTACAGAATATGATTCACAGATCTTCTGGTGGTAGGACGCCATAAAAATCTATGCCTATTTGACTTGTGCCCTCACAGCATTTACATCAGGCACAGCTAGAGGCTAGAAGACGAGGAGGGCAAGTCACCACCTCACATGTCAAGGTGTAACTGATTACACATTTGTTATCTCTTCTGGCAGTTGCTGTGAAAGTGGTGATTTGGAGGAGACTAGGGTTGAAGAGGTATCAGGATATGACTCTGCAGAGAGTGTGTGGTATCTTTTGCTGTGGTCCCCATTTTCTTTAATGTTGCTGTGCCTTCTGGCACATTGCCTGCATGGGGAGGAGGGTAATATTGCAACCTGACAGGTCTATAGCCAGGAACCACCAACCTGACCCACCTGTGCAATATCTGAGATGGCAGTGCCCACAGGACATGGGAGGATTGGCACAGGCTGAAAAATCAACTTTGCAGCAAACGTTGTCCAAAAGAAAATAAGAAGGGTAGCCAAATGTGCAGTCCAAGAATTCCTGCCTGGGAATATCTCTGCCTTTCTCCTTGGTTTGGATCTACAGCATGAGAAATGCTCTGCTTCTACATCATTGATGTATTCTGTAAGGGTATGCTGTGTGATTTTTTACTCAGGGAATAAAACTGTGATCCTGCAAATTCGCTATGTTTTGCTTTTTATCTTGAGAGATGGCTTAGGCTGAGTGAGCTAGTAAGGCTTGCATCACTACTGACCTAAATAAAGCATCAAAATAGTTAGAAATCCAAGTGTCTCTCCACTCCTATTTAAAATTTTCAGATCAGCTGTTTTGATCCTATTTCTGTGCATCACTCTTCAAAGTGCAGTGACAAAATCTGTGCTTTCGTTGTGGTGCGTTCATTGCTTGGGTGCCCGGAGTACTCAGCTACACAACACATGCAGGCGATGGCAGCGCCTCTGCATGTTCTCGGGCGTCACCACCTGAAATAGTCTCATAACATTTCTTGTGGATGGTTGCAGTTGAAAAAGGTATTGGCATTGGGTAATGCAGAGAAAGGAGAAAAATTTAGTACTTTCGTTATAAAATCAGTTAAACTGTAATTGGGTAAAAAATGTGTCTATAAGATCAAGAGCTTAAAATTTGGGAACTAGGATCTTTCTTAATATCTGAACATTCTGTTAAATGAATTTAATATGAAACCTTCAGCTTCAGTTTTGATTAGTTTGAACTCAGCTCACCTCAGCAATTATTTTTCTATTTCCCTCCATTCTTTTGAACCACAAGAAGTATTTTTTTCTTACTGCTATCCCACAGTAATTCGTCTCTGCTAATGAAAACAGTTTTTATATTTTTTTTTTTACCACAACTAATGCTTTTTCTTTTTTACTGATTGTTTGGGGGGAGCTATTAAAATACTTCATTTAAATCACTTCCAGAGAGTGTTACTCAGCGAGTCATCCATATTGCTAGCGTTGACACAATACAATAAATTGTTTAAAGAGGCTTAATCTGTCAGGCCCCGAAACTGGTAAATTTTGCTTAATCTTAAATGAGACAGTAATTTTATATAGTTTTACTTTTCACGTTGACATTGTCTTTTGCAAACCATAATCATTTTCCTATTGCTTGTAATACTGTAGTGCTTTTAGTAAGGGCTGATCTCTACACACAAAAAAAGACATAGTCCTTTCATGAAGACTGACTCTTTACCTCGAGAAGACAGAGAGGGGGTACCCTTGAGAGTGACATGATTTCTAAAGGTTACCCCACAGGCCATCAGCAGAAAAGTGGAATCCAAACCACCGGAGCCCTGTTCCAGTGTTGTATCCCATGGACCATGCTGCTGCTTAATATGTTGCTGCTGTTCTTGTTCTTTCTTTATAGTTCGGGATCGGGTACGATCAAAAATGGAGAGAGATATTTTGGCAGAAGTGAATCATCCTTTCATAGTCAAGCTTCATTATGGTAACTATGATAATATATGTGATGTTTGTTCCTGAATTGGCTGGGGTCTTGTGAATAGATTTGTGTTATACTTCCATGCAAATGCCCCCGGCCTGCATAGGACTCCATCTCTAACAAAATCGTAGAGGTTACCTCTGCGAAATACTTCAGTTATGCTGAAGGAGGATTTCAGTCTTAGGTCTTAGCCTCTATCAAAATACATTTGATATAATGTTATATATTGTGTTGATAGGTTAATGGAAAAGTTAGTGAATATACATCTAATAACCCCTTTACCCACTGTTAAAAATCATTTAGGAAACCAGAGACTCTAAACAAAACCTTATTTTAATAACTAGCATTGAATTTGTAGCATGAATTTGATGTCTAGGCAGCCTAACCAGCTGTCTGAGTTCCTGAGAGGCCCATAATTAGTGTAAGGGTTTGGGGGGGGTATTTCGGGTAATGCAGGCTCGCTTCTCGCACAGATGGAGGAGCTTCTCTCTATGCCTAGCCCTCAGTTTCTGGCACATTGGAAAGCAACAATAATTCAGAGGCACTTAGAATGGAAAAGAATGTATTAATAATGCATCTTTGTCTCCCAGATGATACCATTTTCCCCCATAGTCTAAGCTAGTTTGCTTAATTGTGTAAGGAAGTTGAATTTTTCTGTTCCTCAAGTAAAGCGCTGAAGTGACAGGAGAGCTCGTGGCATGAGCGACACGCAGTTAGTTAATGTTTCAATCTCTGGAGACTTTATTTTGATTCAAACTTCTCCATCTTCTTCTAATGCAGCATTTCAAACAGAGGGAAAATTGTATCTAATACTAGATTTCCTGCGAGGAGGGGACCTTTTCACAAGACTCTCCAAAGAGGTAAGCTGATGGATTTTACTTTGGAAATGAACAACAATCCTGGATTTTTAGAACTCAGATGAAGTTGGTGGGAGTGGCAAAGGGCCTTGGGAGTCATTCTGCTGTATATATGTAATATGTAATACCATTTACCAAATTTTTCCCCACAGCAAAATAGCCCAGACTCATTGCTTGCAAAATTATAAGTTGGACATGATGAGAAATAGCCTGAGAAATCCATCCCCAGTGCATTTTGCCTGGGACACGAGTACAGAACTCCTCTAAGAACACAACTGCTGGCAGCAGAAAGCAGAGGTGGCCACAGGTTGGTGCTGGGGCCATGTCTGTGCCCAGAGCGTCACTACTTGGTGTCATCAACATTAGGCCCCTCAGCCGTTGGTCTCTTTGTAGACTGGAGAGGCAGGGGGTGCCAGAAGGCACCTAACATAACATCTTAAAAATTGATGATAGGGGTGTTTCAAAAGCTATTTTGAGGAGAAGCTGTGTTTTGAGCTTCTTGACTTTGGGAGTTACCAATGGAATAACAAGCTGTAAAAACAGTTCAAAAGTTCCCAAGGCCCCATCGCAGCACTCAAAGCAGCAATTGCAGCAAGATGCTGTGGAATGGAGGGGCTTTGCACTGCGAACTGCAGTATGTGCTGTGCCTGCAGTGCTGGTTTGCCCGTGTGAGAAAGGACAACAGGTAACTGCAATCCCAAGTAACGATATTTTGGTAAGTTCTTAGTGCATGGTAGCAGTTACTTTTAATAGCAGGGAAGAGTTTAAAGGAAACAAAACTATTTTTCTCCTGTTTGTCATGAAACCAGTCTTTGTCAGTGACACGGCATGCTGACATAGGACAGACTTCTCAATGTTCATTAGAGAACATTCTCATCTACCAAAGGCAGTTACACTTTCTGTACAATTAGAGGACTTTAAAGCTAAATATAGCAGCCCCGATTACAACCTCTCTTAAAAGGTCAAAGTTTTTCAAACCTTTTCCAATTCAGTGCATTGATTTCTCTACTTTATACTATCAAGAATTGGTCCTCTTAACTTGACAGATGTGACACATTTTTCAGTGTTTGCAGTTCATCTTGTCTGCCTATAACTTGTAACTGCTAGTGCCAAGGTATCACAAGGGAAGGCACTGTAGGAAAACATTGACAGGCTGCAGTGGAATAAGTCCCTTAATTATGGCCTTATTCCAATTGCATTGATTTCAGTGAGCGTGCAGCCAGATCCTTTATACTACAATAGGTGTACATGCAAAGCTTTGTTTCAGATTTGCTCTATATTTCTGAGATGTCTAATTTCATTTGGAAAAGTGTGTATAGATTAGGTTTTCCTGATTCTACTAATTTAATTTCATACCTACATTATTTATTTTAAACCTTATAATAATTTAAGTTTATTTTGATGTCTAATACCATTTTTATGTTCTAGATCCATTATTTTTTAATGAAAATTGTTTCTTACGTATCCTTGCCTCTTCTAGCCTTTACAGATATTCTTAATTACGATGTGTGATATCTGCCTGTTCTCTTTTTGTTCTCAGCCTTCTGCAGTTTCTCAGAGTGCTCAAATATTACAGATGCTTCTTTCCAGGAGTAGAAACTTAATTTTTTAAAAAATAGCTGTAGTTTCTACTGTAGATATTTACATTTACAGATGGCATGTAGATTTTTATTGAGATGATCGTTTTACCTCTGTCATTTGTAATATTCATCCTCATATATCCAACATTTAAGCTTCTTTTCCTGCATTGTTATCTTTGCAAGTGTTGAACTTGAGTTGAAGAGAAGTTAATATCATCTGGGATATAACTGAGGTTAACTAAAGGGTTTTTGTGCTATCTGAGCTCAGTTTTTCTGAGGCTAGAGAGTTTTTTTTTCTGTTAGAGGGAGTTTCTTTCCACCTAAAACAGAGCTTTCAGTGTTTGTGGTAGCCATATTAGCTATAGAAAAGAAACAACTGCCATCAGTCTGCATGTCCTTAAGCTCCATATGTTAGGCAGCACATCACTGCTGAGGGTATCTAAGGCTGAGCCCCATGTCCCTCATATACTGCATCTGCACTCGCTCATTCCCAGGTTCTCTATTAGTTTTCTCAAAACTAAAACAGTTGCAATCACTAGAAACTCTTTTGCACAAGGGCTGCTTCTTACAGATGTTTTGGACAAGGACATGGCAGGTTTGTTTCCCGCACAGTCCTCCAACACTAGCCCAAAAGGTGCTCTCACACATTCTCACATGTAATGCAGGTCATTTTGCACACAGCCTAATGGCACCCTGTGGAAGTACCATGCTCAAGAGTGCAGGCACACTAGGTCAGGTGTGACCTGAAAAAAATATCAACATAAGTCTGTGTCTTGGGACTCCAGGATTGCAGTGCAGACTGTCTGTATCTGAGGATGCAGGGTACAAGGGAGACCCAGGCCACCTACTACATGGGGGTAAGGAGGCTGGCCAGCTCGCAACAGGATCAACCCTGAGCAGAGCAGCTGCAAGCCACTTCCCACTCTTGTCTAGAAGCCAGGTATCGTTCCCTTGGTCAGATGTTTTTGGTGGTCTGGGCAGGAGTCCAGTGGCCGCTGAAGGCCCTGGAGAGGCATTCCTTGAATCCTCAATGAGTGGGTTTTAAATCAATCTCTAAGTCTCTCCATGCTGTATATGCTGTTAATATTTGGGAATTAAATGTGCTTTAGTTTCTAAAACAAGTTTTTCACTTCCCCAGAGAGGTTTCTGCATTTTATTTTGTGGGAAGTTAGGAACCAAATGCCAAGTTTTTCGCAAATTAAGATACATGAAAGCAGTAAGAACTGTGCTGAACATATTGAGTTTTGCCATTCATTTCAAAAGGCTAAGGAATTGGAACCTTATTATATTAACATGACATCATCTAAACAGATCAAGCATATGAATGAGAGCAGCATGCTTTAAAGAATGGAGAAAAATACTTCAAAGATTGAATTTTGTTTTAAAAGGAGAATCTGGAAAGAATTGCTAAGTGAGCCTAGACAAATTATGGAAAATTGAGCGTGATATGATGGTCATTCCATCATTCATGTGTCAGACAATTCCTTCCCCATCTCTGTTTAAAGCAAGCCAGCCTACCTTTGTCTAATAAATAGACATGTTCTTCTTTTCTTTCTCTGTAGGTGATGTTTACAGAAGAGGATGTCAAGTTCTACTTAGCTGAGCTGGCCTTGGCTTTAGACCACCTCCATGGTCTTGGAATTATTTACAGGGATCTAAAACCAGAAAAGTAAGTTAATGAATAAGAGAGGATTGTAACATAAATATGTGAACTTTTAGGTCAGTTATGTTCCTTGACATACCAGTAAGTCAAAAGATGCCAGAGACTATTCTTCCTGTATCTAAGGATAGATCTGTGATCTAAGACTTTACATGGGCGCGTCGAAGTAACAAGCATACATTGAGATAGTGGTTGAGGCAGTGCTATTGTGAGCACCATTATTCAAGGTGATCCAGTAAGACCTGGGAAACCCTGTGCTGTCCAAATCAGAAATATTGCAATCTGTTTAGCTGTGTTTATTTTCAGTTATACCACAAGGCTGAGGTATAAACTGAGCTCTAATCTCTGCTGTCCCAGTCCTGCATGGTCTTCCTATTATGTCACTTCAGCATGGAGCCAAATACTTTAACTCTGGTCCAATGTGATCTAGTCTGTGTGTGCGTGGTCTTATTTTAATGAATGATCTCAGTGCAGGATCTCTGTGCCTTTGTAGCACTGTTGAGTAGCACTGTTCTGGATTTGCACTCTTTAACCTGGTTTTCCTGTTGATGCTATATAAACTGTTCAGTGCAACTCCACTTCCAGCTCAAACAAACTACGCCCTGGCACAATGCAATTTCACTACTACTGCTGTTCAAAGTAAATGAGCATCTGTGAATACTAGTGTATGTACTAGCTCATGAGAAACATAATGATCAGCAATTTAAAGGACTTCAATTGACCGTCCAAAATATTTTCCCAAGAACAATTCAAGCTTATATATACAGCTATTTACTGTTCCTAATGGGTTACAACAGAGGTTTTTCCCTTTCTTTTTTTTTTTCTTTACATTTCTTCAATAGACTAAATGACACCCACAGTGGTATGACTGAGAATCTTGTGATACTGTTTTTATTCTGTTCCATTTGCCAAGTGAATTGCCTACTTTTTTGTGTCCACTCTGATAAAATGTGCTGCAATATTTCAAAGTTACTACCTTTTTAATGAAATGGTTGCAGCCATTTAAAAGGATGATCACTGTGAAAAGTCAGTTTAGCTGTTGTTTACACTTTCAAAGTATAACAGCATGAAATAAAAAGGAATTGTAAAATGGTAGCACTAAAAGAGAGGAAAGAAGGGATGATCAGAGAATAAGTTTGTTTCCACAGTCACTGAAAGAATTATTTGCAGTAAACTGCATACCTGATAGCAGGTACATTGTTTTCTGCTTGTTTATATCACTCGAAGCTAATTCAAAGCTAATTCATTGCAATAATTATAATTTTCCCCATTGTTATTTTTTTTCACATCAAGTGTAATTTTTAGTTCATAAGCATAGTTATGTGAATTGGCAGATGGCAAATGTGGAGACACCCAGCTGTACAAAAGGATCCTTAAGCAAGGGAAAGTTGAAGGCAGCTGAGGGTACTGTATAAGGGTGTTTAGGAAAGAGAAGATGGAGAAGGACCTGGCAATCAACTTTCAGAAGATGCAGGATACCATCAATAGAAAACAAGGATCATTTCATTTTTTCCTTCAGACAAACATCTAGTATATGAATCTGTGAGGAAGTTTATTTTTGGTTCTCTTGACCTAAGGCAACATTGTCATTCTGAGAGCTGCATTAATGCATTAATTAATCTAGCGTATGTAATCACAAAAATACATTTAAACATGCCTGTTACATGGCTAGTGCTTAAAATTATGTCTCTTCAAGAAATCTAGGGGAAAGGAACGGATGTGAAGCAGCGAAGTATTGAGAAGAAAAAGCTTTAATTATTGAACAAATAGTTGAGACTTATCTGCTGGCCTTTACTTGATGAATTATACAGTAAAATCCAGTTGTAAACACACACAAATGGCAGATCACCTCTTTTCAGTTATATTTCAGCCCAGAAACAATCCTTCATAAGAGTATATGCCAATGTGGTATTATTATTTCCTTTTTAGTAAATGGTTTAAAGTGTTTCTTTAAGGGAATAGGAATATAAAAATAGCTAAAATGTAACTATGCCATTTTGAAAAGAGGAAGAGTACTAAATCCAACTAGAACTGAGGAAACACTACCCTCATCACTGCATTAGTATTACTAGACAGAAGTTACTGGAAATCATTATTTTTCCATTTCAGTATTCTTTCTTGTTACCATAAAAACTAGCAATGCTTTTTGCAAAGTGCTGTCATTTTTCTCACGAAAATGTTGGAGTGCTTTTGTAAGAATAAAGAATGTTGGCACGTGGCAAACATGAGAGAACTTGACTTCAGCTTCCAGAAAGAATTTTTGCTTATGCTTCTGGACAGACAAATTAGCAGGGGCTGAGGTCCATGCAGTTAGACTGTGACTACTCATTATGCTCTATAGTCACTTTTTTATTATTGCAGCATAAACATATTTGTCTTTGGAGTTCACCTGAGGTCCAGTGAGCCAAAGCCATTACTATTTAGTGCTTTTCTCTGTTTTTATGACGGACAAAAATCTGTAGCTCTTTCTCTTGCTTGAAGCAGAAGCTCTGCAGTTTTTTACTTTGAACACTGTATTCTGTCTGAGCTCAGTTTGTATATCCATCCTGAGTGTGCTGTGCAGTGAAACCAAGGTGCCTTATCCAACTTCCACATCCTGTGTGAGCTTCAGATATGAAATTAGGCAGACGTTGGAGGATCATTTTTTCTTACTGGAAGCATAGAACCCACTGGTAGTTTATACATACTTTTGAATAATGCATATTTGCTTTCCTGTTTTCAACATGTATTATTCATGTTTGTTGAATATATTCTGTACCTGCCTGATGCATGTATGCTTGCTTTTTACCTTGCAGCATTCTTCTTGATGAAGAGGGCCACATTAAGATAACGGGTATGTGAGCAACAAAAAACTTAATCTCTACCAGCCATATGACTTTTCTGGAATATGTTCCATGCATCTTAATTTTTTCCTTGGAAGCAATTTGCTTATAAGAAGTTGGACACCAGAAGAGTTAGAGTATTGACATTTTTCCCTCTGGTCACTCCTGTGCTGCACAGCACGTGGAGAAGATGGTGTTGTGTTGGGCTCTGAACTGGCTTGAAGCTTCCAGACTTGACTGCCTGCAGCCATGGGTGGAAGGATGCTTCCAGTATGATTCTATTTCACATTCATTTATCTGAATTGTTACTGTGTAGAGGACACCTGTGAAGACATCTCTTTGCCACACTGGAGATGCTGTCTAGCCATCCTCTTCACTATTGTCAGTTTAGGATTATTATTTTAATGTCATGTCAACCTGAGCAAGAACTTCTATTACTAATATCTTTGCCAAATCTGGAGTATTTTGCTTATTTAAATTCCCACTTCTGCTTTGGGCCAGAACCTCAGCTATGAATGGAGGGAATAATACACAATGCTTCCAGAAGACAGTCACAAGTGCCAGCCAGGCACTCTCTTGGCCAGGGTTTTGTGCACATGCTTATGTGGCCTTTCTGTGCACAAAAGCTGCACAGAAACAGGAGAGTGATTTCTAGGTTGGTTGGATGGTATGCTCTTCTTCAGTTCTCCTTGAACTGTTTAAATGCATGAGAGTGTTAATCATCTTTTTTTCAAAACCTGACAAGTCTAATTTCCATTTGTTTCAATTTATTTAGATTTTGGTCTGAGTAAAGAGGCCATCGACCATGACAAAAGAGCCTATTCGTTCTGTGGGACGATAGAATATATGGCCCCAGAGGTGGTCAATCGACGAGGACACACACAGAGCGCAGACTGGTGGTCTTTTGGTGTGCTCATGGTAATGAAAAAATTGCATTTGTTTGGGAGGGGAGGCTGTAGAAGTGATTAGATATCTCGTACACCAAAGTATCACTTTGAACAATTGAGGGTTGGTAGGAAAGTAACAGCTGAAGTTTGCTCGATCATTTTCACTGCATCAGCAGTAGGATACTTCAACCTGATGCAGACAATACTTGAGGTAACGTTTGGCCACTGTTTTCTCTTTTCCTTACCCCAGTTCTTTCATTAGCTGCTTGTTTCAGTTGGCTGCTTGTTTCAGTTTCATTAGCTTTCATTAGCTGCTTGTTTCAGTTGGCTATCAAAAGCCATGAATATTTGTCTTCCATGGAAAACAGCAGGGCAGCCTCAGCAGAGCACAAACATTTGATAACAAACGACTGTGTAGTTACTAACATGGTTCCTGTTGGTAAAAAGTTCCTCAAATATCTATTTTCAGAGGTTAGGGACATCCTTTTAGAGAAACTCGAAGACTGACTCTTTCTCCTTTTTGTTTTTCCTTTTTATAATTGAAAATGACATATTTTAGAGGGGATTCTGAACATTTCACTGTACACAGTGTGTAGAAAAGTGCTTCTTTTGCCATTCATTTTCTGTCTTCATGTCAGCATCAGAGACTCATGTTTAACAAATGAGATTCAGTAGTTCCATTCACTGTATCCAGCAGGGAATTTCCTGTCAGTTGGTGGGAAGCCGTTACTCAGGAACATTTTTTTTTTCCTGTGGGTGAGGAAAAAAAAGACATGTGTATGGGCACCAGGTCATCCTCCTTTCTTTGCAATTTTGCTTTCTTGATTATGCTTGGATTTTTCCTTTGTCTTGAGTACATCTTGAAGTTGCTTTAAAAAGAGGATTACAAAACAGTGTTTAAATGATTGTTCTTCACAGGGATAAAGTGAGCAGAAGCAGACACAAATGCATTAATTGGCACAGAGAAGTAGTAAGGATTCATCTTTTATTGCTTGTCTTTGCACTGAATTGACTGTACAAAAGTTGAAGTTTTCTCTGCTATTGCTTAACTTTTAAGAGTCCTGCAAGCTGTTTCTGGGACACTTCAAATTTCAGAGGCAATGAGAGTTGACTTTTTATACATGGAAATCACTACAAAATTAGTTAATAAGCAACATGAATCTACCAAAGATCAGTCATGCTAGATTAAACTGATATTTTGCCTGTTTTCTAAACAAAGTAAATGAAGGGGATCTCATCTTCCTGTATTTCAGGAAAGTATTTGGTGTAGTGTTGCAGGGGAAAATATTTATTAACTTCATTAGTACAAGAATTACCTGCACCAGTCTATGAATGTATCACAAGGAAAAATAGAAGAAAGAAGCTATTGAAGCTCAAGAGTAATACTGGCCCAGGAGCAGAGAGAATTAAACTCGTCATGAAGCAGAGTAAGCCTGGAAATCAGAAGAAAGCTCCTGACTGCTAAATAAGTGAGACCCTGAAAAACACTTTCCAATGTTACTGAATTCTGAGGGGAAAATCTAGCTACAGTGGAGCTTGATTGCTTTATGACAAGGATTTGATAACATGCTCCTGAGTGCTGGACCTGAGATGCAGCTCCAGGAAAGGCTCTCAGAGAGCTGTTCAGCTGCCCTCATGCATCAGAGTGACCCATCCCAAATTAGGTCTTTGGTCACCAAGTTGGGCCCTTCCACCACCCCAAGCCCCACCAGTCTGCAGTGCCACTGCCGCTTAGAAGGCTCAGTGGGAAGTTGGTTTGTGACAGGAGTAATTTATCTTCAGAGTCGATACGAGAGCTGCAGGTTTTTGAAGCAATTACTCCCGGAGTCGTTTTATCCAGCGGAGCGTTGTCTGTGGCGCACGGATGCGGTGCGTTCCTCATTCCTGCAGCAACGTGCTCAGGTCACAAAGGTGAGGCTGCTCTCCTGGAGCGTGCAGGCTGCACATCTGTTCAATGCATGTGCTAACGTGCCCACCAGCTTCGCATGGATGATCCAGACAGGCCAGCATAACAGAGTGGCTGTGCCTAGCACTGCGCTTCGCCCTGCAGAACCACAGTAGTAACTGAAATTCACTTAGCAAACTTTATGGTATCCAGACTAATTTAGATAGCTGTGTATTTCACTATGTGTCGCAAGACATAGAGTATGCTTAAGTTTTGTTTATTCTAAGCAGACAGTGTCACCAAAGGAAGTAAGGGTAGGAAGCAATGTGAAAGCTACTGAAATCTTTATCTGGGGGTCTGCATCATTGGTCTAGCTAGTTGACAGCAGTTGGTGTGGCGTTAACTGCTGTTATTTATAACCTAAACTTAAAAGCAGCAAAACATCCTCATCTCCTATGGACATGAATGCATTTGTGAATGTTCAGCACATCTAAACCACTTATCTTTATTCAGTGAAATCAATGGGTTATGTCTCAAATAATAAATACATAGAGTCCTTTGAATACTTTATTGTAGCTCAGTTTTGGAGAATAGCTGTGCATTTTCACTGTCTATCTCTAGTTAAAAAGAAATGCTGATGTATTGATACATGAATTGTTTTTCTCTCACCTGTTCTTTTGCATATGTTAAGTTTTGCTACACTTTATTTTTTTCTCCATCTTTCCCTTTTCCATCCCCTCCCCCAGTGATTCAGCATATTAGAATTAGAAAAAAATAAGAGTCAATGCAGAAGGAGATGAGGTAAGAAGAGGAAAATGATTGCCACTGTAAACTGATGCTTTAAGCCTTTGCGCACTGCCAGTCATCTTGGAGGAAAAACAGCTTTAATCATGTCAGCCTTTTTCCTTTTTAAGAATTAACTAATTGGAACAGGAAAAGATAATATCCATGCTTTAAAAGTGCGGGAGGATTTGCCTTTGCTCATCTCTCCTTGTTTTCTGTCACTTATGTGTTCTGTTAGGGAAGCTGGGGTTTATGTCACTCTGAAAAACTGAAGAGAGATAAATGATATCCAAATGACTTTTTAGCATTCCTCTCCAGGTAATTTGCATTATGGTGTGACATATGCATAGAAAATATATCAGTTGGTGGCATATGCGTAGCTTGAAAGGAAGTGGATGTGATAGTGGAATTTTCATATCTAAAATCTTGATCAATAGAGGGAAAATACATTTTCTAAAGTGGGGAATATTTTAAAGAGATATTGATGAACTTGTGCATAACCCAACCATCAAAAGAGCCACAAAAAAAATGAAATGCTTTCTTGTGTGTTCTGTTCTTTGGACTGGAATTAATGCTGTAATATGAAGAAGCTAGCAGGAAACTGTTAGCAGCACGTTGTCAATCTGCATGGACTGCGGCACAGTCTAGAATCAGACTGAATATTTGAAGGCAACATCAAATATGTTGTGATTATTATTAATATCAAAAAAAAATCTGGTCTTCCTAAAATCAGTGAGTTTTACTGCCAGCAGTAGTAAAAGTTCATGTACCACCAGCTAAGTCTTTGATGCAGGCAACAAAAACAGAAAAGTTACCTGCTCTGTTTGTTTGCTGCTCAGTTTGTTTGAATCATTTCATAGTGGTTTGCTATGGTATAGTTACATGAATCTTGAAATTCACCCTTTTCAAGTATTCCACAGAGGACGGTACCTGCCTCCTATTTAGTAAGTGATAATAACTGTTTGGACCCAACTAAAGTTTGTGCAGGAGTGTTTGTGTAGTTCTCCTCACTAGACATTTTGTTTTCTGCTTGTATGTTTGCATCTGAAATTTTAGATAGGACGTTGTTCTGTTTTAGTAGTGTTCTAGAGAAGCTTTGCATCAGGAAATCTGCATGAATAATCAGTTGACTTAAATTGTTAAAAACCTGTGGATATAGCTAATACCTTTTCAGTTCCACTACGAGAGCCATTAATGCCCACATTGTCGTCTCTGAATCCCAGGTACACTGGCTTGCACTAATATAATATGCAGACGTTTCTTAGAAGGCCTCTTGAAAGAGTAGTTTCATAGTTCATCTTAGCAGCTGATTTAGAAAATCACAGACCTCGTGGAAGTTGTATCTCTTTTCACTGCAAGAAAAATACTGGATGTCATTGAGAGCCAGGTATACATATTGGTGTAGAAAGGGAGTCAAAGTAGGAGAGAGACAAAGTTCTTCTGAACTATAGGCTAACAGAATATACAATACGTGACTAATTGGTAGTCAAGAAAAAACCATGCAGATGCAAGGGGTGCAGAATGTGCCTCACAGCAAAACTGTCGAGTGTCCTTTGATGATAAACCCCTGCAAAGCTGCTACACACCTAGACCCAGCTCTCAGTCACCCTGCTATGACCCACACAACTCTGTGTCTATGGGAAAGGGGGTTAGCAGCAGGTGGTCTCTTCTGTTTGCATGTTTAAATTTAACAACTTCTCAATATTTTGATAAATAAAGAGGAAAGTGGGGTATTGTGCTATGGCTTTGACTGATCAGATGAATTATTTCGATTTTCATTTATTTTTTTCTGTTTCTTTATTTAATTCTTAACCTTCTTTAATGGGTTATAGAACCAGGACTGCAATTAGAGAAATCAGTTGTTGCTCTTTCTTTCAGTTAATCGAAGCAAAAATTTCAGGTATACTTTATTCACTGTAGCTTCCTTTTGACTGAAATATTGACGTTAAGTGCATTTCTTCTGAATTTAAAATAGCAGTTTGTACTAAACACAATAACAAAGTGCTAGACATGAGAGCAGCACAGTGAATGTTCCATGAAGTCTCCAGGATGGTCATTTCCCTTCCCTCTCCTATAACTTCAGTTTCTTTTCTCCTTTCTGCCTTCCCTGCCTGCCTTCCTGGACACTGCATCTGAATTTCTTGCCTTCAGGTTCCTTGGCCTCCTACACATGATGTCTATACAAATCTCTCAGTGATATCCTGCTTGATGGAAACCGCCATCATCATCTTCCCATGTAGCTGCTGACCAAGCAGTTGCTGTTAACTGTATCATCTTCATCAGTAGCATCAAGCTAATTTCTGCCAAAATAAATGAACTGTTAAATTAGGTTTATAATAACAATAAACTAATGTGAGCTGATATAAATGAACACTAGGAATTTTACTTGAAAATAAACTTCAGAAATCCTGAGGAGGGTTCAGTACAGTACATAGCACTTTTCTTACTGCCTTGGAGAGAATCATTCTCTTCCTCTCATCTCTAGTATGTTTGAACACTTTTATTTTGACCTAGGCCCTTACTGGCCAGAGTTATTTTGAAATGAGACTTAAGCTGGTATGTCATTTAGGCAGCTTATAAAATTCTACCTCAATCATTTTCTTTCTAAAAACATAGCTCTACAAGGCAACTGTTGACTTTCCTGGTCCAAACAGGAGTTTACACCTTCCAAATCTTGTTTCTATGTCAGCTATAAACATATTTTTAAGCATTTTTTTCCAGGTGTTTTAGTAGCTGAGAGTGAGAGAATTTAACAATTTGGATTAGTCCTTCAGTTAATTACAGTGAATGAGCTACCAGCCCTCCAAGCTATCCTGTGTCTTCATCACAAAACCAGGGCAACAGTTTCATGGTTTGGAGATTTTTTGCCTTGTTTTCTGATTGCCAAAGGTGGAACTGTAAGAGCCTTTTCAGTTCACAAGGGCTCAGAATTTCTTTAATCTTCAATGAGCCTGAGCCGTTCTAAATTCAAATGTGAGACAAGCATCCAGATTCTCGTTTTTCAGAAAAGTTGTTTTTCGTGACCACGAGAAGTGACTTTTCTAGAAGCTCACTCTTCCTGTTCAGGAAATCTAGGGAGAGCTTTGATATTGTGATCAAGCACAGCAGCTATTGATAGGTTTTTCTTCTTGTATTTTAAGGTGACATTAATTTCACGTAATTTTGGCCATTTAAATAGCTAAACCAGTTATCTAGATTTCTCTTATCAAGTCATGTAGAGAGAGGGGGCCTTGTCAAAGAGAATTCATCCTATCTAGGAGCAGTGTTGAGTTTGATGTAGCTTCTTTTGAAATTAGTTCAATTTGCTGATTTTTGAAGTGAGAAAATCCCTGCCACAACTTGGCAAGTCGGTTCATTGGTGTGACTTTCTGAGTTACTGTGCTAGCAGAATGCCAAATAAATCTGTTTGAGTGATAGTTGGCTGATTATTGCTTTAGTTTGCCTTATAAAATTTCATGCTGAGGTCACTACTTTGGTAAATCAGATTTGAAATGAGGTGTGTTACAATATGTCTGCTAAACTATTACTTTTGGATTTAACTTAATTTTATTGCTGTAAAGATAAAGGAGGTTCACTTCAAGCAGCAAAATTTAAATAGCCTAAGCAACTGCAGGTCGAGTAGTGAAACCTAAAGGGAAAAGACCAAACTAGTTAACATTTAATGAAATGTTTGTAAAAGATCAGAATGCATCAGTGAGAAAAATATCCAATTTAGCTTTTATTTTGATAGATTTTCCTGGAGAAATGAACCAAGACAGAGATTGTACAAAGTTTTATTTTTAAGATATGTTGTGATTTCATTGAAAATCGCCCTATTTGGATGAAAATCCACCTTGTTCGAATGTTTCTTTTCATCTTTCATCATGATTTGCCATTATATGCCTTCTGTGTGTGAATTCCCAAAAAAAAAATCTTCACAAAATGCTGTTCCTCAGTATGCCAAAATTTTTGCAGAAGTTCAAGCTGACATCTCTTCCGCTTAAGCAGTGGTACACAGTGAATTGCTTCTGGGAAGCACTGGCATTTAAAGTTTTCATTTTCTTAAACTTCAAGACAGAAAAAGTAGTAATTTCTTTCAGTATAAGATGGAAAAAAAAGTTTTCTTTTTCATTAGGAAAACTTGGGTACTCCAGAACAGATACAGCACAGCCATTCCTCAGTATCTGTGTTTCCTCTTTTGTGTCATTTATATTCCAAACTTGAATATTACAGGAATATATTAAATGTTTAAATTACATTTAGTGTCTGATACTGATAATGTTTTAAATTAATGCATGTCAGATGTTAGCTATACCATAATTATTTTTAAGTGAATGATGCCAACCAGGATCAGGGTATTTAAAATCTTGTCGCTTCTGTCAGTACTGATAAAAGGATATGCTAGTAAGGCAGCTTCTAGAAAAAAAATCAGAAAACAAATCCAGCTATTCTTTTTGTTAGTCATTTGTTCAGTGGTCCCTCACTTCCTTGTCTCCGTTGCCCTATTTTGTGGTAATAATTGAATCCTTAACTTTCCACAATACTTTAAAGATGTATAGATTGAACAAAATTGTGAGTAGAAAGTGATGTTGTGTTTGTGATAGCTGTTTTTAAACTGGAAAAAAAGGAAGAGTTGAACTGTGGGTCAGTTTGTCACATTTTATTAATGACAGGATTGTTTTTGCACAAATGTGCTTCCTGACAGCAGTGAAACTACTTGTGTGATGAGGTACCAAAACTCCAAAGGGCAGAGAGATTCTGTCCTGTCCTAATGGGCATTATAGCTATGACTATTAATCCATGGGTAGCTGTTATAGTGAAAGGGATCCACAGTCTGACCCAGACATAAGCAAAGAATAAATCCCCTTACCCTCAATGTCAGTGAACCTTGTCCTCCTTTAGGCCAGGGTTGAAGTGTGTTCTTAGTCTGGTTTTGTTTGCTGATGCACAACCTCCATCATCCCATAGTCAGAGGAATCAATGTCTGCTGATACCCAAATGAAATGTTGTGGCCAGAGCTGTGCGAAAGCCCTGGTATTGAATCCCTACAAGACAAGCTTCCTTCGCTGAGGTTTTTTTTTAATTATTATTATTATTACAAATGTGGAATTCCTGTCAGAGCCATTGAAAACATTATTCAATTTCAAAGAAGCCATAAATGATTGATGTTTCAGGTGTGAATTAAGCAAATATTTGATAATGATTGGGAATTTTGCTTTGACATTTGGGTGTACTTAAGCCTGACATTTGCAAAATCTAATGCGATTACAGCCAGGGGAACCAAAAAAAAGTACACTCAAGTGCCTTGGGAATGGGGGAGTTATGCACGTTCCTCCTGCAAAGCACAGCCAAGGTGTCTCTATGAGGTGAAAAGACAGAGCAAGCAAAGGCAGTTGGACCCAGGCCGAAAAGATGGGGAATGATGTGGGGACCCTGTTTTCTTCACCCAGCTTCACCCAGGGAAGGACAACCGTGCCAGTTCAGATGAACAGCCCGTCTGGCCAAACACCCTGTCTCCAGCATTGGCTCTGGAGGAAGACTAAGAACAAGACAACTATATTTAATGTTTCTCCCCAAATATACCAAAACTTGCCAGGTGTCAGCGTAAGCAGTTTGTAACAAGACTCTAAAACTAAACTGTCTTGTTGTTCCATGATGTTCTGCAAAATACAGGTTTGTACTATCCTTTTTTTTCTGAACTACAAATTTTTGGATAATTTCTGTTCCTAGAGTGTTCCACCGTGTTTAAAATAAATAGAAGATGTGTGGCATGTGTGTGGTCAGCTGTGCAGATTATCTCAGCACTCGGTTGATTTGCCCTTTTGTTGTTATTTGACAGTTTGAGATGCTGACAGGATCGTTACCATTCCAGGGAAAAGACAGGAAGGAGACAATGGCTCTTATTCTCAAGTGAGTAGTGAAATCTATTTCATTTTTCTTACTGTTATCTGTACCCTTGGGGAAGGTGGTGGGTCCTAGATATATGAAGGGTTGAAGATAATGATCAAAGCTGTACACAGCAGCAATCTGGTATGGCAGGCACAGCTAATTCCCTGCCTGTGGATCTAAACCAGCCTTCAGAATAAATAGCAGGAGGTGAAATACTGAGAGAATCCTGCAGGAGAAACTAATCTTCCTGTCCTTCTAAAAGGCTGTCATTATATACATGCAAGTGAGAAGTCAGATTTGTGCAAGACAGCTTATTTTTATGTTGCATCCAGAGTTTTAAAACCTTTTCTTTTTAGATTTCCCATTCATTTAGTGTTAAGTGCATGCATAAGTGTTTCAAGATTTGAAACTGGTCTTTGCATAACATCACATTTTTTGTCTGTAATAGAGAATTATCAAGGGAAGAGTTTCCCTTTACTTCCCAATTCCTTCAATTCGAAACATGGTTTATTATCATTGTTTTCTTGACGCTTTGTTTGTTTAATTTTGTCTTGATTCCCAAAATTATTTCAAATGTTTTTTCAGCTAAAAGGCTGAAAAAGTTTGCATACGAAAATGACCTGTTTGAGTAAATCTTTTGCAACCTATTTACAAGGTCTTGAGATTCATTAGATCTACATCCTGTGAATCCAGTGGTAAAATTTTCTATAACTTTTTCAAGATCAGTCCCTCAATTTGTAATATATTTATGTAGTCAGGCCTTTGGTGACCAAATGCATGCATCTGCCTGTCTAAATCACTACAATCCCATTTTTTAAGCCACAATGTGATGGAGAAAAATTTTGAAAAAATCTATTTTCTTTTCAAGTGTTGTGTTCTTTCAGAGCCAAGCTGGGGATGCCACAGTTCTTGAGCATAGAAGCCCAGAGTCTGCTGCGAGCCCTCTTCAAAAGGAACCCCTCCAACAGATTAGGTAGGAGCGTGCATTTGATCTGTGCATTTGCTTTGTGTGCTCTGGCTTGTAAGGTAGTGATTGCTTCTCCCAGTTTATCTTCACTGATAGTTATCATTATACTGCGATAAATCTGAAGCATTACTAGAGAAAACAGCAAGGAGCACAGGCCAGCCATTGGAATCCAAAGCATGATATTAGCGTGTATTTAATTTTTTTCAGTGAAGAGGGAGGGTAAACCACCATTTCCAAAGGCTATAAAACAACTCCTTCATATAGCAATATAGAGAAGACAGTTTTTTTTTTTTTTAATTCTGTGTAACTTAGCTGTAGATCTGAGGTGGGCAAGAAAAGGGAGTAGAGACCGTTGTGTACTCCATTTCTTAGAACATTCCTGTGCTGTTTCATTTGATTTACTGGGAACATTTTAATAGGCATTCTTCTTTGTTACCCTCAGTGCATCATCTCTAATGAAGGGCGTTTTCATTTTCATTAATGATTATATTTAAATGTAATCATCTATTTTTGAAGGAGCAAGTGATTTATTCTGCATCTGCCACACAACCAGTCATTATGATAATTCTGCTATAAACAGATTGCTGTTGTATATGATTGCTGGATGCTTCGCTGTGTCAACGTGTATGCATGGACACACGTTGCTTTTGAAGCTAAAATGAACTGAAAAAATACCTTAGGTGAAGGAATAGAATCCTTGAATTCTGTAAACTCTATCATAAGAAGTGAACTGGCCAGTCCTATTTAAATACATATATGACTGACATTGTCATACATGGGAATTTTGGCATTCCCTAAGTGGCTCCTCTTTTAGGGAACAGCATAGATGGTCTCACAGTATATAGTATATAGTATATAGCATATAGTATGGTCTCAGAGGCTTGGGAAAAGCAATATGCTGTTATCTCTCGCAACTGTTTATACTTGTAGTGTGATTTCACATTGAAGAGGTAAGGCTAGAAGCACAAAAATCAATTAGGAGATAACTAGTCCTAAGCCGTGGAGGGAGCGAGAAGTGTGGGATTTCGGCGGCTGCTCCGGCAGTCCCGTGCAGAGGCGGTGCTGTTGAAGGCCTGCTGCGTGCTGCTTTTGATCCTCCTCTGTGCAGCAGTCACAACATGAGCGGTCTGGCAGACAGCAAGTAGCAAAGTGCTTGACAAGCCCTTTCTATCACCATCTGCCTGAGCAATGGGTCCTGTGACTTCTAAAATATCCTCGTGTGCGTGCCTAGGTCGCGCGCAAGATGGGCTCCTCCCTCCGTGTCCTTGGGCTTCTCGCTGACCTTCTGCCGTTCTGGTAGCCCTGGCCGCTGCTTCGGGGGAGGCAGCTTGTGGGCCAGAGGCCATTCCAGCGCCGGCTTTTTGTACGGAGCAGCAGCAGCTCTTTTAGGCAAACGGGTGCTTTGGGAGATGGAGCTTTACCAGAGGGGAGGAGCGCGAGGCGCAGTCAGGGCCCATGGCTTGGCGGAGGGAAGGGCTTCCCTGGGGTCTTGCCTCTTGATCGAGCGGCAGCGCTTAAAGCCTGATGCTCCACAGAGGCGGTAGTGCAAAAACGCGTTTTCACAGTAGGTTCCAATTGCTGTCAAGCAATTTGCTTGACATTAGAGAAAATTAGAGTCTTGGGATTTCTGGGTTTAATCAACGTTCAGGAGAATAAGATGCAGCAGCAAATAAAAATATTTCCATGCTTCTCCTCTCAACTCCCTTTTGCTGCTTCTTCCTTTACTCTGTGTCTTGTAGCCTCCCACACTCTGTTACCTGTGCAGAAGACTGCCCCAGTAGAGTCCATGAGAGATTTGGCATACAGGTCATTAAAAAAAAGTTAGTCACTAGAACGGGGATTCAGTTGCTTAATTTTAAGAAGCAGTTGTTCTGTTTATCAAGTTGTTTCCATTTTAAATGGGGAACTGGTGAGGTTGAAGGGTTTAAACCTGAGGTTTGCTGAAAAAATGAAAAGACTGTCAGAAAGGGTTGATTATAATGGGAACTTCCAAGGAGAGGAATCTAAAAGCATAACAGAAGAGTGGAGCTTAACTTTTCAGGGACAGCGGTAAAGAGCTTGTCTGTGTTTTAACAGTCTAAGAATCAGTGTGAAGGGTAATAAAAACAGGCTTGCTAATAATGAAAATAGAAAAACGTAAGTGGTTGATCTAAATACCGCACTGAAGTCAGTAAATAAAAAGATCACTTTAGCTTTGTAGATTATAGCGTTTTCTGGGAAAGGAAAAATAGCCTGAAGTTAAAAGAAAAGAAGGCTTAGCCATCCTCCTTAGCCATCCAAATCTTTGGAAAGGAATGAAGTGTACTAAAATAAAGTGGCAATGATGTTATGGATCAAACACTTGTTTTCAGTCATTGTTTCAGAAGGCTGCAGATCTGGGAAGATCTGTTTCTGTTTATTCCCAGAGGGTTTCCAACTCTGGCAAGTTGAAAGGTACTAGTCTTAAAAAATCACGTTATTCTGACTGCCATTTTCTTTTTTCCCATTTGAGTATGATATTTTAATAAAACAGAGGTAAAGTTTGAATATCTGTTTTCAAAGTTTGTTTGAAAGTATTTATTTGAAGCTTTGGACTATGAGTAGAAAACAATGGTGGACACTGGATAGATACTGGAGCAAGATACTGAGAAGAAGCAGAGAAGGAATTTAGTAATCCAGTTCATTTGTTTCTGCTTTTAATTCTGATTCTCATTAAATATTAGTGTTTTATAACAAATGAAAGGTTTTCCTTTCTTTTGCATCCCTTGTTACGTATACTGCCTGACCCTTTCTGAATCAAGTATATATGTTCTATACGATCTGCTCTACAAATAGTCTGCGGTACTATGCAGACTACAGTATGGTTGCATTGCTCCAATTAAATACAACAAATTACAGATTTTGGAAATGCATTACTTTAAATTCCTAAGAGATTAATTAAAATACTTAGGGAAGCAAGGAGTGAACATTTTGGGAAGGAAGTGGTGCAATGAAGAATGTTGATTTATCACTTTGTCAGTAACCTGGGCAACAAAAGGGTCTAATTCTCATTTACACAAAGGCCTGCATCTCTTCGAGTAGCTAAATAAACTTGAAGACTTCAAGAACTCCTTGCATTGCTGAGCAGTGTTAAGGTACAGAGACTACATAACTGGCAATTCTGGACAAGAAAGTATAAAGGAAAAGGATGTTCCAGTAGATATTCAGTAAAAAGGGAAGAAGTAGTTGTTCTTTATGTAATTGCAAGTTCTTAGAGAAGATGTGTGCTGCTTTGACACAAAGAAAACTTTATTTTTCTGTTTTATGAAATGATGATGAGTTTAAAAAAAAACAGTTTCTCCTTTGTCAGAGTGGCTATACATGTTTTTTGTAAACTTTGGGAAATAATACTAAAATGTCTGGCCCACTGAAAAGATTCTGAGGCTGAAGAGGTACTGTAATTTTATTCTCTTAAATAAAAATCTGGAAACGCTTTCTACTCATTTTGAATTCCCAAATAATCAATTTTTAAAATTGTCCTGGCTGCCTTTTTCTCCTTAGTCCATTTCAAAGCTCACATTTTCCATAATGATTCAATAATCAAAAATTACAAATAAAACATTCTACTGTTACTGCTTGCAGGCACTTTCATTTCAGGCATGAAACAATCTTAAGTAATCAAGTTCTCACGTATTAACATGAGACTGCCTTGGTATAAATCCTTGCACTCTATTATGTGCTTAATCTAGTAATTTGTTCTCAAAGCATTATTTATCATCTGTTTTTCTTGGACCCTTGTGGGGCTACATACCATGTAGAAATACTTGCAGCCAGTAGATTCTGATTGTACAGATTTTTCTTTAAAGATAGGTTTGGTTACAAAATCGAAGTAAAAGTAGAGTTCAAAAAAATCTAGAGGAAACCTAGAGGAAAATGGAAAGTTTTGCTTTGTGGTATGCCAACATAAAAGCTCTGAACTTCCTCTATGGTGCAAAATCAGCTGCCATGTATTGAAAGTCCTTCACCCTTTGCAAAATTAGACTATTACCAACCTAAATGTCCCTAGTATGTTAAGCTGACCAGAGATGGAATGGGGCCCTGGCACTCCTAACAACATACTCTTTCTGTGCCGGAGCACTGAGGAGGCCTCAACTGGAAAATGCACTTTTTTCTAGCAAATGCTCGTGTCAACCACATGCTACACTGCACACTCCTCGACTAACTAGCTAGGATGGGCTTTTTCATTAGATCTGAGCTCTATTTTTGTTTGGTTGGTTGGTTTTGTCTTTTTGTTGTATAAAGGCATCAGCAGTGATGCTCAGCCTAGGGAATGCTACCAGTGATTTACAATCCCTGAAGCCTTTGTTCTTGTGCTTTTGGAATCAGTTTGGTGGAATGGCTTCATCCCTGTGTAGTAAAGAACAGTTATTGCACATCATGAAGTTGCCAGTCACCACCACTGAACACAAGCCACATCCATTACAGATATTTCTTCTCTAAAGAGTTGTTCAATATAATTCTCTACAGAGTAGTTGTGTTGATTTAATGTTTCTATTAGCATTGCTAAAATTAGAATGAGTCTGCCATGAGTATGTAGTAAGGATTTTAAACTGTGTTTGGAAAAGTCCTGCTAAGGAAGACAGAACAAGGCTTGTTACTATCGAAAATCTCCTTTTTTTAATTCCTGGCATCAAATTCCATGGCCATAAGTCTTGACCACAGGTCTACTTGGTTCAGTACCCTATGACCATGAGCAGCTGTTGAGTGGGAAGAGCAAGAAGAGCAAAAATATGTGATATTTCACCTAAATTCTCTCCCAGTCTTCAGCTGTTCACCCTACACTCAGGAGGTTTCCTGAACCTTTTGTGGTTTGTGTTTCAGGCAGTCTTGAGCAGATTTCTTTTCCACATACTTGTCCAGTCTCCCCCTGAATTCGTGTAAATGTTTGGCATCCATGCCATCTTTCTGCAAGGAATTCTGCATGTTGAAAAGCTTTATGTTGCAAAGAGAAGCATCTCTGGATGGTTCTGAATCTGATTCCTACCCACATTTAATGAGCAATGTTCTTCTAGTGGAAAAGATGTGGAATCCCTATCCACCCATTCTCAACAATCACAGTTTTGTAAAACTACATCAATCATCTGTTTCCAGGTTGAAAAGTCCCAACCTCCTCAGTCATTCCTCATATGGAAGTCATTTCATAACATTCCTTATTGCCTTTCTATGACTTTTTTCTCCAGCTCTATTATACTCCTTTCTAGTTAACGAAATCAACTGCATTTGCTGTAAAGCTGGAGATGTACCACAGGCTTTGAGAGTGACATAGTGATGCTCTCCATTTTTCCCCCTGTACTGTGAGATTTGATTTCCTGTTATGTTTTCACCAACCTGTCTATCATAATCCACAGACCCCTATCCCGAGGAGGGATGGTCAGCTCAAAGCCCGTGATTTGGTAGGCCAGGCTAGGCATGTTGATCCTCTCGTGCATCACTTAGCTTCGTCTATGCTAGAAGATGACCAGATGGGGAAGTAATCCACAGAACATTCCTTCTGAGTTGTTATCCAGCAGGCTTGACAGACAGCCTGCGTGTTATGTTCACAAAGTGTTTGTTTTTCATGTCTGTTCCTCAGTAAATACTAAGCAGGCTGTAGGAAGCCGTTCCTGATCGGTGCGTTTTGCCAACCATCGGTAATGTCTTGTACACAGGGAAGGCAGATGTCACGTTTTATAAAAGATGGATTTGGCAATTTTTAAACTACTTGCAGTGTTGATCTTCGGAAAGTACAAATATTGCATGCAGTAAGTTCAGTCCTGAGGTGCCAAGTGCTTTTTGCACTGCATTTGTTAATCCTGGGTCCTTTGGGGATCAGAGATGCTCAGCATCCTTGTAATGAAGGGGCTGGACACCCTTCAGGAACTGGCTCCAAAACTGCAGTGCGAAGCCTTTGCCTCCAGGTGTTATTTCTTCTACTGAAAAATGAAAGATGCTATTAATAAAGGCAAATCAATCAAAAATGGCACACTAAGCTATCTCTGACAGTTGTTTGATTATTACTGAACACCTGTTGGTTCCGTGGTGGCACTGAAGCAAAAAAAAATTCGACTAGCTGAAAGGAATAAAAAAAGGCAATCTTAAATGAAAACATAAGGCAAAAGTAATGAAAAATTAGATTCATTACTAGATTGCAAAAGAGTTTCACTAAAATTCTTACAGAATAGTGTAAGAAAAATTTAACAGTATTATCGGTGAAGGTACCACTGATAGTGACGGTTTTGATACTAATAAAATATTGAAAAGGGGAAACCCAAAACTCCAGGTAACTTACTTGCAGTACAGTTTTTCCTGCTCATGGAGAATGGGGGATTAGAAAGATTTCAGAGTTAGATACGGATAGAAGGTCTGTAGTTAGTGGCAGGAAGCAGCAATAACCTGCTGGAGGATTGGGAATTCTTCTGGTTACCCCTAGCCTCACTGGCACTTGTGCTCTGCCACAGAGGGATCTTATGTCTTGCTTGAAACCTGAAGAGGACAGCTAGTCAGACTTGTCACAAGCCTCATTTGAAAAATGGTAGTTTGTACAGTTATGGTAATTGTAATGTTGAACAATTGTATTTGTTTTTTGCTGATTTTTTTTTTTTACTGAAGAAAATGTTTAGATGGGGCTTTTGCTTTGCCAGAAAAAAAATAAGGGTTGAGAGAAGAAGCTTGGAGAAGTGAAGTCACGAAGCACTCTCTTCTAAGCATTACTTTATTTGATTCTTTCATTCTCTTGTCAGGTGCTGGATTTGATGGAGTTGAAGAAATTAAACGTCACCCTTTCTTTGTTACCATAGACTGGAATGTAAGTGGAGCTACATTATTAATTTTTATTTCAAATTATGTTGCTAATTTTTTGTTGCTAAATGAAAGAAATAGAAAGCTGCTTCCAGCATTGTCAGCTTTTTTCTAGCTTCCTGTCTCAGTTTTGTCAATGGTCTGGTTTGCAGAGTACTACCTGAGGCTATTCACAGTGTTTCATAGATAATTTCTGCATTCAGCTCTAATAAATGTGAAGTATTGATTGCAGGAGCTGTTTGGAGTGGGAACAGGCAGCTTTAAACAAAAGAGTTCCTGTAATATTTCAATTTCAGAGGAAAGCCAAGCTGAAGGACTGGACTTGAAAGAGAGTCCAGAGGGAAGTAGTCTGATTCTACGGGTCCCTCCATCTTCCAGCTTTTATGTTCCATTTTAAAACACTTGTCCCTTCTCACTGGATCTGGCAAGCTAGGCTGAATGGTAGATCTTTGCTTTTAACATTTGGGACCTTCAACAACCCTTTTCTCTAGCCCCATGTCCTCTCATGTATGGCAGCAGCTCCAAGATGCCCCAGGACCGCTAGTTGCATCCTTTTTCTAAACACACTGGACCTGGCTCCTGGAGCTGGGTGGCTGTTGCAGAATTGGCGTAGCAGAATGTACAGCAGGTTGTGCTATTTGTGTCACAGGAATCAAAAATCCTCCAGTAAGGTAGCTTCACTGACCATCTCTTGTCACTTTTAGGCCTAATGATCATAGGCCAAGAACTGGCCCTTCTATTATTTTGTGATGGGTGCTGTAGAAAAGCATAACATCGACGAATTTTCAGAACAGTGATTTTATACCCCTAAGTATACAAGCCAGGCAGACAGAACAGGAAATAGCAATTTCTTGTACGAGTGGCTGGAGTTTTAAGTGACTCACTAATCTAACAAGAGCACTCAAAATTGGAAGAACAAACATTTCATCAAATGTAAAATGTTGCAAATAAGACTTGTCTGACATGGCTTGTAAAATGGTAAACAAGGATTTATTTTATTGCTATCAGTTACATCTCATAGAGCTGGCCACCGAGATTAGCTACCTTGGATTCAAACTTGCAACAGGTTAAATGGCCTTATATTTTCAGTGTCAGATTTGTTCATTTCAATGTATTTTTAGACAAACCTGGTAGCAAATAGTTTTTGTTCTTGATCTGGGCATCTGCCAGCTCATCAGAGCTTCTGTTTGCCAGAACTGTTAGAATTTTCTAGTCCACTTTTATCTGACCTATGTTATGATATTATGTCTGTTTAATATTTGAACTGAATTCACTGATTAATGTTAATATAACAGGTCTCATAAATTCGGCTTTTACTGTAAATTCTGGCAAAACATTAGGAATGTATGTGACATTGCCATTCCCAAACTGTTGCCTAGGATTTTACAGTAAAACTAATTCCTCTGTGACACCACAATTTTTGGCAACCAGGGGACTTTTAAAAAGGCCTGCAGAACCATTTATTTTGGGAAGAAAACATGAATCTAATGTGGATTTAATGTTGGAAGAGTTGTAGTGATTCGTAAGTAGGTTACAGGATGATAAAGAAAAGTTGAGTCTGAGATTTTCCTTTACAACCTGGCTGATTTCTAGTCCCATTACATACATTCTGGAGTCTAGATTCTCTTTCCTCATCTGCTTCTTAATAATCATAAGATTCTGTGTAAAGATTTCCCATTTATGAAAACATTAAGTGAGAGGCAGCAGAAGTCCTATGGACATTTGAAAACCAGTTAAAAAAAAAAAAGAGGGGGTGGGTTTCGTATTGACTGTGTCCCTTTGACATCTCTGAAGTCCTCAGCTTTGCAGTAAAAATAAATGCAGCTTAGGTCTACAACTTGTATAAGTGGTGATGGTGGCAGCATGACAGGGTTTCTCAGGAATTTGCTAGTGGAGCAATTCAGTAACGCAGCACAGAGAAATAAGACTCTACATCTTGGAAGAGTGTTCAGCAAGGTCCGTTCTGGCCTGTGAGGCCCTTCATGATCACCTTGCCTTGTGATACTTGGTGATTGCCTTGGCTTAGTTCTTTAAGGAGTAGCTTTATGCCTGTCCTAGGGAGTCTGTATGATCCCTCATCATATGAACAAGTTTTTCAGATAGGTTAGGGAAACATCTCCCAAGAACAGAGTTAGAATATGTGAACATATGTTGGAGCCAGAGAGGGAGGTGTGTTTGATGGCGCTCTGATGTCTCATGTGGCCCTTTAACTTTGCTGTAGAGCTGTAAAAACTGATTTCAGTTCCATGTAATCAGTGCTTATTGCACTGTGTTAGAGACAAATGTGTCATTACTACACACATCAATTGTCATCTTTCTAAAGTATTTGGTGGTTTAATCATTATTTTACTATCACTTATGGAGATCTTGGAAGGCCTACGTGGTTACAGAAGCAGTTTCGCATGAAATGCAGAGTGATGTGAGGCAGCATCGGCCGGAGCTGAAGCCAGGACTTTGCCTGGTTATGATGATCCAGCCAACTGTTAGCGAGTTCTCCGTGGACAGAATCAGAGCTCAGGCTCAGGCACAGATGTGCCTGGGTTGCAGGGTAAGGTCCCAAGTGCCCTCACATTTTGCTCTTCAGCCAAGCCTGTCTTCCATCAATTTGCAGGCAGTCAGCAAACAACAACAGTGATGAGGCGAGTCATGAACATTAATATATTATATGCTATAATATATAAAACTCTCTGAGGGCAAGAGGCAAACTTTGTTGGAGAGCTTCTAAGCCACCTTCGCAACCATTATAGAAAGGACTCTGGCAGCTGAGAAACTTCATGGGACTGTCCTGAAATCATCCTCCATCAAGAGCCTGCATATTGCCATGGATGCCGGTGGGGTCAGTGGCTTCTAGAAACCCAGTGCAGGAAGGGTCATTTGTTAAGCAAACTTTTCCCACTGTAGAAGTGGCATGATAACAAGGGAACTGACCGCCGAGTTGCTTCATCTCCATTTAGAAAAAGGTTCAAAATAGAAATGATAGTTAGCTGCTTCTTTCCATGTGATGTCTGAACAGCACAGCAATATTCATTAGAATCACAGAAGGAAATCAGATCTTCTATAATCAGATCTTCATTTCACAATACTGCCAAAGCTGTTGTCCTTGGTTTAGGGTTAAGAATCGGTTATTGCCTTTATCACTGAAACAAGTGATAAGCACTGATCTGTTGGGGCCTTCTGTTTCCCAGTTGTTTCCCATCTTTCACTGTCTTAAAACAGCCACAATGGTGCCTGGTTGAGATGAAGGCAGCTCACACAGTGCGAGCAACACACGCAGTGTAAAGCAGAATCCTGTCACAATGCTGCAGTTGCTCATGGCGAGCCCAGCAGTGCTGATAACATGTGAGTATTGCACATAAAAGCAATAGGGGCAATCCTGGAAAAGAGCAGCATGGCCAGAGGACAGCTGTCCTCCTCCCATCATTTTCTGCCTCATGGATACAACTGCTTTATGATGTGTTCCAGGGTGCAGTTCTTCAGGACAAGTCTCCAGTCACTCTACATTTAACTTTCATTATGCAAACAGCACTAAATCAACTACGGACGATCTGACTCAGAGAACCTAGGCCACAACTAAAGTGTGGTAGAAGCTAACCTCTAGAAGAGTTTCGTTTTACTGCTATTATCACCAAATAACAAAGCCCTAAAGCCTTGCTTCCAAAGATGAAAAATATGTGACAATTTATGTACATATTAGGCTGTTGTGGCACAAATTAGGTAGATCCCTGATTACATGAAGGGACTGTCTTTCGCTTTCATTGTAACACTTAATGACTAATCTTGCTGTATTACTTGAGTTCGAGTTCAGAAAAAGCTTGTGGCAGGGTTCTGATTGTATATACCTATATGAGCAAAATCCACCAGCAACACATATTCAGGAAAAGGTAGTGGAAAATAATTTTCACCCTGTGGGAAAATCAGTTATTTCAAAACCTTTTGATCCCAAATCAGAAAGGAAAGTTGAAATACCACATTTTATGGTGGATTCCAGTTCCTCCAGTTAAACCAGTAGAAAGATAATTCTGTAAAAATCATGATTTATGGCATGGCCAAAGAAGAATGACACATGAATTCTGTCAAGTTGTGTATGACAATCTCTAGGATAAGGTTGTTTTAGAGGACGAAGTGTTGTGCCTGCAGCAACCCCTCACATTTAGTTGTGTTGGTCTGTTGTGTGCATTAGCTTGCTTTAGTGAATTGGCTTTGGTTGCAGTGCTTCACTAAAGCAGAGCTGGGATGGGATGGGAAAGACCAGATGACACTGTGCTGCTTGTTCTTGTTCCTCAATGATTTCATTTAGTTACTTGATTCAAAAGCTTGAGAAAATGTTTATGGGAGTCTACCATTTCCTGTTCCTTCTCATCTGGTCAGAAATGCCAGAAATAATTTTTATCAGTAATGGAAAAGGAAACAGAAAAGGCTATCATCTGGGTTATGTTCAGAGTAGGTTCCTTTCCCTCATACAAAAAGAGTTCTTTGTTTCATCCCCTCCCACCAAAGCGGATTTGTGATTACACATCTTTAGGTGGCATGTGACCCATGATGAATCTTCAGTCTCTCCTTAGTAGTGGAGGATGTGGCTTAGGGATGCAAAACACAAATGGAGCTCCAACGGCATTTAAGAAACTACAGATGAGGGAGGAGGAATTAAGAAGCCAAGGAGAATATGGTTACGATAATCAAAAGAGAGTGCAATTCCTGAATGATGTGAGATTCTAAAACGTTTTCCAATTTTTGGACCTCACAGGATGAGGGGTGCATTTAATTCAGGGAGGAAGCATGTGTCTGCAAGCATACTGCTATGTGCAGCAAAAGGGATGCAGTTGTGCATCAAGACACGTAAAGGGAAGCAAATAGATTTCTCAAGGTAAAATCCTACAACGGAAGAGGCCTCAGTCGTTACTGAGTTCTCTTTTAAACTTGTGTAGACACAGAAATACATACGCTAATTGCTAGGTTGCTACTTTTCAATTGGTGAGTGACACTTCCTGCTTAAGATTGCAGTTGACTTCTAATTATTTGGAAGACTGGCTTTCCATTGTGGCTCAGAGCAATTATTCATTTCTTTTTCTCTCAGAAGATACGGAGCAGTTTTACGCAAGTAGGAACTTTTTAAGATGAAATGGCCATTAATTATTGCAGCGTCATTTCCAGCCTCACCACTCCACTTTTCCAAGGAATCATAATTCAGCCACAAACATCTGCTTTATGCTAGTGTTAATACCATACTACAGAATGTCCTGCTTCAAGAACCTCTATTTATTTATGCAAAATGAAGTTTAAATTATGTTGATGTGTATATATCTTAGGTTGACCACATGCTTTATATTATAGAAGTTAATTCACCACGAAAACCACAGTTAAAAAAAAAATCTTCCTGCTTGCAAAGAGTTGGGCAAGCATCTATTAATCTCCATTAAATATTATAAAGAAATCAGCTCATTATGAAGCTGTTTGAAGAGTTAACCTGAAAATAAACATTGCAGTCAGTCAAAAAATTGAACTCTCAAACTCTTATTGTGGCTTGAAGGTTCAAAAGAAACACTGTATTTTCGCTCAGGCATGGTAATTATTGAGGGCTGCCTGCTGCAATTAATTCAGTCCTTTGAAACCTGAGAACAAAAGTATGAACATGGCCTAGGGACTGAAACATGGGGCAGGGAATCAAGGCAGAGTTCTCCTTTTCATGCTGCCATCAGCAGGGCATTCAGTTTCGGCCAGTTTGAGCAGAGATCCCCGAAATCAACAGCAGTCTTTTCTTTAACCTCCATAGGCATCAGGTCAGATCCAGGCATATTGTGCCTCACTCTACTTATCTCCTGGAGTGTATGTGTATTAATGCTTGTAAAGGAAGCAATTTGGTAAGCGCTGGTAAGCACAAGCATTTGTAAAGAGCCCACAAGATGCTTGGTACTGGAAGTAGTGTATTATCATACATCTATTGTGAATTTACAGCATCTCCTATGTGCCCCTTCACCCCCTGGCACGAAGTCACTTCCACAGCAGGACTTATCTGTTATCTGCCTCCCTCCGTTCCTTACTTTTTTTCCTTGGGTTTGCTCCTCTCCTCAGGGAATGTTTAGGACTTTTACATGAGTCCTCACCGATCTTTAGAGCTTTCTTCCTACCTCTTTTTGATGAGAATTTGATCTAATCGCCTCCCCTCTCAGCTCCCTTTCTGTGTTTCCAGATATGTCCAAAGGATAAGTCTTTTGTGTAGGTTGCGAGCACCAAGCAGCAAGGCCAGCTCAGTTCAGTTTGGCAGGGTGTCAAGCATCTTGCTAGTTCTTTAAAAATAGTGAATGCTAAAATAGTCACCGTTCCCCCGTGGTTCTGTGTGCTGATCGTTGTGGCTGCATTGCGGGTCTCACCGTGCACGGTTTCCTGGTGTTACCAGTGTACATTCCCATCCTGTCCTTAAAGAGCAGTGAATTTCCAGATGCCCCAGCTGGAATACTGTGCCAGTCTACAGGCTGTACTCAAAACACCTGTATTTATATCCTGGGTTCTCATAACTAAAAACTGGGGCATCAGAGCAACAGAGATCATCTGGGGCAACAGAGATCATCTGGGGCACAGATTTTATACCCTGCTAGTTAAGCAGGAGCCAGAATTATGGATGCATCTTCATCTTCATTAATCTCGCAAGATATGTAGCACAAGGCTCACAGTGAACACCCTAAACAAAGCATGGGAACATGTCTTCACATACCAAATGTTGCTATATTGCTAACTATGATCTTTTCTTGTTTTTGTAGAAACTATATAGGAAAGAAATCAAACCACCTTTCAAGCCAGCAGTGGGACGGCCAGAAGACACCTTTCATTTTGATCCGGAGTTCACATCTCGGACCCCGACAGGTTAGTAAGATCCCAGATGGTAAAAGATCTTCTTAGTGAGCAAGGTCATTCTTCCTTTCCTGCTCATTCCAACTGAATCAAAGAGTCTGATCATCTCCGTGTTCAGTGGATTCTGCAGTATCCAGCTGGAAGCAGTGTTCTGCATTTCCAAGGAAAGAAGCTTTGTCAGCTCCACACTGATCATGTCTCAGGAAGGACAGGTCTCACATTTTTATAGCAAAAGTAGCTGTTGATTAGTTACTTTATTGCTATTGTTGTGGCTCACGTTAGTTGAATATAACTGTTTTTAATTAGATCAGCATCTACTTAGCTGCATCTTGCATCTCTGCAAGTTACTGTGTTATATATTCCATAGATGCCCCCTTTAATTATGGAAACGCTTAGGCTAGAGACCATTGGAAGTCAATGCATGCTTAACAGTGATGGATGATGATGAAGTTCTCTGATCAGTGGCGTTATGTCAACAAATAGTTTGGCCTACTACGCTTAGTAAATACTTGCAGTGAAAATGCTGTTTTTCTAATTTCCGTAAACATATATATATATAAATTGAAGGTGATGATTACACATGGTCAGCTTTCTGCTTCAAACTAGCCCAAACCTCCATTCAAATCTTAGTTCAAATACCCTTTCTTGGGGTAGGAGGTAGTGATACATGGTAAAATATGTTACCCCTCTTGGTTCCTTTTTTTTTTCTTTTTTTGCTGAGGGTGCACTGACTTTCACAAGCTACGAGAATAGCTACAGTTCTACCTGTTTGGGCCCAGGTGGAATATGCCCCCTATTCCAATACATGTTAGTGGTGCTCTAGTATTCCTACTCTATTGCACAGAAGGAAGTGATCTTTGAATACCAGACATTTCTCCACTGATTTTAGCTTTAATTCAGACTTCAGAGGCACCCTTGTGCCCTGGAACACTGGCGAGAACTACAGGCGCTTGTGCTGCCCTGGAGAGTCTCAGAGAGGCACGGAGTGCTTGAATTGCTTTGGATGTTCATCTTCCATCAGTTTTACTGTCGTGAAAACCCTTGTACTTCATACATGTGCTAGACTGTATTTCAGACTCTACAAGTTAGTAGTATTGCTGATTCAATGTGATATTTCAGGCAGAGCATTGAGTTGGAAGACCAGTTATGGGGAAATGATCTGTTGTAATGTTGCTTCGTGCTACTATGGAAAGTGGCCTGAGAATCAAACTCCGTTATTTAAAAGTAGATGTGATATAACCATGAGTTGCTTTACTCTTCCTAGTGGTAAAAGGCTCTTGCAAATGTCAGCAAGTGTTCTGCATCCCCTGGGCTCCCCAGACTCAGGCCTGGTGTGTTTTTCTTTGCCTGCCTGCACTCAGGGCCTTGTTGTGATAAATCCAATCACAACTTCAACTGCCTTTGTGTCAGGGCCATCTCTTTGCTTGTGCCGGTGCTTCACTGGAAAATTGCACCACACTGGGGAGAAAAAATCCAGCAAGCAATCCCCTTGTGAGGTTTTGGGTTAACTGGGGCACTACCGTTGCCTGAAAAGATCAATGAGGGAAGACATAGGAAATCTAGAAAAGAATGCTTGAAGTAGCATTTCACCTCCGAAGTTCTGTGTTTAAACCTTGTCCTGATCACAAACTTAGTGATCAGGACAGTCTAACTAACTTAGTGAATGTCTAACTTAGTGAATGTTGACTGGTTGGGTGACCAAGCAGGGAGAATATCATGAGAGAGTGTTGTAAAGCTGGCACACATTCTCACTCCAGTGCAATCAAACAAGAACCCTTTTTATTTTGTGCAGAGTTTTCTGTCATGACATAGGCCACATGCAAATTCACCCTGTCACTGAGAACATAAAAAAGCACTTTAATAGTAGCTTAGTTTTCATGATGACAGTGCAGTTGCTGAGTTTCAATGAAGCTGTCAGAAAGATATTAACAAAAAAGGCACAGATACACACAGTCACTTTGCAGTCTGTCTTCATGAATGAGCTCCACTTCTGGAAACAAAGTTTTGGCTCCAGTAACTTGCCAGCCTTGTAATTGGCTGTATCACAGAAACCCTTCTTTAGAGGTTAAATCAGCTTTCCCTGCATTCCTAAGCTATGTTCTGATCATGCCAAAGATGCACTTTCTGACATTATCATCTCTATAAGTTTGGTTTCACAGCATTTCTTCTCAGGAATTCATCTGACTTGAAGAGTCACTTTTTATGGCCATTTGTTTCCCAAATCCACTGCTGTTGGATTCATTTGTGCTGAATCAGCTGTTTATGGCTCCTCACAGGGAACAGCGGACTGAAATGATTAAAAGTAGATATTTGAACAAGGATCAAACCAAGATCCTTTCGGTGCTCTAGCTTACAGTGCACTCCACAAGTGCTATAACTGACATAAATAGTGGGGGCAGTGCGCTGGAGCAGGGAGGAAAGAACAAGTAGCAGGGAGGAGCATCTTTGGCTTTGCTGCTGAGAAAAAGAATGTAAAATTTCAGCTTAAATATCTAAATTTCCTTTTCTGCAAGTAAGAAATAATGTCTGCTAACCCCAATGAAGTATAGTGAAATAAATCATTTAAGATGTGTGAAGCCTTTGGAAATCCTCTAATGTAATGCTCTAGTGAGACAAAACATTATGATTTCCATCTCCAGAAATAAAGCCACTATGCAGTGCCTTTGTTTGGGTCGAATTCAGGCATATCAAATGATTATGGATTTATCAAGACTAGAAAAATTATTTTGATTTCATACCTAATTAGATATTGCATTTAATTAACATGATTTTAACACAAATTTGCACTTGGCAGAGATTTTTCAAAGATGCATTCGTATGATGGGTATATCAAGTCAGCGGTGAGCAATATTTGATGTGGAAAACCAAGTAATTAGTAGTTCTTTTACACTGATAAAGAGATGGCAGTGAATTATGAAGGAATAGTTATTTCAAATAGAAAAGACCTACCACTTGCAGTTTGGAGCTGAACCATAACTCTTCTAGCGTTCAGGAGTGTTCAGAGTTGAATTAGTTTCATTCCTATTTCACAACATGCATTCTTTTTCTTAATTAATCCAGCTTGGGAAATTACTGCCACTGTAAGAAGTACCTAGTGATGCAGGAGGTTTGGAGTGACTCACCTCTGTATTTGCAAAGACAGTACTCATCAATACACTAAGGTAAACACAGAGCCTAGGTCATTTTACCCGAAAACATGTTTCTCTGCAAACACAGGAGGGAGGCCTGACCTGCTGTGCTTATTTCTGACGTCCATCAAAGCTGAGACTGCTCTGTATGAGATACAGAGGTAACTGCAGTCTGCATTTCTCCTGTCACTGGATAGATCAGTTCCCTTTGCTGTGTTCCAGCTTCAGAAGGACTATTCTGAGTAACCTTCCTCTGTCCAGGTGACTAACAGGCTTATGAAGTGAATGTCCACATGGAAATATTTACGTTCTCACGTACTGCGCAGGCAATTCTCACTCCTCCACCCTTGACACTAATGGGTGATGCTGATGGTGTAGGCAGGTGAGTCAGATGTCAGGTTCAGAGAGGATGTATTTCCTTGAATCTAGTGAAGCTCCCTACAAGGAGACAGCGTTTTACAGGAGGTTTAGCTCTTAGCCTTACTGTGGTAAATCACACGTTGCACCAGAACAATATGAAGGAAGAAACAATCAAAAGAACAAATAAGAGGTGAGAAAATTTGAGCAGCACAGGCTTTATAATTACCCATACAGCTCCCCAGTTGGTTTGCAAATGCTTCTCTTGCTTATGATCTAAGGCAAAACATGTATGGGGGGGAAGAGATCTCTTTAAAGCTTTTCAAAGCTTTAAGTGCAACTCTTCCTACTTTTGCTGAGTGATAGCATAGGTACCAGGAACTGCTCTTTAGTTATTTGGTTCTTAGGCAGAGTAATTCAGACCTCTCTGAACTCCAGCCAATCTTTCCCCTGCATTTCCCATGTTCAGGGAAGGTGCAGGGAGCAAATCTGCATGCGGTGGTTTAAGACACCTCCAGCCATGATGCTGCCCTGAGGACATGTCTATGGCCTCTTCCCTGGGGTGGGCCAGAGCTCCTGAGGCTATTCCTGAAAGATCCTTACGAGGCCAGGAGCCATCACTAGAGGACCATCATGCTCTTGCTTCTGTTTTCTTTGTCCTCCACTTCTGCTGGCCCACGCAACACACTGCACTGCCAGAGAGCACTTCCATCCTTGTAATTTTTGCAACTGAACTGTTCTGCATGGGAAAAACAGAGCAACTTCCAGCTTTTTGCACTCTCTTGAAAATCTCTCCTGAGACAAAAGAGGTCCAGCCTTGAGCTGTCCCTTCTTTCTCCCAGCCTGGCAAGCCTGTGCCTTCCCTCTCTACAGAGACCGTTGACACATTCAGTGCTTTGCATGAAAATGAAAATACAGTGTGAAAGAGCCTCTCTGCTCATGAGGGGAGATCCCTGCATATAATATCACCCCAGTGCTCCCTAGAGGAAAGGGAGGGAGAAAGCACATCAAAGTCTTCATATGGAGGTGGATTGTATTCACATGTGTCTGCTAGTTTGGCAGGGTTTGTTTGTGACTAGCAGGGGTGACTTTGTTGCAGGTGCTGTGCTATTATTTTCTAGTCTTTTGTTCAGCTCATGAAATAATTTTCTTTTTTCTTCTCCTACAGATTCCCCAGGCGTTCCTCCGAGCGCCAACGCTCATCATCTTTTCAGAGGATTCAGCTTTGTTGCCTCTAACTTGGTGCAGGAGCCTGCACAGCAAGACGTACACAAAATCACAGTCCATCCCATCGTGCAGGTACTGACGCTGCTGTTACACTTCACATCTGCTGGGCAGAGACACATGTACATGTTACGTTTAAACTGTGAGGCAGTTTAAATTCTCACTGGTACTTCACAGTTATCCAACCCTCATCTGTTTATATACAGCTTGAAAGAGGTGGAAAATGAGATTTTTTTTTCCCCCAGAGGCTTTTATCCTACTGCTTATAATCTCTGTTGCCTTTACAAAGGGAAGAGGAACCATACATTTTCACAGGTCAGATGAAAGTTCTTCCAAATACTGGAACACTATTCTAGTTGTGCGTACAGGGCAAGGAATGAAGTGCATGACAGTGAATGCATGTCATTCGTAGTTTTGCCTTGCACTATGTAATGTAGTCTGTGTTGACAGAGAGGCCTAATGAAATCCTGCTGTAGACGTGGAGCCCAAGCCCAGTTGTAGGAGGTTGTGTTCCTCATGCTATCTCACAAGAGCCTGTGTGTAGTTGCATAAGCCAGAGCAGCTTGATGGGGGAAGGACAATTGCCAGACACTTGATTCTTTGCTGCTACTCCCTACAATATGCTCTCCAGTTGCTGCCGTTTGCTGCTAGTCTAGATCGAGTGTAACTGCTACAAATTGCTCGATACATTAGAGGAGTTGTGAAGCAGGAGAGAGAACTGTGCTACTCAAAAGTGCCCCCCCAGCGAAGTTCCTCTCTTCCCATGGCAAAAGTTATAAGGGGAGGGTCTTTACCTGAAGTATCAGCTTTCGTCATATATTTTTTTTAAATGTAGTTTATCATGGGATATGTTGTAGCCTTTAAGATTTTCTTATGGAACCATAAGTGAAGTGTTTGCCAAGCAATTTCATTCTAGAAAATTTGTGTTCTTTTTATTGGATTTGTTTGTAAATGTTTATTGCATATAACAAGAACGTATTTTATAGTTTAGAAGGTTCTCTGTGGAGTTTAGCTAGTGAGGATGCATTTTGAGACAGAGAATCTTGGAGACTTTCTAGAGCTGCTGGTCATCTCTTTAGTCCTTGAATTGAATTTGCAGTAAGGCTTCAGATTTGGGCTTTGGAAAGCCACCATGACCTAACAAATCCTGCTGCACAAATATTTTCCAAAGGTCATATCTACTAGCAGTGCCATGGTTTATTTTATACCTTTCAATAAATAAAACCAGAAATTTAAAAATATCTTCCTATATCACTAGCAGCATATTTTCTTAGGTGAGATTGACCTAAAATAATAACTTTTCTCTCATATTATAATCATAACTAAATGTATCCTGGATAAGAGCTCCAGTTTGCATATATGTGATATCTTACTTGAAATTTGTGGAGCTCTCACTGGATGGTAAGTGATCTGGTTCTTTAGTAATTAGAAACAAATTTATCTTGTCCAGATATGTGTGTTGTCAGGGGATGTGGGCACACAGCTCCTGAGAATTGCAGATGGGAAGTAGTTGTCTGCATTCCGTAAAGAATTTAGAAAATCACAGCTGCTTTTGCTGTTATTTCTGCATGGATGTCTCCATCTTACAGACGGAAAAGTGCTAAAAAAGGAGGGGACCCATTTGTTTAGGTGGAGTTAAAGATTTTTTGAACTACACTTAGAAAAATACCTAAGGAACGGAGAATTCTGTGAAGAAAGTGAGATCAAGCACTCCCTTTACTGACACTAGGCTAGTCCTTGCATTTCCCTGCCCAGGTCCTGATTGCCTTGTTTCTTTTGTCTTTCCCCATAGCAGCTACATGGGAACAATATTCACTTTACAGATGGATATGAGATCAAAGAGGACATTGGAATTGGCTCCTATTCTGTGTGCAAGAGATGCATTCACAAAGCAACAGAAACAGAATTTGCAGTGAAGGTAAGAAATCTTCCTGCTAGATGCCAGAAATGTGGTTAGGACTGTTCCATCAGCCAGAGTGGCGGTGTGGTCAGTGGATCTGCTGCTGGCTCATTTCTTGTTGGTACAAGTGGCCCTTTTTCTTCTTTCAGGAGATGACAGATTTTTGATAAGCTTTATGTTATTTCTTACATTGTAATCTCATGAAGTAAAGTTACAGAATGGAAAGACCTTTACAGTCTTGCATGGAAACCCTGTTAATCATTTCAACCATTCTCCACTATCCAGATAAAAACATCTTTAACAGAACCTAAATTTAAATCAACCTAAATAAACAAAGTAACATATAAAATGATGGCAAAGATGAATCCTGTATAATTATGAAATAGATTTATTTTTTTATTCATTCTGTAGTAACTGAATTCTGACATCATGTAGCAAAATCAGAGAAATTTGTTAGTGAAATAGCAATCTACAGTCACATGGTTCCCCACTTGATTCTTGGTCAAGAAATATTGTGTAAGCAGTGACCAGCAGCAATAGGAGGATCAGCAAGCTGCTGGGGTGTACATACGAGAGGGATCTTTTCTGATAGGAAAGAATGTTTTTTCAGTAGAATTCCTTTGGAAAGTCACACTCAGAGGGCTAAGTTGCAACCTCTGTTTAGCATTACTGGCTAAGTGGTACCCAGCTATTACAAAGACAGAAGGGACCAGTGTATGTGGCAAGAGATTGTGAAGATATGCCTTAGAGGAAAAGTCTCAAATACTGAAGTTTCTTTAGGAAAAAAGGAGTAGTAATTACATCTCTGATAGGTTAGAGAAGTATTTAATTGCTTTGTTCTTTCATCAAAAATGAGACAAGATTTGATTAAATCTGTGAAATTACTCACATAATGAATTTGAGAAGACCAACAGACAGTAAGGTTGTATCCTTTTAGTTTATGTGATCTCATGGGAAAAGATTGCTTAAATTAATGTAAGACAAAAAGTAGTTTTGGGAAGTCAGTACATAGAGAAATATATAACCTTCAGGAAATGAAGAATTCATCCCCATTGCCTGCCTACTTTTGTTTTTTTTTAACTTAAAAAAGATATATAGAGTTAGCTTCTATATGAGATTGTGTTTTTGCTGTGAAATCTAATGATGACAGCTTAACGAAGTGATAGAAACTCTGCACTCCATGAGATAAGTTATAGTCAGTAGAATACTGAAGTGATAGAAACTCTGCACTCCGTGAGATAAGTTATAGTCAGTAGAATACTAGTAAACATTTTTTTGTTCTTATTTTCCTTTGTAAGGCTGGTTATAAAGTTGGATACAGGTCCATGAAAGTTTTGAGGTCTCCCACCAGTGGCCCCAAAACTCTAGAAATCACTAATAATTCACGATTTGTTGATGTCGTTGTTCAAACAGCAGTTTAGTTTTCTAGGCTACACCCACACCATGAACAGGAGCACAGACTACCAGCAGCTCTGTGGGCATGTACATGAATGTTCTAGGATTTTCCTATTTAGTGAGTGGAAAAATCCCGGTTTTGTAGTGTCCAGTTCCTTTGTCAACAGATGGCATTATGTTAGAGTAGGTATGGGTTTTGTGTAATTAAATGACATCTGTGATGAACAAAATGCGTATTAAAATCATGTGTTTTAGATTTTATTTCTGCTGCTGACAGTTTTATCAGTGTAACACAGCGAGCATGAAACCGAAATAGAAAAGCCTTAGTCCTCAAAGATGTCTGACTGTCTGAATTCAGTAGGATTCAGCACTTTCTTAGCAGTGACAGTTTTAAAGCACCTTGGAGAATCTGGACCAAGCTAAACACATGGAGTGTTACGGCTTTAACATAATTGTACAGTATAATTATATACCAGTCCTTGTGGCATGCATCCCTTAACTCTCTACAGAATTATTTTGATTTCTTTCAATAAGTATGATTTGTTCATTGTTCCCTAATACATAATGTTCACAGAAAAAAAACAAAAAGAAGGAAACATGTATAGTGGTCAGTAGTATGATAGGCAGCTGCCCCATGGGCCGGTCACTGCCTCATTAAACCTGCCTTGTTAGGCCGGAGCGCTGACACATCCGCAGGCCTCACTCCGTCTCCCTGCAGGACCTGTCAGTAGTGAAGGAGTTAAGGGGAAGACATCGGTGCAGGAAGGTACACGTGATGTTGCTGGGTGGATAATCCCTCTCAGTTTAGGGAGAATCCGCGCACCAGGCCGTGTTTACTAGGCTGTGGAGGGCCGGTTTGAGGCAGCGGAGGGCTGAGCCCGAGTGACTCAGTCAGACCTGCAGACAGCAAATCAACTCAGAAAAACAAAATCTTCCCTAACTCCGGAGGAGGGTGTATTTGTTAAAAGGAAAAGTGATGAAATGTTTTGTATTTTGCTAGCCTCCTGCAACAAACCAGTTTGCAGATCTGGTAGATGTCTAACAGGAGAAATGAGTGCTGTGCTGCCGCTGTAGAAGCCTGATCTGCAGTTTAGCTCCTCTCAGTGTTCAGCGAGACCCAAACACATCACTTGCTGCAGAAATGGCTCTAGATGCCTATCTGCACCTTTGGGCACCTGGCTACTTTCAGAACCCCAATCACTGACGTTGCAGAAGAGACTTTACTTGTGAATTCCTTCCCACTCTTCCATACCATGTTTAAAAATGCAATGCTAATAAGAAGCTCTAAATTTATTTTAGACATGCCTTCAGGCTTCTAAATACAATATTTAAAAATTCAGTCTTACACACTTCCGTTACTAAGGTTGTTTAAATACCATGCGATAGAAAACCTTGCAAACACCCACATTTCCTGCAAACTGAGTCTGCGTAGAAGCTAGTCACAACCTAGATGGGTCAGTATAGGTAGATGGTGATTTAGTGAGTCTTTATATCATATTCCACTGCACATACATTGCTTTTCTACATTTTCTTTTAATTTTTTCCCCATCTCATTCCCAAGTGAAACTAGTATAAAATTATGAAATACAAGTAAATATATTGTTCATCCTTCTGAAAGCTGTATAAGAGCTGAGGAAAAAAAGAGCATTTCTCATCTGACAGATTTCTACTATGTTTCAGAGTCTTCTGATAAAATATTGATCATCCTGACTAGAGCAGGCAGAATGCAACTTAATAGCAAAGGGAACGGCACTGTTGATCAGAGTTAAAAACATCATGTGGCTACAAACAGAGGAAAATAAGATCAAACTATTTCCGTTAGATCAGTATCTGGAGAAATAAGTCATTTAAATGAAAGAGTGATGCTAGAGAAGGGAGGGATTCCTATGAGTGGAGGAAGATCTGTGGTGGAAGCCTAAAAGGATTAAAAGCTCTCTGCTGTAAATGTTACAGGGTTGGGTGGTATGGGGCCAGCTTCAGCAACTCAAAGCCAAACCATTTCTTCTCCCTGTCCAAAGGAATACCTCGTTGGTTAAATCTTAAGCATTTTTAGTCTTCCCATGCTATTAAGAGCCAAGAAAAATGGCTGGATGTAAGGACAGAATACACATTTCTCCCCGCCGATAAAGAAAACATACAGTAGAGATAGTCACAAGTGATAAATCCAATTTTGTACATGCAATATTACAGTGGATTTTGAGTCTCAAAAGGCATGTGATTTTTCATGACCTTTTCCTATCTATATAATGCACTAACCAACTATTTGGCTGAAAATGTTCCACAGCTGTGAGCAATGCCAAATTTTGCAGTCTGTCTGCCTCTGGGATACCAGTTAGCTTATGCTAGAGTTCCAGTAAAAACTACAGTTTGTATGTAATTATGGTAATTTGTAAGCACTGAAAGTCAGTGTATCTTGGCATGTTTTAGATATACAGACTGGGGAGAAGGTACATATTTGTTAGCTTTAAAAAAATAATACCGGAGAAATTATGTCAACATGTTATCAATAGACACAAGTCAGTAGCTCTGGAGAGATGTTTTTAGCAGGCCTGTGTAATCAGACATGCTATATACCCTGATTTACATGCTAATGAAAGCAAGTGACATAGCTACTGACAGCTGTAGGGCTTCCAGTTGTTTCATAATCTCTTTAAACTCCATTTCCCCATACACTGATGTTCATGGATCTAATTTGCTCATTTTCAGGCAGTTGGTATAAGTAGATGTAATATCATGCTAGCATGAAGGCAGGAGGCTATGCAGGAGTATTTAGTTAGCTCTGCACCATTTTCTTCATGACCTGTGACTATAATAGGAGTTTAATGCTGAATATGGAAAGCATGAATGACAAAAAGAGGTAGTCTTCCAAGACTGACTGCAGGATGGTGCATCATCTGGGATTCTTTTAAGAAAAATAGAAATCCCAAACACATATGCCTTCATTTACTGAAACGGGAAAAAGAGAAAAAAAAAAAGAAAAAACAGTTGAGAAGTCATGGCATCTGGACAGCCAAGGGATCTGTAAAGCTAGGCAAGCTAGACAGCCTTGTTTAGATTGGTTTCTCCTTAAACACAGAAATCATCCCTTGAAATGAAACAGCCAGTAAGTTTTCCAGGGAGAGATTGTGTTCTTTTTTGGTCGATTTGGGAGGTACTAAGTACCCTGGTGGATCACAGATAAATGTATCAGCAATCTAGTAGGCAGGTAAGTAAAAGGTTTGTTGGGTAACCACAGATTTCTTGGCCCTGAGCCAGCTAGCTTGTCAACACTGCTGGGTACCAAACCCCTTGCACAGTCCCCATTCCTCCAACCTCATCTCCCTCAGCCTTCAAGAGACCCTAGTGCAGAGGTCTGGACCCTGATCTTGAGGTCAGAGCCACTGATAGATACTTCCACATGGCCTCGCAGCATCTAGGGCAGAACTGCAGAAGTTACCTGCTCCTAGAGCAGAGCAGGACTCTAACAAACAGGATGGGCTGAATGGGTCTGGGTGTAATGTTGATGTCCTGTCCCAGTTTTCAGTTGATCCTTAGTCATGCACAGTCCTCTTGTCTACGCTGGGTGGTTGTCACAGAACGGGTTGTATGGATGAGAGCAGTGGTATGTAAGACCTCACACTGGGGGGAAAAAACAGCATCAAGAAGAAAAAAAATCTGATGAAAAGAGTTTACGCCCCATTTTAAAACCTGCTACCCAGTATTTAGCTGAGAGAAAATGTCTCTGAAATCTCCCCCTAACTCTCCATTCCTGTTTGCTTTCCTTCCCTGAATGGTATGTAATCAAGCTGTTCAATATTTCAGTCTGTTCAGCTGTTCAATCAATCTGCACAACTAATTCCTAAAAAGGAAACACGAAAATCTGAACCTCCATCAGAAAGATATGTTGCTTAAGTTGTTGCTTGTGTAGCTTTATTAATGAAACTGAAAACCAAATTGCTCTCTCCCTAGCATGCTTACATATATCTCTCAATAATTTTGCCTGTAGTACCTATGTGACCCTGTGGGACCATATGCTATTTTGGTATCCATGGTTTAAGATAGAATATAAACAAAGTAGAGAATATCTGAAGAATGAATAGCAGAAAGTATGCAAGCATGGCAAGGCAGGCCCTATTGAGAGCTACAAATATATATGACGTGAGATAGGCAAGAGTCCAGTGGGATGCAATCAAAATCCATAAATATCTCTATCAGTTTGATTGTGAGAGCAGTCGGTAAAACAAGCTTAAAGGAGATGACAAAGATACCGTCACCGTATCCATACCCTTCAGTTTCTGAAGGATGCTTAAGTTGTTAGTGTGACAACAGAATCAGTACCATGTAGGGTGCCATGTAGGACATACAGGTTTCAGAGCAGATTTAGCCATAAATCCCTAGGTTTCTTGAATTTGCACATGTTTTCCAGAGTGCTGCTCACCTGGTGCTCTCCAAAGGACTGGCATGAAAATTGTTAGACTGAAACTGGGATTTGTGGAGGTTACAGTAGGAGTGCTTACAAACAGTGCTGACCGATGTTCCCTAGATGTCATGGAGAAGGAGCACTCATTGCGGTGAAAGGACTGAAGTAGCAAAAGAATGGAGAAAAATGTCAGTAATGGTCTTATGTCTGACCAGTGAGAGTATTTTTCAGTCTTTCCTATTCTGAGCAACTTGAATTCTGTTCTGAAGTGGGCTCCTACAGATGATTTCACTTAACACAGCAGGAGGCCATATAGTGTAATTTACCCATTGCCCTCATTTTGAAGGGATTTGGTCGGACACCTGCAAAACTTCCCTCAGTCTCACTTTTCTGCTGTTTTCCTTTGCTCAGGTCCGGGTTTCAGCCAGATATTCTCACCGTAGAAATAAGTGAGTTCTCCAAAGAGGCGGAGGTTGAATAGGCCGGATCGCTGGAGCTGCTGTTCCCAAAAGGGTGTAGTGCAGAGTGCTGGGATCTGCTGTAAGGGCTGCAGAGAAGGCAGCAGGGCAGGGAGCCAGGAGTGCCTGGTGGGCCTTTCACACGCAGCAAACTTCGTTTTGTAGCAGTGAGAGCCACTCGCTGCTCTCATTGTGACCAGATGAGATTGCTTAAGAAATAAGCAGAGGGAGCAGAAAAAAATAGAGAAAAATACAGAAATGCGTACAGACCACATCTTAATCTCTGCTTTAAAGCATCTCCTAGATGTGTGTGGGATGTATGTCACATCTGGCTAAGGATTCTCCTAGCCCCATTCCCCTTTGGTCACGAGGCTCACAGTGCTTCTCCCCATGGCACTGCTGCCCTTTTGAAGAAAGTGAGATGATGGTGTTCCTCAGGGCTAACTAGATCCTTTTTAAGATCTAAGATCAGGCTGCAGTTTTCCTGCAGCTTAATAAGATCATATATCTCTTCTGTAACTCCCTTGCCAAATGCTAAGTATTTTGGGTAGAATTAGGTCCTTTGTGGCTCTGCTTTCCATTTGAAGCCATTAAACTTTATTTCATGTACTAGTATTCCGTACTGATGTCATAATTTTCCCATTTTGTAATATCTGAATGTGTTACACCAGTTTTCATCCTTAAAGCTTTTGTAAAAGTAGGTAGTAGTAGAAGTCCCATTTTAAGGACTGACAATTCATCAGTCTATCCCAAGGACATGTGCTAGGGCTGTGCAGAGCGCACGAACACTGAGGTCTCCTGACTGCCCGTGCAGAGTCATTCCCACTGAAATACTCTGCCTCCAAAAATACAGTTTTCTTTTTTCTAATATGAACTTTTTTTGTTTCCTAGGTGCCATTGAAACAATTCGCTTAATGCTGCTTAGAAAACGTTTTCTAGTGTATAAATGCCAAGTAATAAGTAGCACAGTTGTAGTTCAGTATCTGGGACTGCTAAGTCTGCAAACACTGGCAGTGAGCAGGCATGCTCGCTAATGATCAGTACTAATTTCAGAAAAATATTGCTAATTAGGCCTATTTCTTTTAATATTCATTTCAGTATTTTTCTGGAAGATTTAAGCATGGGTGGGAGAAATGAATCTCTGGAACTAATCAAAATTAATAGCCCAGCAAATAGTCCCTCAGAAACTATTAGACTTGGAATAGTTCTCCTTGGAGACATCATAAATGTAAAATTATACCATGTCCTTTTAAATAATGTTAGCCTTTCTGCAGTGATTTTCATCCAGCTTGAGTAATTTGACGTCAAAAAAGGAACCATATTAAAGCAGATGCTTGGCATGAATAGAGCTTATTTTTAGAAGGAAATATTACTGAAATGGAAACCTGAACATTTTCCAAAGATACAGAACTGCAGTTTTATTTGTGTCACTTCTGTTGGAATTAACATTATGGATGAAGAAACTGTCAGTTTAAAATCTCCACGAGCGCTATTACACCTTTTCTCTTCAGCAGAGACACATTCTCCATCTGCAGTCATCAGTGGTGGCCTGAGCTTCAAATATATTGTAGATGTGGTGTAGAAAGCATCTAAAAGACTTAGAATTGATTCTTATCTCTCTCCTTGTTCCTCCTCACTCTCTCCTTTCCATTCCCACCCCCCTCCAAAAAAGGAGGAATGTATGCAGGGCATATAGCATCACGCTGTGCTATATGGATCTCTCCTTAAATGTGACTAACTCATACTTACACACCAAAAGGCTTTAGAGAAAACTCGAAAGCACGTAATACAAGGTAAAGCAGCTGCAAAAAGCTCTGTGGTACATCGAGTTCTCTTCCTCCTCCATGCTTTTTCCACAGTTCCATCATATGTTCCCTAGTGCCAACTAAAAGGAGCTTTAGGAGGTCCTGCTTTCTAGGGACACCTGCGGACTCCCCTGGGGCTGTCTAAGGTATCGCAACACCCCAGGTGTCTGCCCCGGCCTCCTGTTGCTGCAGCCAAAGCAGCAGACCAGCACTGTGCCAGTGGCTGAGCTGCTGCAGTTCACACTCATTCACACTCCTGTGTCCCAATTTAAGCTGCCAGGAGAAGCCACTTTGCACGAAGGCTGCTGCCTGGAGCAGCCTCACCTGGTGAGGTGTCCCTCACCTGGACAGGTGAGGGAGAGACACTGGTTGCATTTGGGACTGAGGGCCAAAAGGGCAGCCAAGAAGAGTTACATCTTAGGCTCCTGCAGTACCCACCAAAGCTCCTGTGTCAAAGCCTCAACCTACTTTTAAACATGCCAGTGCTGCAGAGCGCAGCTTTAAAGCCTCCTACTGCTTCTGCTTGATTCCTGTGCAAGTGGCAGGTTTCCAGTGGAAGAAATCCGTTAAGATAAAATGGGGAATTTTGCTACAGACCATAGTGGTGGCCCACACAGTGTTAAATCACAGCGCCGGCACTGGGCACAGTTAGTTTGATTTTCCTCAGGAAGGGAGCCTGAGGAAGGAATGTGGTTACTCTTGCCCATTTTGACCAATAGGATTAGACAAAGCTTTTGTATCTTTCTTTTCACTTAAGAGGGAAAAAAAAAACCACGAGAACCAAGCAGTTTTTGTTTGTTTTCAGTGCAGCCCTTAAAGATGTGCAGAATCCTCCCCTTCCCACCCTCAGCGCGGGAAGACTCAAGGAGCAGCAGGCAGCCTCCGTGCCCTCAGCTCCAGCTTCACCCAGCCAGAGCCCCATCCCTTCTCAGCCCATCTCACTCCTGTTCCCAACAGTGCATCTCATGCTTCTTTTCTGACTTCTTGCTCACTCTGTTGCTTTTCTCTCATTCTTTCTTTTAGGCTAAATTGTCACCTTATGCCTTTTTTCCAGTCTCCCACGAGCAGTGATGAAGGCCTCCATGTGAGAAGTGTGGTGGTCCTCCTCACACAGCTCACCCAGGTTCATTTCAGCTGTTTAAAATGGCAGTTTCTATTAACAGGGCTAATTCTGCCCTGAGAAGATGAGGGAGTGCTCTCACATGCTGTTTCTATGGCAGGGCTGTGACAGCCATAAATCCCAGCTGGTAGTTGTTATCAAACATCTGCTAATGGCATAGCTATATCCAGAAGAAGAAATTTATCTAAACATTTGGAGGCAGACTGATTCCTTAAAAAAATTGTAACTAGCAAATCCCTTCCACCCATGTTCTCCTCTGTTTTGACTGACTGTTTCTGTTACCTGATTATATAAAAGTGTTTATAATTTCTTTATATAAGTATAAATATACACATAGACACACACACACACATACAAGTATATGTAGCTGCTGTAGTTATTTTGGCCATGTTTGAGCCACACAGAACTGTATCAATATTCTTTTTTAGTACTCATCAGACCACTTTGGCAAGGCTGAAGACGTTGAATACCCATTAGTTAGGAACAGTCAGGTGACTTTCCCATGCAAAGGACTTGTGAAACTGTCCAGACTTGCTGATGGGAATTTTGGAAATATTTATTCTCTCCTGATCCTTCTTTCCATAATAGAGAACTTGGTATTATTCTTTGATGGAGCCTGACTTGTTTTAAAATATCATGAGCTTTTTTTTTTTTTTTACCCTGAATTCTCCAGGGAGAAAACATTCAGCTTTCTTTCACAACACAAAGGATATGTTAGTCAAAGAACAAAAATCTCTGTTAGAACAAAGGACACTATTGTATGAATTGAGCCCACTTTACCCTGGAATTGTTTCATCCATCAGTAATACAGATGAGTTTCTAAGAAATCCCTGGGTGTCTAGTACATAGAAGTGTATTTGTTCCATAGCTCAGTTTCTTATTTTTCTAAAGTACAATAGAAAACCCGTCTGCTTCATAGCTTTTCTCTGACAAAGGACAACCAAGCTCTTGTTATATTTTTGGTTAAGCTTTTTACATGTTATGATGTCTTTCCAAGTTGGTGTTCTTCACCACTCATCTACAGAGAAAAGTAGAAAAGCAGAATCACTTCCCAGTACTCATAACCTCAGGACTGGAAGCAGAAAAAGGCGGGGGGCGGGAAAGCATTTCCTAATCCTGTATATACATTTTAGTTGACTTCAAGTCAAAGTGAGTTGCCTAAAGAAAAGACATCGTTCAATGCACGTGAAGAGCTGGAGAAGGTTCATGGGCCATCCAAGAGAGCAGGAGAGAAGAGCCAGACTGTCTTCATGCAAGATGGAAATGTAAAATGCTCTTTGTTAGCAAAACAGTGTTTCAAAGGTTTCAAAGGTATAGGCTTGCTTAGCTGCTAATCAGAGTTTGAGAGAGTCATTGCTTATGTAAAATTTGAGCAAATATGCTTAGCTTTCAGTGCCTAATAGTAGAGCTTAAAAATTATAGTTAAAAAAAAGGAGAAAAAATAATAATAATATTAATTCTGCATAAAAGCGGATACTGCATAAGAGCATATGCTGTGGTGTATGTGTCCTGATGTGGAATAGGGGCAGGACTGCAGTCCCATTATCCCCTCTACCTTGTATCCATACCCGTAACTTTTATTGCTTTTTTCTTTGTAAGATTGCACGCTCTGATATATAATCAGGTAAGAAACAATTAAGACTTTGGCTCTTGTTGAAGCAGTATAGCCAGTAAAGGGCTGTCCTCGCAGGGTGTCTTTGGGCAGCCTGGAGGAATAGCTCTGAGAGCTGCTGAGTTAGCCTGAAATGCGAGGAGCGTGTCCGGCCGCTGCGCTGGGAGCGCAGGGTTTGCGCCGTAACCTGCCCTGGGACAGAGCTGACGCCCTTCTGCTTGCAGGGGTGGATCGACAGCAGCGCTGATCTTCAAAACTGGAGAAGAATTGAACTCCCATACCAGAAACAAGTCTGCTCTGGTAGTGGTTCATTGCTGATGAAAGCCCATTAGAAAGGCCATGAAGCCTCAACGGCATCTGTGTCCCCGCTGTGGGAGCTGAGCTCCGCGCAGTGAGACCGAAGGCCCTGCAGAGCGGGAGAGGCTCACCTGGTTCCAGCCAGCAGGGACTGCACGAGAAGAGGGCTTAGATTCATTTCCACAGCCAAGTACAAGCGTTACAGTCTCTAATGCACCCCTCACCTGCTCTGACAATCAGTTCGACTTGGAGAACACTTCTTAAATTACTGTACAGACTGCTTTGTAGAGCTTGGCGTTGATCCACTCCACGTAGCAGTTTGTGTGTGAGCGCATGTGCGTAGATAACCCTGTAGGGTGGTGGAAGAGGTGTTCGTGTTGATCTTGGACTCTCCTGCAGTTTTCTACCTAGGTTCTGGCTACAGCTCGGAGATACTGTATACTCCTCACAGCTTTGCTCCTACTCACATTGAAGCTCCTTTGAGTAACTGGCTAGATGAAAGTAGTGGTTAGGAAGAGAACAGGATCAGAGTGTTTAATGCACTAAGTAAGCTGGTAAGTGTTGGTGTGTCACGTCTCATTTCCTTAGCCAATGGCACAGATGTTCTGTTTTACATGAGTGTGCCACGGTGCGTCACTGGAGGAAAAGCTCAGGCTGAAACATCTTTACATCTATAAAAATAATAACGGCTTGATGTTGCAGAGCTGCAAAGAGCTATCTGACTGCCTGGAAATCCTTGCACCTTCTCTAAGGCAGGTCAGTCACTACAGAACTTGGAGGCCCTGAGCTTGTCACGTGGGAGCCCTGAGATCCCAGCCCAGGTGAGGAGCAGCTCGCTGTGTCCACAGCGCAGCGCAAGCACCTGGGGGGCAGACTCGTGCCCGTGGGGCTGGTGGCAGCCGACCTGCACGGGCATCGTGAGGCTGCGCGTGTGGTAGCCGCGTCCCCAGGGACCCCATCGTGCTGCTGTCTGGAAATGGAAGTGGTGTCTGTGTGACTAAAAGCCGTGTTGGTTTATCCGTGGAAGGGCGGTGGTGGTGCAACACAGGCAATGCCAAGGGCAGAGGACAGCCAGCAGGCTGGCAGCTGCCTGGTGAGCCATGGCAGGAGCAAATGCAGAGCAGCACCTCTATTTCAAATCAGGAGGTAAAGCTGCACAAATGTGCTAATCTAAAAACCGTCTAGGGAAGCCATTCCCCTCGCACTTACTTTTTTGAGAACTCCAAAGCTACTTTTGAAAATCACAGAAAAACTTTTGAAAATCACCTATGTTAGATAAGGCATCCTGGACCAGGGTTTTCGTGGAGCTCATTCTAGGTCTTAGCTGGGGCATGATTCACAAATGTCCTCTGAATGCAGCACCTCCTCTTGTGATGCACATGTGTAAGGAGGTAGCAACCTCTGTCAGAACTGTTCAGAAAGGGCAGTTTTGCTCTTTTGAAATCTGTCTAAAGTGTTACTGAAGACTGGAAAACTATCACTGCAGTGAAGCTGCAGGGGATATTCAAGGAGGCAGAATGACAGTTTTGCCACTGTGGCTGCTGCAGCAGGGAAATAAAGAAACTCTCTATCCTGCAGTCGGTAGGGATTGAAGAGAAATATCTGCTACGGGTGCTGCAGCTGCAGCTCCTCCTTTGCTGTTTTGTCAGTCATGGGTCACATTAAATCACAAGTGCTCTAGAGAGAGGGACCATCAGGGTAACAGTCTACTGCAGTGGAGAAAGAAGCCTGTCCTACTAGACTGCCCAGGGGACCGAGTGCCAGGAATTCAGGACACAGCTCTGACATCGACTGGTTGTGTGGTTTGGGGCCACCTGTCCATTTAATGACTGCATTGCAATTTGTGCACACCTTAAAATAAACAGCATGCCTATTTAGCAGGACTGTTTTGAGATTTGTATTTATGCAGCATGCTGTAAATTAGAAGCATTACATATCAGCTACTGCTGCTATTATTAAATTACTAGCAGGCTGCTTCAGGTTATGTTACTTTGAGTTTCATATCAATAGCTAAGGCTATTTTGGGTATGGTTTTTTTTTAGGCACTATATACTTGTATATTCCTGCATTGTTAGCAGTTACTTAAAATTTTCCACAACTCTGGATGTTTCCTTTCTTAAGAAAATATAACAGAATATATCACTTGCTACAGCAGCATAGTGATAGTAACACTTTATATAGTAATAGGAGTGCCTGCTGCAGTAAATTTTTCTGGTTTGTGCCAGGCAGGCAGACCCCGAGAGGCACATGTTTGTGTAACTCCATTAACTTTACAAGAGCTACATTAGCTTGCTGCAGTCAGGAAAATCGCCCCGAGTATCTTTTTATGTGTTAGAGTTGTTGGTTGACTGGGACAATCACATTTAGTTGCTGTGGTTCTGTGTATGAGCAGCCATTCATCCTGGATTTCACTGGCCTTTGAGACAGTCTCTGCTTAACTGGGTGAAAGGACATTAAGGAGAAATTGTTAGATTTTTTTTTCACTTACCTCTTTTTTAATTTTCCTTTCATTTATTCAAATGATGATAACAGCCATTTGCCTACATCAGCTCCCAGTTTTATTTTCGCTTGTCACGCTGTTGCTGATATGGAACTTGTGTCACCGATACGGCTTCAGATCTGCACTTCAATCATGGAAAATCACTGGCCATCATTATCATTGTGAATGCATGTCAGTCATGATGTATATGCCCTATGATGCTGTGCCCTATTACAGCTGATACATTAAATTCTAGACATGCACTTAAACCATGACACTGTAATTAAGTCAGGAAAATGCATGCAAAAGCAAGCAGGCAATTTATTCCCATTTAAAAATACATTTAAAAAGAAGATTTTTCACTGTGAATGTCACTATTTTAAATCTATGCTCTGTGCCTCGTTATCTCATGGAACTAACTGCATATAGGGTTGGAAGTCTTGAAATCCGAATCAATAATGGAAATAGGGATTTGTGTAAATGCCGGCCATCCTTCTTCCCTGTTATTCTAAAGCACCAATACGTTTTTCTGTCAATACAGAACTCATGCCAAAATACTTCCTTTGCTCCTAATGAGGTTTCTAACAGGATGTGTCTTTTAGCATTCATTGTGCAGTTGCATTTGAGACTGGAAAATACAGAGGCTTCCTTGGATTATTTCATAGCTATTTTTTGTTTCGTTTCAGTCTGCGAAATACAAGTCACTAAGCAGTGCTTTAAAATGGGCAAATGGCTGAAGCTCTTTGACTGACACTTCAAATATAGGCGATAACAGTGTTATTGAGAAGTCAAAGCCCTGCTAACAGCACGCAGTATTGCCCTTTAGAGAGCGTCGGGTTTTTTGAGCCCTGCTGCTTGTAGAGCAAAATATTTTCATGCCTCACTATATTCTCTGATAATGCCAAGGATATGTGCCTCCTCTGAATATAGAAAATTGATGTAGATATCTTTCTGGCATAGTAATGGTGAAGGTTTGGCTGTATGACCTTTAGCTCTTCACAGTAGCATGGCACAAAGCACCAAGGCATTAGCATTAGGCTCAGCTCCCTTCCTTCCTGACAGGGCATGCCTATATGTTTTCATTCCTGACAAACCAACCTGACAAGTAATGCTTATTCATTTATCAGGAGACATGCAAGCATATGACAGTATTATGAATATATGCATTTTTATGTCAAAGATGTCATTTCAAAACTATTCTTATTTAAAAATTATTCCTTTTTTTTTCTCTCTCTCTAAATGACACTTTTCGTAACTCCCATTATTTACAGGCAAACAAAGATACAGACGTAAAAAAGAGGGCCCAAGCCTTCTGAATGTGAACTAATTGCTCCATCTGGTTTTGGCAGATAGTCAGCATGGCTCTCATGTTCACAGGGTTTGAGCTGTCCTTGCTTAGAATGATGATTAAGAGAAGAATTTAAAATATTAATTTGTTTAAAGTGTAGAAATTGCTTGTTTTATGCTCTGTTGCCAGCTGATATCTTACTACACTCTGCTTCATTTATTCTAGATAATTGATAAGAGCAAGAGAGACCCCTCTGAAGAAATCGAGATCCTCTTGCGATATGGGCAGCATCCAAACATCATTACTCTGAAGGACGTGAGTAGTCTTTGAGTTCTTCAGCACTGAACAATTCGCGTTTTAATATCAATCATCTCACCTACTACTCCATATCTGGAAAAATTTCCAATTCTAATTGTCAGTCTAAACTAATACCAGACCCATTAACAAGGAAATAATGCAACTGTAACAACGTACTGAATAAAACTTGGGAAGACTATTCAGCTTATTCTGGTTGTCTAATCTCCAAATACTGTGTAAATAAAACCAAAAGGCCACAGTGCTACAGAGCAACAAAGTGTATTTGGTTTACCAATAAGCTTAAGAAGTGAGGTCTCATCAGTCTGGTATTTCAGAGGAAATTGTTCAGCACACACAGTGGTGCTGCTGGGCGTGGGAGGTTCCTACACAGCCTGTGGGGTCTGTTTGACTGAGAAGAGAACCATGAAGGCCACTGTGGCTTCCTTTGATGGTGTTTTAATGCCAGGGAGCCTTTACATTTGACTCAGTCAGCCTCAGAAGACAAGAGCAGCATTTCTTTAGTACTTTAAATGAAGAATAGTCTCCACTGGATCAAATTGAATGTTTAAAGACCCAAATCCTGTTCATGTCAGTGACTACTACTTTATCATTCAAACCTTAGGGACATTTATAAAAAACTTCTAATCAGATGTCCTCAGGAAAGCCTCACCTAATTCCTGAGGGTTGGAGAGTATCTTAAAATTTGTATTAAAAAAGTTCTGTAGTCATTCCAAAAATGTTTAGCATTGACGACTGTAACATTGTCTGTTATTTCAATCCAAATAAAAGATTCTGACATGAAAATGGCCATCTTCCAGTTTAGACAAAAAAAAAGCTTTTTGCCCCATGTTGTTGACACTGAAAGCAAATACATTTTGCAGCTGATGTCAACAATATATTCATCAGAATTGCAAACATAAGAGTATATGATATCATTGGAATTAAGTCTTGGCCAACAGTATAATGCAGTTCATTTAGCTGATCATGAGTCAAAGGGAAATATTGATATTTAAAATGGCAAATGTTACCTTGTAGAACTGGAAAGAGAGAACATTTCTGAGAAGGAGGCTTGGGTAAGAGCCAGCAGACATTTCAAGCTGTGTGAAGTGGTGCTGCTTTAGCAGTTTGGTCTACTCTGCTGATATGACAGCTTATCACGAAAACTGCATTTCTGTGCAGACAAGCCAGCAAGTTGCTACAGACATGATAGAAAGGTGACAACTAAGTCATATTGTAAAGTTGCCTTTTCAGATGATAAGCAGATTCCCCCCATGAGCTCACACCTTCTTCTTGCACGTCTTGCTCAAGCAAGTCAATATGGTGACTAAGGAACCCACCTTCCCCAAGTTGAGGGGTGCAGAACATACGCTTATTTTGTTGCCCCTCCAGGTCTATGACGATGGGAAATACGTGTACCTGGTGATGGAGCTGATGCGAGGGGGCGAGCTGCTGGACCGCATTCTTCGGCAGAAGTGCTTCTCCGAGCGGGAGGCAAGCGCTGTGCTGTGCACCATCACCAAGACCGTGGACTACCTGCATTCCCAGGGCGTAAGCATTGCTTTGGCAGTTCTCTGGCTCCATCTGCTCAAAATCTGGCTGCTAGGAAAAGCAAATAGCTGGGATTTTGCTTCACTGAAATGTAAATAGGGTTTTCCTTAAAAAAAAAAAAAAAAAAGTAATGTAAATGTTTTAGGTGAGGGCTTTTGACCTACCTCAAACAACAGACCAGAAATTTAGAGCTATGGCAACCAACCCTGGGTGCTCTGTAGCCTCCTCTCTTCACTTGTGCTCTCTTGTTAAGGTGGTGCATCGAGATTTGAAGCCAAGTAATATCCTCTACATGGATGAATCGGGAAACCCAGATTCCATCAGGATCTGTGACTTCGGATTTGCCAAACAACTGAGAGCAGAGAATGGGCTGCTCATGACTCCGTGCTACACCGCCAACTTTGTCGCCCCTGAGGTATGATCGCAGGCTGGGAATAACGAGTATGTCCTAGAAAGCAATCTTTTGGGCCTCTCTCCCTGCCTTCAAAAGAGGAGCAAGTACAAATCAGGCTACAAAGACTTTTACAGCATCTATTACCATATTGTTGCTATTCCTGTCAGTCTTTTCAGGCCACTTGTTTTTCTCCTGCCAGAAGCCAGCGTCTGTCGAGACTGACTTACACAATACTTTGGCATGTTACCCTAGGATAAAAGCCATTTTTTAATGTAGCTGCTTCCTCTAAGAGTACTCACCCTTCAGTGCACCCTGTCGCAATAGAATAGGACTTATAAGGGAAACCTTGTTATCAGGAAGAAGAACCCAAAGAAAACTCCATGGATGAAATGCTTACTCCACTGAAGTCACTGGGAGATTTACTGTGGACTTCGCTGAGCTAAAGCAACCTGTCTCCTCTTAAGCTTTACTGGCACTGTCCCCCTTGTGGAGCACTGTGATAGGGTATGAAGGTATTATAGTAAGGATAAGAAAGTCATATGGGTCTCGAAACTCTTATCTCCCAGGCCTACCTGCCTGTCCTTACTCTAATTTTGGAGATAGCAGCTGAATTAGTTTGTGGTGTCAAATCTCTGGGCTTTCTTCCTCTACCACTTTCTTATATATTTATTCTGCGGAGTTGCTCATGGACTACTTAAATAATGGATCAGAACTGACCTACCTACCTTTTTATTTTTTGATTTCTGCTGAACTGCGATACCTTGTGGCTCCCATCCCTCCCAAACCTAGATAACTGCAGCGTGCCCTGACAACACCCGTGTGAGACAGGGAAATGCCACTTTCCCATGTTTGCAGGTGGTGAAACAAGGCAGACTAAGCAGCTTGCCCCAGGCAAGTGGAGAGACTGCTTCCTTCCGGGGAAGCACCAACAGGTTAATTTCCTGGAGAATTGTCCATTTGTTGTAGTGATGTAGTAGTGATGTATTAACAATGTTAACAACTTCTCAATATACAGTTCTGCTTATGGTTCTTAAAACAATAGACAAAGCAATTGCCATTCAAAACTTTGCCTATCTACTACTATCAAATACCACTTTCTTTCAGCTGTTAGTGTTCAGCAGTTTTTTCTTGCCCACCACTCCTCCATCCAGTGTTCCTCTGCATAGTATATAACTTCAAAGTGAAAAATGGGATAAAATTTCTGTACATTATCCCTTTTTGACACTAAAAGATACAGATATCATAGCCCTCTAGTATCAGAAAGAGAATGGTTAAATTGAGGGCACTACCAGGGTCAGTATAAATTCAAAGCATTTCTTTTTCAGTAAAAGTTTCCACTGACAATTTGTTTTGTTATTTTATAGGTGTTCATTTGCATTTTCATTCTAGAAATTGAAATGAGCTGTTTAAAAAATATCAAAACTGTAGAATCATAGAATCCTTAAGATTGGAAGGGACATCTAGGGATCAATGAAAAATATTTTGTAGCACCATAGCAGTTCAATTTCTAGACCAAGAATTAGTCAAGCCTGTAAGAATTAAATACGTACATGTTCTCCAAGATGCAATGTCCCTAAAACAGATGTATATATTTTTCATGCTGGGCTATTTTGTATATCTCCTGTAATCACAAATTTTGCCAGGTTGAATTCTACAGATTCGAACTGAAAACAGAAATGACACCCGCAGACATTTGCAATGAGTAAGAGAGGTCCCGCTATGGACGTGGAGTGTTGGAGAGTAACTGGAACCTTGCCAGAGTGGATGGAGGGCTTACATAAAGCCTTAAGGGCTTTTACATTTTGCTTGTGGTATAATGTGGCCCTCCAGCCTGGACTTGACTTTTACATTCGCTGCCTCAGCCCCACTGCAATATCTGCAATATGGGTTTTTTTGGCAGAAACCAAACAAGAAGGCAGGAAGTCAGTTGAGCAGATGACACAGGAGGACAGTGGCAGAGGAATGAGAACATGTTTGCGCACTTAAATCTGCCTTTATTTTGGAAACATTTAATTTGGGGTTTAGATGAGAACATCAGAAGTGGTGAAACCGTCTGAGGGAAAGCAGCAGTCTGCCACCTAGCGCCAGTAACGTTGTTGGCACGGAGTGAGCTGCAAGCTTCAGTCAGGAGAAAGAACAGAGCGTGGTGATTCCCTACTAACGCGGGAAGGTCCTTTCGGGAACGTAAGAAGCCTTTATTCTTCAGGTTGAATCCAGATGTTTTCAGAACCTTGTTAATCCAATAGTACAAAATGCAAAGAGGTAGGAGAGTTTTGGATAAACATCTGAGCCATCGTCAGAACTGAATGAACCCAGGTGAAGACTGATCCTTGCCACCGAAACGCCCTGTCGTGTGGAGCAGAGCCAGCTCATTTCAAATCCCACTGACTGCTCCAGCTGACCAACGAACCCTTCGTTCATGGTGTATTCTTCAGCTCCCCTTAGGGCAGTGCACCCCCACGTATTTTGCAAAGCTCTATCACTGATTCGTTTTTAAGAGAAATGCCTGTTATTGTTTGATAGAATCTAGCCACTCAACCCAATATTAATTCTTTTGGCCAAAGTTTCCAGCATTTGCTACTTGGCCACCTTTGCCACCTTGGTGTTCTTGATCTAAGCACTGAGCTGCATAGATCTGCTGGGCACCTTTTAAAATAGCAGTGATGATAACGATCTACTTAAATCTTACAGGTGAAGCAAATGAATTTGACAAATAGCAAAGCAATTTTCTCAGAAAAAAAAAATCTATGTAATAGAGGGAGGATGAATTCAAGGATTTAAGAAACAGACACAAATAAACTGGCGTAGAGAGTAAATTAGAGAGTAAATGAAAATTGGAAAA